>BSBK01000678.1:2030000-2042500 GCA_027943335.1 Chamaecyparis obtusa | reverse complement strand
TTTGATACTCTGATGCCCCCTCAGAAATAAAACATATTAATTCCTTGATTTGAAAGATTTTGAGTAGTTGGAATACGTTTTGATTTTTGATGCCATTTTAAAGAAACAAGTAAGTTTTATTCATGCCCCCGGTTAATGAAGATGTCATATAATAAGTCCAAAGTGCATTGTTAAGTGTTTATTAGGACCAATTTCACCTTAAAATAGGGTAAAACCTCTCATTTTACTATTCATTTTCACCGTTCCCTTTTGAGATTGAGCTCTGATTTTAGCCCTTTTTACACGATGGTGGTCCCACATCACAAGCATCGTTTGAGAGAGCGCACCGGTTCGGTCGGAGAGCGAACGATGGTCCTCCGGTATGTCATTCAAATTTTCCTCATGTTTCGAAAGTTGCATTTATGACCTCATTTAATGCTTTTTAAAATTTTGATTCTGCGTTTGTGAAAAGAAATGTCACCTCCGTGCCTTTTAATTACGCTTGAAAAATTTAAATGTCACCTCTGGTAAATTTAATATCGCCTTCCTTAGCTTTGCTCCACGCCTTTAGAGAATCCTTTATCGCCTGCCGACAATTTAATATCGCTTAGGGTTTAAGCATTTTAATTGTTTATCGCTTGAAAATCTTGGATAATAAAATGTCGCCTGCTGAAAATCTTATACCATGTCCGTTAAATGAAGTCACGCGGATGATTAAAATCACGCGTATGAGAATTTGATGTCACCTCTGTAAAAGAAATGACGCCTGAAAGAAAAGTCGCGTAAGTAAATTTTTTTTTTAATGTTATTTGAGACTTTCCTAGGACGTCTGATTGCTCGATTGCATCAACTAGATTAATATCGATCATGTCAATGATTTCAATCGAATGTTTAGTTAGGGTGTTCCCCTTGTTTGATTTCAATAATGAATTAGGACATTGGTAACTATGATATCGAAGAATAAGGTAAATCAATCTTCATCACTAATGATAGGTCATGGATCTAATCGTCCATTCATTTTATTCTCAAATGCTTAGAGACATAAAACTAGGATCATCCTTCCTCAATGCTTAGAGTTAGGATTGGTAGGTCTGATAGGTATATTTAAATTGATGACTGCGATTGATTGTTTGATTTCTTGATAGTAGGTTACTCATGTGATTCCATTGTTTTTGATTAAACAGGAGGATGTCCCTGTTCTGTACCTCTGGACTGTACCACATTGGGTGATGGAGCTTAGGGAGCAGTTGACTGACGCCGAGAGGCAAGTGATTAGACGCTGCAGTTTATTATGTGTATTAGAGCTTCCTCAGTTCCAAATGAAACCGAGGTTTGATTACCCGCTGTCGCAGAGTGTTGGCACTCTGAGACAAACACTTTTTGGCTGCCACAGGGAGAGATGACTATTACTCCTGAGGATGTATATAGATTGCTGCGGATCCCGACTCATGGAGAGATAGCATATTATGATGCAGTATATGATGGGACTTATTGTCGATGACTATTCAGAGATCCTTCTATAGGTGATGATTGCATCTTATGGCCTCAGTTTGCTTCATTTCCTATTTTACCAGCGTTGTTAGGTGCTATCATTGGTGGTGTGTTATTACCTGATCGTCGGGGTCGTGGATTTTTAGTGGGATGGGACAGGATTATCGAGGACTTGCTACATCAGCCTCGACAATTCGATTGGGGATCTTGTGTGCTTGCACAGCTTTACCATGATCTTCATGAGGTGGTTTATAGGAGATCAACTTCGTTATCTACTGGGATTCATATTTTGCAGCTTTGGATATGGGAGCACTTACCAATTAGTCATCCTATATCAGAGCGAGATCGACCTTTAGGATATCCTTTTGCATGGCAGTATACTGGGATGGTGACACAGCATCACTTGGGTCATTTGGAGTATTGGCGGCGACAGATTGATGATATGGATGAGATTTATTGGAGACCATATGTCGAGGTCGAGGATTGGAGAGAGGATAGCTTGGAGTTACCATATATGTTTGCTCCTCAATGGATGATTGGCAGGATCGACTCTGTTCTTGAGAGATTCTTGGCAGGTAGAGTGTTACGGCAGTTTGGGTGGATTCAGCCTATGCCTCAGGGATCTGCAGTTTATGCTCGTTCTAGTGCAGAGAGGGCTACTTGGGGACACATGCCTTCATATGATGATGCTATTGAGCAGATATCACTGCTTGGTTATATGGACTGGGATATGAGGTTACACATTAGAGATGCCGAGGTTACTCAGGAGTATCTAGCTTGGTTGATGGAGCATCCTATGCCTTCATTTACAGACCCTGCAGAGCTAGTGCCTGGGAGAGATGATGATGGTGATGATGTCAGTGGTGGGAGGAGATGCAGAGGTAGACCACGAGGTAGGGCGGTGATTAGAATCAGAGGATGGGTGAGAGATATATAGATATAGGCACCACCTCCTCCTCCTTCTCGTCCTGTAGTAGCACAGAGATAGAGGATAGATCGTCAGGATCATGTGAGGGCTGCTAGGCAGGATCTAGTTGTAGGACAGGATACGAGAGCAGGATTACCGCAGGCTACCATGGATGGTCAGGATACAGGTGCACAGCAGATGCCAACAGCTTTTTCTCGTGATCGGGGAAAAGCTCCTATAGATACAGGTGATCCTCAGAGTACCTATGAGGTTGGGGAGAGTTCTAGTACTACCCAGCTGTGAGCAGATGTGGGAGCATTATGGACAGAGGTATCACAGATGTCTTTGATGATTCAATAGTTAGTATCAGGTTTGGCTCCATTGGTTCCTCTCCTTATTGCTATGGTTGGTCAGACGCCTCTTCAGCCGCCTCAGCAGCCTCCATCACAGCCTCCTCCATAGCCTCCTCCAGGACCTCCTCCCAGTGGTGACGAGAGTTGAGCTATGAGTGCTCTTGTTGATCAGTTGTGTACTGATGTTGAGATACTTGATGTTGTACCATATTCTTGTGACCTTAGTGTCACCTTTCCAGTTGTACTTTGATACTTGTTTGACATTGATGCCCCTGTTGATGGGCGATTATAGAGTTGATTTATGATATCATTGTTATACTTGATGCGTTGAGTTTTTGAGTAGACATGTGATATGAGGACATTTATGATCTTTCCTACTTTTTTATTTGATGATATATGAGATTACCTTTAGATGCTGCTATATGTGTTTATCTAATGCATTTGTTTTTGATGGATGTGTCTATGGATGCAATGTATCTTATGTATGATATAGATAGATGGATGCATTTCTTTCTTTATGTATGGATGCAAGTTTTTTTGTTTTGGATATGTTATTTCTCATGTATGCAATCTATATGTATGCACATGTAAATGATTATTTCCTTCTTTTCCTTGATAATATATCTATGTAATGATTAATGATATGGAATGAATGCAAAAAGTATAATCTCATGTTTTTATTGTAGAAAAGATGATATTGAGGTGATGTTGTCCTTGCTGATTTGACCTTGTTGATGATGTTATGTACCCCCTTTTTGATGTGAAATGAAACCCTTGGGGAAAAAAAATGCATGTGCAATTAATCTAACATGAAAATGCATTTAATCTTTCTATGAATGCAACTAAGTGTCACTAGCTTTTAGCAAATAAATGCCTTGAGGATAAATTTTCATCATTGAGCATTTGGGACTGGAAAGTCAATACAATCACCACTGCCCACTGACATGATGATATGAATATCGCTTTTTATTTCTCATATGGTAACCTCCGTTTTGCTTTCCCATCGGTCTCGTTGATACGACTATCACTGATTACCAACAATCATGAGAGTACGAATACCGATTTTGTCAGATTCTATGTTGCAAGTGGATTTTGGCATTTAGATATTAAGAATCTAAATATCCAAGGTATTCGGTTTCATAAACAACAAAGGTTAACTCATTGTTTTATAAGATAATCCTTGATGGTTCTTTGATGACCATGTATGGAGATGAATTCTCATAAGGCAATGAATCTTCCTCCAAACATTCACTTCATAGTCAAGAAAAATATCATGTCTCCATCATTGCCAATCTAGTCAAAACCTCATTGATTAGCTAAAAAGACTTGATACAAATTGAATTAATGTAAGTAAACAGATTTTTAACCAACTTTTCAAAAGAATCTATCTAGGTGTTTTGCATTGTTTTCTGATCTTCAAAGAATATTTCCAAGTGTTTTGATCATGGAATGATGTTTGATTTTTAATCCTGAATAATAAGTCAATTTAGGCTCAAGGATTTTGTTGTGGTAGTCAACTTCTTGGTTAGTAAACAATGATATCCATCAAAGGTTTACAAAAATCTGATCTCTCTTCTGAAAATGTTGATCCCTTTCTGCTTGTGACTGAATGTTGCTCGTTTGAATCCTTTTTGAGGTACCCATTTTCCAATCTGTTTATGCTGCCCCCAAGTGTTTGATGTATCAGTTTTGACAACTTTGGGCAATGCAAAGGATGATGCTACAAAATGTTATTATGACTATGTACAAATGACGGATGCAATGAAGGTTTAGACAAATGAGATGATGAGATGCATTATGTACACATGTGACTAGGAAAGAAATGACTTAAGGGAACCAAAAGTGCTTGTTGCCAAGTTTTCACCTTTGGGTGCTCTCTTTTTTTTCTTGCTACCGAGGCGCCTATTGCTAGGTTTTCACCAAGGCACTTTTTTCTTTTTCATTTTTCATTTTTTTTTAATTTTTCCTTTTTTTTTTATTTTTTTAAATTTTTCTTTATCACCTTGGCGCCTATTTGCTAGGTTTTCACCATGAGATAGTTTTTCAAATGTTTTTTTCTTTCTTCATGCTCAATTTTCCATTGTTTTTGGATTTTTCTTCTTTTCCAATGTTTTTGGATTTTCCTTTTTCAAATGTTTTTGTATTTTCAAGATCCCTTTTCAACTATGTACAATAATTATGATGCTCTCTCATCTGATACTCTTTATACTCTTTCATCTGCTTTAGGTGTAGAACCTCTTCAAATGAATGCTATTTATGGGTTCTTGTAACTCTTCACCATTACAATCTGATAACTTATATGTTCCAGTTCCAAAGGATGACACTATCACAAATGGGCCTATCCAATTAGCTTCCCACTTTCCTTTCTTTTCCCTTTCAGCTTGATTTTTGGGATTTTCTCTTACTACCAAGTCTCCTACTTGAAAAGTTCTTGGTTTGATGTGTTTGTTGTAATTGCATGCAATCCTATTTTGATAAACTTTTAAATGCTCATAAGCTTGAGTCTGGTGTTCCTTTAACAATTCCAATTGTTGTAGTCTGGCAATCCTATAATCCTCATCAGTGATCAATCCTCTTAATGAAACTCGTAGAGATGGAATTTCAACTTCTAATGGTAGAACTGCTTCGGTTCCATAGACTAAAGAGAATGGGGTGGCTCTTGTAGGTGTTCTGATACTAGTTCTGTAAGCCCATAGTGTGGGATTTATTTGCACATGCCAATCTCTTCCTGATTTGTTAGCTGATCTTTTTAATATTTTGAGGATATTTTTGTTCATTGCTTCAGCTTGTCCATTGCCTTGTGGATAATAAATGGATGACGAATGATGTGTAATGTGGAATGTCATGCAAAGTTCATCAATATCTTGATTTTTGAATTGTTTCCCATTATCCGTGATAATGGCATGTGGAATACCATAGCGGCAAATTATGTGGTTCAAAATGAACATTGAAATTTGTTTGCCGGTTGCTATTGTTAATGGAACTGCTTCTACCCATTTGGTGAAGTATTCTGTTGTTGTGATGATATACTTGTGTCCGTTTGAAGATGGAGGATGTATGATTCCAATCAAGTCAAAACCCCATTGATAAAAAGGCCACGGTGTAATGAATGGGTGTAATTCTTGAGCCGGTGCATGTATCATGTTACCATGATATTGACATTTGCTACATGTCTTCACAAATTGACAAGTATCCTTTTCTAATGTTGTCCAAAAGTACCCTAAACGAAGGATTTTCTTAGCTAGATTAAGACCGCTTGAGTGTGACCCGCAAATGCCTTCATGGACCTCGCGTAAAGCTAACTTAGACTCTTCTTCCTCTAGACATCTAAGTAACATCCCATCAAGACCCTTACGATACAATGTGTCTGAAAGGATTAGGTAACAGGCGGCTTGGCGTATGAAGTTACATTTTTGGGCATGAGTTTGGTCTACGGGGAGTATTTGGTCTTTAAGGTAAGTATAGATCGGTCCATACCAAGGAGAGTCATGTCCATGTAAAAGAGCAACAATTTGGGTGTCAGGAAGGTTGAATGCCGGTTTTACCAACTCTTCCACCAAGAACTCATACTTCTCATTTTGATTTGGTTTTTGTAACAATGAAGCCAAGGTAGCCATGGCATCTGCTGCTCTATTCTTTTCTCTTGGAATCTGTTCAAACGTGATCAAAGCAAAGTACTTCTTCCATCCATCAATCAAGGTTTTATATTTCATCAATGTTATATCTTTGGTATTGTATTCATTATTAACCTGATTGATTATGAGTTGGGAATCCCCATACACTTGTAATTCTGCAATATTCCATTCCAAAGCCATTTTGATGCCAATAACTAATGCCTCATATTCCGCTATGTTATTGGTGCATGGAAATAAGAGTTTATAGGACTTTGGAATGGTGTACCCTTGGGGGGTAACCAATAATATACCTGCTCCAGAGCCTCCTTGTGTGTAAGATCCATCAAAATATAATTTCCATGTCTTTGCTTCTATGTTGACAATTTCTGCATCTGGAAATTCAATTTGCATGGTTTGTGTAGACTCCATTGGGTTATCTGCTAAGTGATCTGCTATCACTTGTCCTTTAATTACTCTTCTATCAACATATTCAATGTCGAATTCACTTAGGATCATGACCCATTTTGCTATTCTACCTGTTAAGGCAGTTTTACTTAGCAAGTATTTGAGAGGATCAATCTTGGCAATTAATTTGATCTTATGCATCAACATATAATGTCTTAGTTTTTGAGATGCAAAAACCACTGCTAGACATGCTCTTTCCATGAATGAATAATTTAGTTCATATTTTATTAAGGTTCTACTAAGATAGTAGATTGCCCTTTCTTTTCCTTGCTCATCTTCTTGTGCCAACAATATGCCTAGAGACCTTTCTGTGGCTGATATGTATAACAACAGTTCTTTACCCTTGATAGGTGACATAAGAATAGGTGGGTTTATCAAATAAGTCTTCAAAATAGCGAAGGCCTTATCACATTCTTCATCCCACATAAATGTAGTGTCCTTGTGTAACAATCTGGTGAAGGAGTGACACTTTTCTGCTAATTGAGAGATAAATCTCCTTATTGATTGAATCTTTCCTTGTAGTGACCTCATTTGGCTAATATTTCTTGGAATCTCCATTTCTAGAATGGCTTGTACTTTTTTAGGATCAACTTCAATGCCTTTTGCTGACACTATATAACCCAATAACTTGCCGGATTGGACACCAAAGGCACACTTCTTTGGGTTTAATCTAACTTTGAATTGTTCTAACTGAATGAATATTTTTCTTAGGATTTGTAAATGCTCTTCTCTATTGTGGGACTTTGCTAGAATGTCATCCACATAATCTTCTAAGAAAGTGTGCATCATGTCATGGAAAATAGTTGTCATGGCCCTTTGATATGTAGCTCCAGCATTTTTTAAACCGAAGGGCATAACATTCCAACAACCCCAAGGGCAAGTAAATGTTGTCTTTTCTTGGTCTTTGGGAGCAATCTTTATTTGGTTGTAGCCACTAAATCCATCCATTAATGAGTACATTGCGTGACCTGGTGTCAGATCCACTATGGTATCAATGCTTGGCAATGGGAAGTCATCTTTGGGACATGCAAGGTTTAAATCTCTGAAATCCATACACACACGGATAGATTTATCATGCTTAGTAACTGGCACAATGTTAGAGATCCAATCAGCATATGCTATTGTTCTTATGAACCCCACCTTTAACAATTTTTCCAATTTTGCCTTGACTAGGAGAGCCACATGTGGGTGCATTTTCCTTAGCTTTTGCTTCACAGGTTTAACTCCGGGTCTAACATTCAGATGATGCATTATGAAATCAGGATCCAGTTCGAGCATATCGGCATATGACCATGCAAAATTTACTTGTTGTTCTTGGAAGAATTTGATAAAATCTTCTCTTTCAAGAGATGTAAGTGATGTAGCCAAGTGTACGACCTTTGGCTCTAGTTCTGTGCCAATGTTAACTTTTTCTGTTGGTTCTATAAGAATAGATGACCGTTCTTCTTCATGTTTAGGAAAAGTATCCAATCTCTCTTCTAATGGTGCCATAGTTGGGTTTTCACCAAAAGAAACATCTTTTATTTTCATTGTTTTTGGTTCTAATGGTGCCACAGTTGGGTTTTCACCAATAGAACTTCTCATTTTTTTATTATTTTTTTTCATTTTTTTCATTTTTTGACTAAGAGATTGGACCCTTCCTGGTGTCATTATGTCTGTATTGAGTTCGTTGGTGAAAGAGGGTTCAACCGCATTGAGGTATTGGTTTGTTGCTTGGTCATTTGGGAAGTAAAGTAAGTCATGTGGTTCGGTTTGATCCCAATCAATGAGGTTCGGGTGCATCAAAATTAAGGAGTTATTGGGTAAGGTATCATCAATAGGATTTATGGACATGACTTCATTTGAGGGTTCATACATTGTATCATTTAGATCTATTGATGTGCGCTTCCTCAAGATGATCCATGGAAGCAGGGTCAAAGTCCCCTTCGCTTGAATCCTCGTCAACCTCTACGGGAAACAATGTGGGAAAAGCCACAAGTGGGTTAAAACTAACGTTTGAATTTCCCTCCTTTGAAGGTGTCCAAAATGTTTCTATCCATGCTCCACTACTAGATGCTTGTTCTATATTAGGCCTTTGAATAGGAGATTCTTCATTAATTAGAGCATCTTGTTTTGGGATTTTTGCATAAGTATGTATAGAAATGACTTCTTTATCTTGACATGACTCATCTGATAAAGTATCCCATTCATAATCCCTAGAGTCATCACTATCTCCTTCGGATTCTAATGCATTTATTTGAGGATGAAAATCATGCATTGGACTTGAAATTTCTCCCTTATATTGGAAATCTACTCCGGATTTTTCATGACTTGCCCTCCAAATAGGTTCAATAGGTTCTAATAATCCTCTATTTCTTTGGCCTAGGGGTCCTCTTCCTTTGTATCCCATCTTTTGCATAATATCAAATCCTTTCCCATATTGTTCGGTTTGTATATTGACATGCTGAATTCTTTCCATGGGAGTGTCTAAGGTACCATCCTCATCATGATAAAGCCATTGAAGGACATCATCTTCTTCCTTATCCCATGTTGCTTTACTATCTTCCCTCACAAAATAAGAATTATACTTATGTGGAAGATGTTCTTTTGATGGTTTTCCATGTGATTTGGGAGACATGGGCATGTCAAATAGAGAAACTGAATATTCTCCTACCCCTTTTGAACTAATCTTGCATTGTTTGTCAAATTTGTTCATCATCTCACTCATGTATTGGTAATGATTTGCTTTAGCTTGTTCTTTTTCCTCTTTAGTAGGTTTGTAGATCACTATCTCCAATTTAGGTGCTACATATGGACTTTCCATTACATTTGGACCCTCGTACCTCACTTTTTCCTTGCCCTTAGTTGATGTAGTTGAGCTAGCTTGAAGAGGATTTTGTACATCTTCATTGGTGATTCTTGGAACAACTCCTTCACGATTATGTGGAATGTATAATTCATGCAAGGGTTTGAGTGCATTACAATATTGGAATGGATTTGAGTCTCCTCCAACTGTGATTTCTTCACCCATGTATGGGAACTTGATGCATTGGTGATATGTGGATGGGACAGCTTGCATCTCATGAATCCATGGTCTTCCCAATAAGATGTTATAGGTTAATTTCATGTCCAACACTTGACACTTGGTTTCCTTCTTGACTGGTCCCACTTGGATGGGTAACACAATCATGCCTTTAGAAGCTCTTTTAGCTTCGTCGTAAGCTTTTATGGTGATTTTATTTGTAGGGTCAATGCAAGACTCGGATAGACCTAAGGATTTTACAAGACTCAATGTGCATATGTTAAGACCAACCCCTCCATCAATAAGGGCTCTTTTGACTCTATGCCTTTCGATCAAAACCTCTATATGTAATGGCAAATTTTGAGGATGAGTTATAGACATGTCGTCTTGATCAGAAAATGAAAGACAATGAGGAGCCACGAGATGTCCTACCATATTTTGAAACTTTTCTTCCCCTAAGGTAGTAGAAACATGTGTCTCTTCCAAAGCTTTTTCTAAAATCTCTTTATGATTCGGTGACAACTTCAATAACTCTAAGATTGAGATTTGTGCTAGAGTACGTTGCAATTGGTCCACCAAACTATAAGGCCTTGCTGCTGTAGGAGGTTGTTTGACCACAATGTTGGATTGTGGGATATTGGTGTCTTGAGGGAATATCCCTTGTAAAGTCATTCTAGAATTACGCCCTCTTGTAATGACATTTGTTGCTTCCTTTTGAGGCTGTTCGTTAATGATTATAGCATTAACAATATGATCATATGATGGCGCAAAGTTGAGATTATTGGCACTTTGTTTCTTGCCATTTGATGACTCACCTTTATCATGTTTGTAAAAAGGTTGTTTGAAGGCCGTATGATCTTCATTATTTTGGGGTCCATCAACAGTGATTATGTTATTATCTATCAAGTCTTGCACCACATTCTTTAATTGTAGACATTCATTTGTAGTGTGCCCCCGAATCCTATGATATTCACAATGATGCTTAGCATCCCACCAACCCGGCTTGTGGTCTGGTTCATAAGGCTTAATAGCGGGTAATGTAATAACATTGTTAGCCATGAGAGCCTTTAATGCAGTTTCAAGTGATTCTCCCAAGGGTGTAAAGTGTCTTGCAAGAGTGGGCTTCAAATACTTATCATACTTGCTGTTTTGATCCTTGTTTCCTTGATTATTCTTGTTGGCATTGTTGTTGTTGTTGTTGGAAGGTGCATTATATGCTTGATTAGTATTATTCACTTGATTTGGTGTCTTTGTAAGGGCAAATGGAATCACCTTCAAGTTGTCGGATTCTACTACACCATCATTAACAATGCCTTTGTTGTTATTCTTTGCAGCATAACGGCTATTGTTGTTGTACCAACTTTTATTTTGATTGTTGTTATTGTTGGTATTGTTGTTGTTGGAGTTAGAGTTATTCTTATTTTCCTTGTACAATTTCAACTCTCCACTCTTAATCAACACTTCTTCCATTGTAATTCCATTATCAATCAAATCTTGGAAGGTTTTAGGACATTGCATCCTTATTCTATAATTCAATTCACTTCTTAAACCGTTAATAAAGATATCCATTTTTTCTTTTTCTGGTACACTTCTTGGATATCTAGCAAATGCAGTCCTCCATCTTTGCAAGAATGTGAGGAAGGCTTCTCCATCTTGTTGCTTCGTGTTACATAACGTTATCATTGTGACCTCATGTTTGATGTTATAAGAGTAATGAGTCACGAATTTAGAAGCTAATTCTTCAAAGGATTTAATGCCGGATGGTAGTTTTGAAAACCAATCCATGGCTGTTCCTCCTAAGCTTCTTGGGAATAGTCTCATTAAATAGGTTTCATGCATGAATTCAAGACTCAATGCACAAAACCCCCAAAGATGATCATGTGGGTCAGATGTTCCTTCATACCTCTCATATTTAGGAAATTTTACATTAATGGGAAAAGGCACCATGACCAAACTCTTATCGAATGGAAAAGGACATAATGTTTCAATAGAGAAAGGCTTAGGAGCCCCATTTTTTTTCAAACTGTCGATTTCCATTTGTAATGCCTTGAATTGTTCCCTTATTGCCTCCATAGGGTCTTCTATTTCCTTGGGCTTTAATTGTTCTATGTCAAAATCTTTAGGTAGCTTTACCCCCGTTTGTATCAAGTCCATGAAGTGTTTTTCTTTATCCATAAGCATGGTCTTTTTCATTAGTTCTATGAAATAAGGGCATTGTCTTGCCTCTAATGCTCTTTCAACCATGGCTTCTTCCGCAGTTGGGGGTAAGTTTGTATTATGAGGAGGAAATAAGTTGTTGCCTTGTGAATTTGCCTCTTGGGAATTAGGATCTCTTCCTCCATTATTAGAATTTCCTTGATTGTTGTTAGGATCCATACCCCCATTCATGTTGTTCCCTTGGTTGTTGGGATCGGTATTTCCTAGGGTATCGCTAAACATCTTGTTAATGTCCTTTGCCTTAGCGGGTTTTTCAATCACTCGTGAAGTAATGAAAGTGTTCTTCGAAAATGGGAGCTCTTCTCCGTTGTAGGTCCCGTCTGTTTGTAATGCTCTCCTTATAGAGAGTGACCTTGTAATAACAGGCATGAACAAACTTTAAGGGTATGTTGACTTCTTCTCTTGATAAGCTGGTTTTTGGAATAAGGTAAAGATTTTTGATCATTTTTAAATGGTTTAAAATTTTAATGATG
>BSBK01000678.1:1697500-2022500 GCA_027943335.1 Chamaecyparis obtusa | reverse complement strand
TATGAAGAAGAAGGACATATGTCATTTGAGTGTACACATGCAAGTAAGAAGTTCAGTAGCAATAGAAATTCTTTGGTGCAAGAAGACTCACCGAATGAACCTGAGAAAGAAAAGAACTTTATGGTTAGGAGAGCACTTTGGAGTGAAAGTAATAAGGAAGATCCACCAAGGCAAAGTTTGTTCAAGACTAGATGTAGAGTTTCTGATGAAGTGTGGAAGGTAATCATTGATAGTGGAAGCTCGGAGAACTTGGCATATGAGGAAATGGTTACAAAGTTGCAATTGGAAAGGTTGAAACACCCGAGACCCTATCAAAATTCATGGATCAAGGATGAGCATACACTCTTGGTAAGTGAACAATGTTAAGTGAATTTGAAAATTGGAAAGTACTATGATAAGGTGTTGTGTGATATCATGCCTATGGATTCTTGTCATATTTTTTTGGGTAGACCTTGGCAATATGATAGACATCCTATATATGATGGAAGATTGCATAAATATACTATTTGGGCTGATGGGAGAAATAAAATCTTGTTACCTCTGATTGAATAACCTGTTAGTAGTGTTTGTACATTTGTGAAAGTTTGTTTGATGGAAGGAAGAAAGTTTGTTAAGGATTTAAAGAAGAATGATGTATGTTTTGTTGTGATTCCTAACAAATTGAGTGAGAAAATAGTGGATAACATTCCTGGAGAGATTGATAAGATACTTACCGAGTACAAGGAGATCATTTTTGATAATGTACCTAATGGTTTTCCATTGAAGAGAAGCATTGATCATTGCATGTATCTAATCCCTGGAGCTAGTTTACCGAATAAGGAAACACATCGGTTAACACCTACCAAGAATCGGGAATTGAACCGACAAATCCAAGAATTGTTGCAGAAAGGTTTGATTTGAGAAATTTTGAGTCATTGTGCAGTACCATCTATATTGGCACCTAAGAAAAATGGAGAGTGGTGAATGTGTACTGATTCTAGAGAAATCAACAAGTTAACATTGAAATATAGGTTTCCTACACAGAGAATAGATGATATAATGGATAGTTTGACTAGAGAAAAGTATTTTACCAAAATTGATTTGAAAAGTGGATATCATCATATTAGAATCAGAGAAGGTGATGAGTGGAAGACTGCTTTTAAGACAAGAGAAGGTTTGTATGAGTGGTTTGTTATGCCTTTTGGTTTAACTAATGCACCAAGTACTTTTATGAGATTAATGAATAAAGTTTTGAAGAAATTCTTGGGAAAATATGTGATTGTATATCTTGATGACATTTTGATATTCAATAATACCAAAGAGGAGCATTTGTTGCATGCTGAACAAGTATTGCAGAGATTGAAAGAAGAAAAGTTGCTGATTAACCTGAAAAAGTGTTCCTTCATGAAAAAGGAGATTGTGTATTTGGGATTTGTAATTTCAGCTGATGGTTTGAAAATGGATCCTGAAAAGGTTGAAGCTATTTTGAACTAGCCTACACTTAAAAAAGCTAGTGAGGTAAGATCATTTCATGGTTTAGCAAGTTTTTACCAAAATTTCATTAGGAATTTCAGTTCAATTTGTAATGCTATGTCTGAGACTATGAGAGGAGATAAAAAGAGAATTTAAGTGGACACATGGAGCTGATAAAAGTTTTAAGACTCTGAAGCAAAAGACTACTGAATTGCCTATGTTAGCATTGCCTAATTTCAATAAGGTATTTCAAGTTGAATGTGATGTAAGTGGTAGTACAATAGGAGTTGTGTTGAGTCAAGAAGGTAAACCTGTTGCTTTCTTTAGTGAGAAGTTGAATGACGCAAAAAGGAAATATTCTATGTATGATCAAGAGTTTTATGCTATTGTTCAAGCCCTAAAGAAATGGAGACATTATTTGATACCAAGTGAATTTGTGTTGTATAATGATCATAAGGCTTTATAGTATTTGGGTAGTCAGAATAAGTTGAATCAAAGACACATGAAATGGGTTAAATATTTGCAGAGTTATACATTAGTGATAAAACATAAGAGTGGAGTCACTAACCGAGTTGCTGATGCATTGAGTAGAAGAAGATCTTTGATGAATGAGATGAGAATTGAAGTTCTTGGTTTTGATGACATGAAAGGATTGTATGAGACCGATCCTGATTTTTCTAAGTTGTGGAGGAAGTGCAAAGAACCTATCCAAGATCAACCGAGTACTAAATCGGAAGACTATTTCATTCAAGAAGGTATGTTGTTTAAAGGTATTCAGTTGTGTATACCGAGAGGATCAATGAGAGCTAATTTGATAAAGGAGAAACATAGTAGTGGTTTGACTGGACATTTTGGCATTGATAAAACATTGAATTTTCTTAAGGAGAAATACTTTTGGCCGCGGTTGTATAAGGATGTTCAGAAATTTGTGAAAAGTTGTGGAATTTGTTAAGTTGCAAAGGGAGTAAGTCAGAATACTGGATTGTATACATCCATTTCTATTCCTGAGAACCCTTGGATTGATATCAGTATGCATTTTGTTCTTGGCTTACCGAAGACAATGAGAGGTAATGATTCTATATTTGTTGTTGTGGATAAATTTTTGAAGATGGCACATTTTATACCCTGTAGAAAGACATCAGATGTAGTGCATATAGAAGATCTTTTCTTTAAGGAAATTGGCAGATTGTATGGATTACTGAGGATTATCATCTCTGACCGAGACAGTAAGTTTGTTGGATACTTTTGGAAGACTCTTTGGAAAAATTTGAACACCGAGTTGAGGTATAGTTCTACATTTCACCCATAGACTGATGGATAGACAAAGGTTGCGAATAGAAGTTTGGGTAATCTTTTGAGATGTTTAGTTGGAAATAAATTGAGTAATTGGGATTCTATGTTGGCACAAGTAGAGTTTGCATACAATAATTCAGTGAATAGGAGTACTAGAAAAACACCTTTTGAGATTGTTAATGGCATACAACCGAGAGGTATATCAGATTTGAAGGATATTGCTGGTGAATAAAAGAGAAGTGTTGAAGGAGTAAAGTTTACTAAGTTCATGATGAAGACATTGCATGAAGAAGTGAAACATAAGTTGAAAAACAACAATCAGAAATATAAAGACATAACAGATAGATCAAGAAGACATAAGAATTTTACAGTTGGGGATGAAGTAATGGTACACTTGAAGAAAGACATATTTCCTATTGGAACATATGGGAAGTTGAAAATAAAGAAATTTGGTCCTTGCAAGATATTGAGAAGATTTGACAGTGGAAATGTTTATGAGATTGAATTACCTGATGACATGGATATATCACCTATATTCAATATTGTAGACTTATTTGAGTACCATGAATCAGATGAAGACATGACAGTACCGAATGATTATCCTAAGAAGTTGACAAAAGAAGTTGAGAATATTTTGGAACATACAGTTGGCAAAAGCACAAGAGGAAAGCAGTATATGGAATATCTAGTAATTTGGAAGAACAAACCGATTGAAGATAGTTCATGGATTTCACAATCTGAGTTGGATTCAGCTTGAGTTGTACCTACTGCATGACTCAGAGAATCATTTCAAAATAACCCCAGGTGTCTGATGCAGGAGCATCTTGGGTTCTTGGAAATCCTGTATCACCAAAAATAAGTTAGAAGTGTTAGGTTTTCTTGGTAGCTTCTTTTGGCTCTCGGTGATATTTTTCTTTGTTTACCAACATGGCTTGGTTATTTCTCGATTCCTTCATTGAATGAGTTGGCTCGGTTCCTTCGTTGGCCAAGTATTTCTCGGTGCTTGGTAGTCTTGCTCACCGAGTGATTTATTTTTATTTCATGTTCAGGCTGACTTGTGCATTTAATTGTGGTCGCAGAGTTAATGTTGGTATTGATCATTGGGAAGCATGTGGACCTAGATCTATTCATTCCTTCGACTAATGATGGATCTGAAGGCCAACTTGTTTCGGTAGCCTCTTGTATAAATGTAGTTGTTGGGTGTAGTTTTAGGGGGAGTTTTAGGAAGATAGGAGTTAGAGGTATCCGTTTAGAAGTTGGGAGATAGTTTATGAATCCTCGCATGTTGGAGGACTATTGTAATTGAATTTGATGTATTGGCCCTAACCGAGAAGGCCTTACAACCTAACATGTATGAGGTGATTTATGAAATATAATGATCTGTTCTACATTCTCTCTCTCACTTGTTGTGTATTTACTTCCATTTGTGTGATCTCTGCAAGGAGGATTTGGATTAGGGAGTGCCTTTGGCCCCTCTTCCTGCCCTGCATTGCATCACATCTACATGTCTCACACCATAGATAATGAGACCCAGTTCTTAGTTGTGCCACTATCAATCTAGTCTTACCTTTAATTGCCACATGAAACTAATATTTTTTGTCATGATTCCCAATGGGTTTGAACTCTTTCACATAATGGACTTTTTTTGCCCCATTTGGGTTGTCCACATGGTAGTCTTGAGTTTATCTAGCACGAGTATATTTTATCTCTTCATTATTAGTGGGACATTCTTGCATGTCAATGTCCCATTTGTTTAGCCATTTCTTGTTTTTTTTCATTCACATTTTCTTTCTACAAAATAGATTCTCCTCAACCACAAATTTAGGCTAGCATTCATTGTCCATATTTTTCACTTTATTTAGATAACTTAACAAATGGATTACCATTGAATCCTCCATCAAAATCATACCTCCTTCTATTAGAAAAATCACATATGGAACTTTTTTATTTAACTTTGAGGTTACTAGTGATAAGATACTTTTAAATTATTTCTATTTATTTCCATTTGTGATTTGAAAGGATTTTTCCCCAAACCTCACATCCATAGAGCACAACTAGAGTTTCCAGTAGACCCAAAGAGCTTTCTTGATTTTCCATTTCCATAACTCTACTTGTCTACACCTATTTTACAAAAAGAATCTTTATCCCTCTTGTATTTGCTTAGTTCTACATGTCTTCCAACTGAGCCTGTTGCAAAATTAATTCTTAGGTATTTATATTCATCTACAAACCCTAACAAACTTCCTTCAAAGATGAAATTATCTTGTTATTTATTACTCTTTAAAGATAAAATCACGATCTTTATTTTACTAGTATTCACTAGCACTTGCACCTCCTGAAAAAATATCTCTAGAGCTTTCAAATGTTTTCTCAAATCCTAAGCAGTTTGTGAAATTAGAATGAGATCATCTGCGCAAAGAAACAACTTCACCACATAACCAACAAGTTGGATTCCCTCCACAATAGTTTTTTTTAGCCAATCTTAAAGTTTATCAATATACAAGCCAAATTGAGTGGGCATTCCTATTTTACCCCAATATCATTTCCAAAGCATTCTTACATACCTTCTTTAGTTCTGATTCAAGCTCTAACTTTTTCATAAATTCTATGTACTTTTGTTCTAATCTCATTTGGAATCTTGAGTTCCTCCATTTTTTTCCAAAGTTTGTCTCTCAGAATAGTGTCAAAAGCCTTTTTGAAATCTATGAAATAACAAAAGGCTTCTCTACCTTGGAGATCCCATTTTTTTTAATAAGATGCATAAGAGTGATGTAGTGGTCAATGGTACATTGTTCTAGTATAAACACAAACTACACAATCACTCTCTTTTGTTCTTTTTCTTCCCTACTACTAATTCTACATTCTATCATGCTCCTAAATAGTTTACCAAGAGGTGGATTGACCATGATAGTATGATAATTGGAAGGTTTATTAAGGTATCCACTCTTGTGGGGAGCTATAACCATACTATTAGTACATTCTACCATAAAAATGATTTGAGTGAAACTATTGAAAATATTTTGAATATGAGGGGAAAGCAACTCTATTCCCCAATTTAAGAATGCAGCCTATAAATCATCAATTCCTTGTGCTTTATTAATTTCTAAACTCTTTATACCTTTTTTGACATCTTCCAATGAAAAGAGTTCAGTTGAAGTGTTAATCGAAGGAGGATTGTATTTATCTTTTATTCACTCATAAAGAAACTTTTCATAGTCTAACCATTAAACGTTTGTGATATTGTTTTCTACATGTTTTCTCCTTCGTTGAAATTCTCTCCAGAATCCTTTGGGATTTTATTTAACCAAGGAGATTAATTCATTTCTCCTTGAAATTCAACATAGATTTCCTTTTTTAGATTTTATCAACTTATCATAGATTCTTTTTCTTTCCTTGTTTGATTTATTCTATTTGACTGTTCTTTTTGAAACTTTGCAATCTTCGTCATACCATGTGTTATCTATAAAAGTGTTGTTAACTCCTTTCTTAGGCCAAGAACTTTTGCACATTTTAAGAGCTTTGCACATTAAGGAACACAAAGGTTGTTGCTGACGTAGTCTTTATTTTCTTTGTCATTTTTGCATGACAGGTCATCCTTTGCCATTTGTAGGTGCTGATCCAAGGGAGCAACAAATAATTCTTGGTTTTCTTGATTTATGATGATTTTTCTTGGTGGGTGGTCTTTCTTAAGAAAAATTGTGTTCTATCTTTTTTGAGGATTGTGATTGTAAACTCCAAATTTAACAAAGGTGGTATATGATCATATTTCAACTTGAAAGTACAAGTCTCAATATTAAAATCTAGAACTTGAGAAATGGAATCTTGAGACCACAAAACACAATCCAAAACACTTTACCTATTGTATGTTTTACAAGTAATACCTCTAGATCATGGCCAAATTTTTATTCCATTACAAATAACCTATCCATATAAGCTAAAAACACCTAGAATATTTTCTCCAAAATGAGACACATTACATTGCTCATCTTGAGAATCCATTTCCTAAACATGATCCCTATTTTACTCTAGCCATAATGGATTGTTGTATCCTCCTCTCTCATTGTCCAACTACATGCCCTGGTTGTTTTTTTTTCCTTTCATTAAAATCACCCAACAAAACTATCTCCCGAAGTGCTCAAAATAGATGTCTTTTTTTAATGGTGTATATGGGTCTTCATTATCAAGACTCTTGTTTTTGTAAAGCTTTGAGTTCTTTGGTACAAAATAACATGCCACCAACCAAATTGTGACCTCATTATATTCTATTTTCAACCATACAAACTATTTATTTGGATCTTCTTTCTCAACTTTTATAATGCCTCCCCACATATCTTTGATTAAGATTGTGATCCCTTCATGACCTTTACCTATTTCAAACCCTTTATTCCAAACTAAGATTTCATTGTAGCCTTTGAAATATGGAACTTTGCAACCATCATTCTTATTTATTTATTTAAGAATAATTATGTATTTTCCTTGTGCTATGGGCCCCAACCCCAATCCTCTCCTCCATGAAAATCCCCTACAATTCAAACTGATCATATGGAGGTAATCCTGTGGGGCCCCATTTCCCTATTTCTTGTGTGAAGGTCTATCGTTGATTTGGGATTTACTATTTTTCAACCAATCCCATTTTCCTTCTTCTCTTGCTATTTTCACTTTCTCCCATTCTTTCCTTCGATCTTTTTGTTGTGTAAACGTCAAGTATTCTTCAAAGTAGAATTGAGTATGTCTAAGTATTCCCTTCTTTTTATGACTACATTTTTGTCTTCCACACATCTTAAGCTAACCCTCAAAATTCTATTTCTATTGTCAACTATTTTATTTCCAATCCTACTTGCTTGTTGAATATTGTTTGACCACTTCAGCTGATACTTAAGAAAATCCCTTACTAAAATCTTAGTCCTTTATTTCTCTTTGAAGTCCTTCAAACCCTTGATTATGAAATTTGTAGCCTTCTCTTGCTTTTATTTTTCTTCTCTTAATTATTTCCCAATTTTTTTCTATAATTTATATTTTCTCATTTGATGGACCATTCAAAATTTGCTTATGTTGGTTCCCAAATCAATACATTGGAAATCCTATGAGCTTACCTAACTCAATGCTTGGACTTTCCAATTGACTTGGCCAATGAATGGGAATGATGGATTATGATCCTCTTCCCCTGCACTTTAGGATCTATAGGACCAAGGCAGGTGTACCTATTCCTTAACCCAAACCCTGGGTTTAAGAATTTTTATAGAAGATTTGTAATTGTACTTTGAATTAGGGTGATCTCTCAAGATGGCAATTGGGTCTTGAGGGAGATCAAATTGTATCCTTTACAATTTATAAATCACTAAACTTATTGTTTGATTGTTTTATTTAGAATATGTTTGAATGCTATAATGTAGTAATACCTTGTTTATTTTGAATATGTATTATTGCTTCCTGCTTGTAATCTTTTAGAAAAAGACTTCGATTAAGGATGATAGACTAATGCCTTTCTTTTATTGGGCAATAGAGACAGATCCTTCTTTAATCCTATGTACAACTAAGTGAGACAAAGAACACCACCTGAATGCTCTTATCAACTGCTCCTCTTCAATGTATTCGATTATTCTATTATACAACAATCAGTCTTATTGAATTTAACACAAGCTTAATGAGACCAATAAGATAGAATTACTAGTGCCTAATAATTGTAATGATCAAATTGTAGAATAATGGGAATAATTTCCAAACAAGAATTTTTAAAATAGCTTTATCTT
Organism: Chamaecyparis obtusa; assembly: GCA_027943335.1. Classification (NCBI taxonomy): domain Eukaryota; kingdom Viridiplantae; phylum Streptophyta; class Pinopsida; order Cupressales; family Cupressaceae; genus Chamaecyparis; species Chamaecyparis obtusa. The sequence goes on along the minus strand of BSBK01000678.1, from coordinate 2,014,005 downwards.
CTGGAGATAAAATCACGAAGGATTGATCAATCTAAAATGATCAATTCCACAACTCCCAATTAGAGAAAAAATTGATTTATATTAATGCTTCAAAAAATCTTCTGTACAATAAATCACTTGTAGAAATTACAGTAGAAAATAAAATATTTACAATGTTTATTGATGATGATATTGTTCCATTATTAATTACATTTTACACCGCATATATATATATGCGGTGTAAATATGTATATGTATATGTATATGTATATCTATATCTATATTATGGTTGAATGGTTTTTATACCCCTTTGGCTGAAAAGACACCACCCTTTTGAATAAAAATAATCCCAAATCCTAAAATTGCTTTAGTTTATGTAATTAATTACCATTTTACAAGTTTTTAAGGTATATTAGAAGTATATTACTGCTATTTTAAGGGTATATGATGGAATAAATGGTCCAAAAATGATGTAAATACCCTCTCTGGTGCCAATGATTTGCCTCAGCTCATCCATATTGCTCACACGTAGGGTGCATTCCTTTCCTTCTATTGATAAACCAATGACCATATGAATTAGGTCTTTCATTATTCTGATCATATTATCCTCATCTAATCACATGAATTCCTCGTGCACTCGACTCCACAGTCCACTCTTCATGCTCATCATTGTATTTGTGTTCTAGTTTCACATTCTTCCACATGAATAACACATATTACTTATACCTTTTGCTCCTCTATTTTAGATTTTTTCTCAATTGAATTTCTGCTCTTGGTTGGCCTCTTCCTTCCTAACGCACTGGAAGCCTCCATTTGAGCAATTTTAATTTCAAAATGATCTTCAAGCAATCACATCTGTGAACTTTGTTTCTGCAGATTCCCTTGTGTTAGCTCCCCGTGATTTTGGTATGAATGTTGTGCATATTAATTTTACCAAATCCTTAAGCAATCTAATGACTATAGTGTCTCGTGTGAGTCTTCTAATTCATCTGATCTATCAATTTTTTTTATTTTCCACGCCATCGGTATAACTCACCATTTACTATCATGATAGAGCTATGCATTCTTGATCATCGGTATAGGCTATACCGCTTCACTCATCGGTCGTCGGTGTGATTTTCATTTTGTTATTCTGTAATGCAAAGCTATATCGATGAAGTCATACGCATGACTCTCCTCAATGCCCTTGTTCCATCATTGTCGGCATATGTTTCAACAATAGGATCTAGAGCATTTATTCATTTTCTTATCAACACATGTTTCCCCTATCATATCATCCTTCAATCACCTATAATTATAGGTCTTATCAATGTCCCTTTGTAGTTCCTCCAGCTATTATTCCATCGCCAAGTGTTTCCCCCATGATCTTATTGGGTATCGACACAACATTTCAATCATGCTCCCGATAGTGGATAACTATACCGATATCCTTCGATTGGAGTGACCCTACGTGATGTATTTCCTTCATATGCCATATCGGTGTATGTTCTCCTGATATGCTCATCGAGTATCAATAATAAAAATTTATGTTCCTCTCGATAATAGTAAACTATGTCGATGATCGCTATAGGTATCCCTGATGATGTTCATCAGTATGATTGTTTCAAATTCCTTTTTATGATCTTCTATTATTCTATCGGTGTTACATTTGTTGATATGTTTCGTTCCATTATTGTCCATATTATTTCTTTATCGGTATAACTCATGCCTCTCTATTTCAATGGTATAAGTTTCCCCGATATTTTCATTATGTCCGCTTACCATGGTGTTTTAAAATTTTGCAACTTCTTCTTTGAGTATCTTATTTTCTTTTTCAAGATTCATACAAAATTATGTGATTTATTTTAACTTGGATTCTCGAGTTCCTCCTTTGCTTCTATACATTCAAGCCACTCTTTCAATATCATGAGTTCACTAACATATAATTCATAATTCCATAGCAGTGGGGTAGTGGTGGGGCTATATATGTGGTCATAAGCCCTAACCTCTCTTTCCTCCTTGTCTATTGCGGAAATATTGGTTTTAGTTTGTAGTGCCTTATTTTCCTCTCAAACCGATTAAACCACTTCCTTTTGATATTTACTCTCATAGTGTTCTGTTTGATCGCATGTATCATGAGGAACCTTATTAGATGCACTAATACTTCCTCTAGTTATTTTGGAAGAATCATAAACAACTTCTTCTAAGATCAAAGCCTGATTGTGTTCTCTAGCTCCATGTTAGAATAAGATTATGAAGAAAATAACATTCCCCAAAGTTCACGTAAAATGATTTTATACTCTTTGGAGAAAACACTAATTTGTTTCCATATGAGAAACTATTCTGCATTAATAACTTTTCTCTTTTTGCCTCAAAAAATCACCCCTCTTCCAACCTTTATTTGTGACTAGTCTTTTACTCCTTTTATTTAAGTAAAAATAATGTGAGATATGATTCACTAAATAATGTATTTTCAACTTCATCATCTTCACACATATTTAATTTTCTATCAAGAAAAAATTGTAATATAATTTCACTTCCCATATAATTAGTAATTTGTCAGATTCGGTAAGGTTTTTGAATGAAGAAGGACCGTGCATTTATAGGGTTCATTTCACAACCATAGTAGATATACACTTTCAATGTTATCGTGCATCCTGTGATACTCCACCAATTCAGATTTTGAGATTTTCCCTTCAAGATTTCCTTCACATTCTGCAACCATTTAATCTCATTCCATTCGATTTTGACAAAACACCTCGAGGGGTTCTATCAATCGATCTGACTACTTTGGCTATGACTCCACATTTTATAGGAAAATATTGTAATTATTTTACTTCATCCTTTTAAAAATCCTTGAGACACTCTGTAAAAGTATTCATGTGTGTGTGCTTTCAAATTTTGCGGGCATGCCTTCCAAGGCATTTCCAACTATAACATACACATTGATAAATTGTCTCTATAATCAAGTGCATTGTTACTGATTCTACATGTTTTCCAGATTATTCATGTTGTGGGATTTGATGGATACCATACATACCCTGTTCTACAACTCCCATATTAGCAAGAAAAAGCAGGGAGGATATTGGTGAAGGTAGTGAAATTTGGCTTTACAACCACACATTGCATTTTCCTTGAAATCCCTTTTACATCTCCTTCAATGAATCCACATTCTGCATTCATCTCATTCTATGAAATTACGCAGCTCTAAAAAATATCCTTAGTGCTTTTACCCTGTGTGCCACTGCCTTATATCTACCATAGTATTTCCAACTAAGCAATCACAGATCAAAATCAAACAACTGCTACACTCTGTTGAATTTATGCACGCAACCCTAAAGCTCCCTTTTATGCACAGACAGAAGGATGCTGGCAATTGGTATTGGTTGTGAAATCTGATATTTCACCTGCGACTGCATTTGTTTGAAAGTTATGTTTTATATTCTGATGATGCACGAGCAGAGGGGATGTTGGTAATGGTTGTGGAGTTCATTTTATCATCTACCAAAAACATTTTCTTGAATGTTTCCAAAGCATATTCACCAAAAGTTGAAGTCTTATTTCTTATTTCTTTCCATTACAGTGTGGCAGCCTGTTTTGGTTGTGATGGTGCGACCTGGGCACATATGGAAAGAGGACCCTCTTAAATTCATAAACTCATCTTTCAACCTTGTAGGACATTTTTAAAATCATTATCGTGCTCTCCAATGCATTTTCAATACACGCGGCCCACCCCTTTTCATTATAGAATTTTTTTTTTTTTTATCCTTTCTCCTTTGCACACTGCACTATGGCAAGTTCTCAAGGAATATTCCTTGATACCTTGCGATTGTGTGAAAAATTGATATATAGCAGGGGTAACACATGAATCTTTTTAAAACACGCAAATCATCGAGTTCGAGTTCCTGCCTCTAACATATTATGTTTGAAGACTCATAATTATTAGGTAATAGTCAAATGAAATAATTATATAAATTAAGGATAGAATGTAAAATAGAACAAAAATTTCTATTGATTGCAAAAAGGGATTATCCACCCTGATCATAGGTCAGATGATATTATTTTCTCCTGTACATAGAAAGAAGTGCAAAATTGAGCTCGAGTTTGGTTTTGTTGTGGAGGTTAGTTTTCAATAAGTTGTCGTCTATCAGCCACAACTTTAAATTTAAAATAGATGTGTGGATATGTCCAAAAGTAGAGAATTAAACAAAATTGTAGATGCCTCTAAAATGGATATCGTGGACTGTTAAAATCATACTCAATTTGGCATTCTTCACTTTGTCACAGCTCATATCTCATAAGTCATTACATGAGGGAGAAAATTCACAACCTGATAGAGTTTAATTTGAATCTTTCAAAATTTGATCTACCTTTGTGGATTTTTGGCCTTGTCTTGTTGTTTCTTCTGTTAGGGTTTAGGGTTTTGTTTACTCATAAAAAAATCAAGATAAACCCTAAGTATTTCTAATATGTCGTTACTTTTGGTTCATAAGGCCAGGGGTGTCATTGTCGTTAAAAGGGGGACTAATTTGTTTAATTCCTAGCGCCATAAGTGATCAAGTGTCGGCCTTTTTAATTTTCACACCTTAAGTTGTAATTTCCCTAAGTTTAGCCCTATAGCCTTTCCTTTTATTTTACTAAGTTGTGGGTTAAGTAGTCCTGTTAGGCATAACCCTTCACCTTTTGAAATGGTGGGCTATGTGCTACTTTCTTATTCACCTTGTGATCTCGTGATGATGTCACGGTCTGGACCCAGTTGATCACAGGATTACAAAGTTATGTCATTTATCAAATGTTCATTGGTCAACGATATATGTTTATACCTTATGTTATGTTTGGTATCCCACTTGGTTAAAGGTCAGATTACTAATGTGTCCATCATTTAGCACGTGTTGATTTTCAATAGAGATCTTTTGATCTATTAGAAAAGGTGCTCAATGGATACTTTATGTCATCGTTTCTAAAGGATAAAATACTGTGAAGATCAACGACTCTCGTTATTCTGTGATCTTACTTGATTGGTCTTTATTCAGTGCAAGATAGAAAGATGTTTCCATGTGTCCTTGGCCATCAAGTGATTGAGATGGTAGGACCGAGTGGTGGACAACTATTGCAAAATGGTTGGCCGGGGAAATAATTAAAGATTTCATATTTTAATTGCCAATTACATTAATATTATCTGGCGAGTAACTAAAGAGATCATCTTTTAGAACATGGTAATATTCAATGGAGATCTTTTAATTTGATAAAAAAAGGTGTTTGATGTTTATTTCATATAGGTAAGTTTGTCTTTTGAGAAACAATTAAAGAAAGATTAAGATCAATGACTCACATTATCCCGTGATCAAAAGTGCTCAAAGTTTATTCAGTGTGGGATCATGAGATCTTGCCACATATCTTTGATTGGCCAGTGTTAGTAAAATGTGGTTCTAGAAAGCAAGGTGGTGACTGAGATAATTCTCTTTGTCATTTAATGGGCATGTATTCCAGGTCAGAAGTTAGTGTCAGGTTGACTAGTGAGTATCGTTTGATATACCAGCATGGAAGGAATCGACACCCTGATTTTAAACTTATCGCACATTGATGTAACATGGGTTATCTTTTATAGTCAAAAGAGATTAGACTGCACAGAGTATGAAAGTTATAGGATAATGACTAAGAGCTAAAGGTGTAGGTCTGTAAGTAATCACGATATCATGAGATTCAAAACATAGTACAAAATAGAGTTACATGGACAAGAACATAGATGTGAAGGGGCATGCACCTAAAGGTGTTTGATATGACATCAAGAATCAAAGGGTCACTTACAGTTGGAAAATTCAAAAGATCTTTAGGCTAACATAGGATTGATAATGAGATTTGATATTGTAAAGGGAAGAATTTGCAGAGTTTTGTTACACACCAACAATCTACCTAAGGTTCGATGAGAATAGTAATGCGCAATCCCAAGATGAGTGTAAAGAAATTGGAAATTATAAGTACCAATTTCCAATATACTTCATTATCCAAAGTGTTAGCAAAAATGGATGTTCAATGGAATGTGGATGATTTCTGGAACATTGCCAAATTTGTTAGGATGCAACTACAGGAAGAATATTGGGATAAAGGGGAGGAGCAGAGTGCATTATAGCCAGAGGGGTATTTAAATGGAGAACCATAGACAAACAAATATTTAAAGCTAAATATAGAGTGGTAGACTAAAAATACAGAAGGCTAGCACTCTCATGCCTCCTTATGGTGGAAGTACAAGGAGAAACAAGATGAAGAAGAGGCTGATGAGACCTCAAAGTTATATATGTTCCAGTAGGAATAGGTTTCAGAATCCTTCCGAGTTTGAGGAAGGGGTTTCTAAGAATATTGCATCCTAGCACTCTTTGTATCAGTATCAATAGAAATGGGTATCAAGCCCCTTTTTGGATTGCAGAGAATTTGAAAAATCCTAGACGTGATTCAGCTCTACAAATACAAAAGACAATCTCAGGTTGATATTGGCATGACTCAGAATGTGGTTCTTTCGTATAGGACTTCTCAATTTCTACCAGCTAATGGTTTTTGTACCTGAAAAAGTTAGGAGGTAGTAGATAATGTTAGGAAGTAATAAGTTTGTTAAGATTTGGTTATATGCATCAAATATTGTTAGGCAGATCATTTTTAGTTTTTAACCTGAAGCTTGTTGCATTCCAATAAGTATTGGAATCCTAGGGTCATTAGAATAAAGGAAAAATAAGGGAGAAGATATTTCTCAACAAATTAGATTTAGGATAGAAGGGACAAGTGTCAAAAATATATCATATCTAGAGTTCTCTTATTTTCTATATATTCTTTCTTCTTCTCATTTGTAAGGGTTCTAATTTATTTCTATGGTTCCAATAGCTAGTGCCTAGATGGGTATGAGAAGCTTTGTAAAACCATTTTATGGGGCATCATTGGTGAATCAGTATTCAATTTCTTGCAAGTTTTTGATTGATTGAGTCATGTAACTATTGTATATCGGAGGTAGAAAAGGATTTTTATAGAAATAAAGTTTTGATTTAACTCTCTCTTGTGTACAATTCTGTCAAGTTTTAAATGAAATGAATCAAGGGTTTGTCTCATTTAATGTTTTGTTTTGAGATATGTAATTTTTTGTTCATGCTTTGATCTAAGGGGTCAATTAAATGCTTGGATAGAGTTAGAAATTTTTTGGACTTGTGCAGGGATTCTAATAAGTAGACTGGGTTGGGATCACTGTTGAAGGATATCGTAAGACAATATTCTTAGATCATATGCGATTAGTGAGACTCTGTCATTTGAGGATTCAATTTCTTATGAACTTGATGCCCAATAGGATAAGGCATTGATCTAAGATATTATGGGTTTTACAAGTTGTGTTGTTCAGATTCATTTTGTTTAGATTCATGTTGTTCTTGCTACAAAATGTTTAAAATCAAGAATAATTTTTACTTTTCATGTATGTTGTTATGATGTTCTTATCTCATGCTCCATGTAAGTTGTAGATCAATGAATGATTAGCCATTATTTAACATCTCGTTATTATGTTGAGCCTTCATATGAGATTTATTTGCTTTATGTTAATGCTAGTGATAAGTATAGTGTTGTAATTTAAGGGCATTAGGGGATCACCCTATCGAGCTTTGCAGAGCCCAATGTGAAGAAGGATTTATTTGATCATTTTCAATTGGTCCAAGTCTCAGAGATTTCTAATTATTGGAGTTGTCTTCTCCATAGTAAATTAAAATATCAAGTTGGTTTCTATTTTGTAGTGTAACCCTTTCCAGGAACCAACACAACCAAAGATAAAAATTGGAGAGAATCTTAAAAAGGAGGTGGTTGGCATAACCAAATCATATTAAGCTTTATATTCCTCTTTCATCTGTTACTAAAGGAAAAAGTGATATTATCTATATTAGAATATGTGGTTGACTGTTAGGTCCCACCACATGGTGATTGCTATTGGGATCTACTATCTACCATTCTATTGTTTAGTTTACAAGTAGAAGCTATGGCATTTTGATGTAGAGGATTCGTTAATCAAACCCCTACAAATACTTCTTGTCCCAACCTTGCCAGTAAGGTTCCTTCTCATACATTTATCAACATATTTGAGGCAATAATAAATGTATAATCAATTAACATTAGTATCTTTTGTCCATCTAGGATTCAATCACAAGACATTAATCAAACAATGTCCCTTAAGGAACTATCACAACTTTTGACATAATCAGTCATATTTGATATTAGGATCAACCCGAGATTCCAAAAAACTCCATTTAACTTTAATTCTTGAACCATTCAACTTATCAATGTTACAAGGCCTTAACATGACCGATCAACCACTTGACATAATCATCAGCACATACCCTTGACTATTTTCAACCAAACTTCATCCATTCCATTTACAAACATCTTCATTAGATTGTGTCTAGTCATTAATCAAAATTATACAAATATGGAGGTAGACATTAACATCTTAAATAGACTATTTCCAAAGGGTTTATTATGCAAAAGAACAATAACCCAGTCATAAGACTAGCTATTGTATGTGGTGGAATGTGGACCTCAAATCCAACTACACACGCAATATGGTCATTACTCACATGATCGAATTACAAGAGAGAGTATGAATTACTCAATCTAAAATCCATCGTGAAGAGACCTGTTGCCTCGTATGTAGACGGGGTGTTTAATTGCTCTCAGATTGGAGAGCCAACAACCATAAGATTGATTCTACAATGGAGGATTTTCAAAAGCTATGATGATAAGCAAAAACTGAATTAAACTAGAATGAGTGCAATTTAATCTAAGATACTTTAAAAGAAATATGATATTAATCTAAATAGCTTGAAAGGAAATATGAAGTGCAGATTATTCTAAAGTACTTGAAAGAAATATGAGATTAGATTAAGCTATGAGCAAATAAGCAAACTAAATATAATAAATATACAATATTAAACTAAATGAAAATTACACTAAAATGCAATAAAATCTTGGAATTAATGAAATTGAGATGCAAAAATACTATAGTTTAATTACTCTAAAAAATTGCTCTCCTTGAATGAAGAAATGAGGCTCATTAAATAGAAAAGCTCAGGAAGAGAATGAAGGGGTTCTTGATTTGAAACTCCTGACCCTTCATTCCCATTTGAGACAAAAATGCATAAATTACTTAATAAAAGAATGGAAAATGCCACACAGTGTGACCTTTCGAATATTATTAATTGTTAATTCAAAAATGAGTGTCCATTCAAATAACAAGTAATTATTAATTCCTTTTCATGTATATTAGCCAAATGGGGTGGGTTTAATTTAATTCTAAGTACTTAGGACTTTTAGAATTAAATTAATTTATCAAAGGGGTAATTTAGCTAATAAAAGTCGAAGACTTTAGGAATTAATTTTAATATTTGATTAATGTAATTTAGGGTCTTTGCAATTGACATCAAGTTGAATTAAGTCAGGTAGGAGAGAGAAAATTGCCTAGGAAACTAGGACTTTGGAGATGTAAAATTGATGAAAATGCATCAAAATTAATTGAATTTATTAGGTGCCAATTTTAGGGTATTACATTTGCCCCTCTTTGAATTGATGTGCAAACAACGCGTTGATTCAAAGAATAGTCTGAAGTGACAGATGACAAGAAATTCGGGAATTTAGGTTAGGTTGCCAAGACATCGAACAAATCAAAGCATGATTTTATGAATTCTAAGTTAGATTGCGAAGACAACAGTCTTGAGAGAAGATGAGAATCAGGGTTTGGTTGCCCCAATGTCCAGAATGAGATTCAGATGCAAACTTAGGACTATCTCCAGAATCAAGGTTAAATTGCCCCAATACAAAGCTTAGCCCTTCGAGACCCGGGTTAGATTGCCCAGATAACGGTCTAAGAGAGATTTCAAGAGCCATCTTCAGAACGAAGCTTGACTCCCAAGAATTAGGGTTAGATTGCCCCAATACCTAAAAGATTTGAAGAACCATCTCCAGAATGAAGCTTGATTCCCGAGGATCCGAGTTAGATTGCTCAAATACCTAAAAGATAGATGACTAGATAGCAAGATGCGAGGCACCGAGATGCCCCTAGCAATGAGAACTGATGATTTAGATCAGACTGATTCAAGAATTGATTCGATGAGATTCAAATGATGCAATCATCTTGCCCCCTCGGGAGCGAAATCAAAAGATGACATATCAGAAGGATGATTGACAACAAGAGATTGCAGAGCAGAAGCAATTAGACTAAATTCGAGAAGTTGCAGAAGCAAATCGAAGCAAAACAGAGGTCCTGTTGACCAAGTTTGACCATGGTTGACCAAATTTGACTAGAGTTGACTTAGATGAAAAGAGCAAAGATCTTGAGAACATGATGCAAAGATGAGGGTCTGGTAGGAAAATGACGCTATAAGGTTGACTGCACAAGCATCCAATCCCAAAAGGGTCCCAGAATTTAGAAAGTGATTTTGAGCTATCTAGAGATGTTAGATTTTGATTTCGATCCCAAAAATGGATTCAGAATAGTCGATTTAGCCAAGGGTGCAATTTTTGCGCAAAACGGAGCACTTTTGAAAATTAGGTCAAAAGCTATATAAGGCTCGGAGGGGTCATTTTCAATTCATTATTCACCTTCGTCTTCTTATGATTTTGAGCTTTGAGAGAGAAATGGAGGGTCTTCCACTGTATACACACTGATTTGAGCACTCCTGACAACATGCCCAGCCAGCGGAGTATGACACACCTATAAGTAGTCGAGAAACCTCCTTGCATTTCAATTTGTATTGCTTTTTAGGTCAATTTTAGGGTAGATTTGACAACTTTTAGGTCGTGTTCTTCCAATCTCACATGAGGAAGTAGTTTCCTCACGCCGGCCTAGGTCTCCCTTCACATGAGGAAGTAGTTTCCTCGTGCCAGTTAGGTCTTCTTCACGCGGGCTCTGTCTAGAAGCTCGCGCGAGCTAAAAGGTGGTCCCGCGCGAGATTGTAGCAGTTCGTGTAAGGTCAAGTCCTATCTCGCGCAAGAAAACAATTTTATCTCGCGAAAATCTACTGCAGAGTTTGAAGTCTTTTGCCAAAATTTGTCAAATTTGCATAAAATCAGCCAAGTATAGCGTCACAGAGCCATGTCTAGGATAGATGTCTTGTTTCATTTGTTGTTGTTGTGTTGAAAAAGCCATCATATTGAGATACTGATCCAATGTCGTCACTTTCTTTGCAGGTTGACTTCCTTGATGTCACCTTTAGGATGCACCATCCTATGATTACCACCCTAGTGTAGAGACTGATAGATGCAGAGAGTGCTCATATTAAGGGACTCGGTTTGGGATTCTTGCTTGATTTACCCGACATTCGGATAAATCATGGTCTTCTTGGTGCATTGGTAGAGCGTTTCCATTAGGAGATGAATACTTTTCACTTCTTGATGGGGGAGATGACAGTGACTCCCAAGGATGTATATAGGATCCTATGGATACCAGTCCATGGTGCTCGAGTAGAGTACGAGACACAGCAGCGGCAGGGTACAGTAGCCTTGAGGATGATCTTCAAGGATGATCTAGTGATGGGCCGGGCCATCTCCTGGGATGATCTGATCAGTAGGCACAATGGCGCTCATCCATTTGCCATTGTTCTTGCTATGTTTCTGAGCTACTACCTTGTTCTAGATCGAGGTCAGCATGGTCTAGAGTGTGGTTGGGGCATGATGCTGCAGAGGATGTTGGAGAGGCTAGCCATCAGGTTCAGATGGGGTGAGTGTATGTTATCCCATATGTATCATGAGATGCATGAGATAGTATATCACGGCACGAGGATGATGGCGGTAGGTGTCTTCATCCTTCAGATCTGGGCTTAGGAGCATCTCCTCATTTGCAGGCCTATTTATCACGACACATGACAACAACTTGAGCCTTATATTTATAGGTACGTAGGTCTGATGACCCAACCTCTACTGGGTAAGATAGAGTAGTGGAGAGGGTAGCTGGACAACATGGCAGCTGTAGTATGGAGACCTTGGGTGGCTACTGAGCCATGGGCTGATGCTCGGAGAGAGCTCTCACATATGTTTGTATCTCATCCACTGATTGGATGTAGTGTCACCATCATTGAGCGATTCCTTGTTACACGCGTCCTGTGCCAGTTTGGTAGGCAGTAGGACATATCACAGGAGTACTGCCCCTACGCCTGCTTCTTTGATGAGGAGAAGAAGGGGTGGCATGCTAGATTAGATCCAGGGTAGTGTGCGATAGAGGCATGCATTCTAGTAGTGCGATGGGATTACATGGTGGGTGTCACCAATGCAGGGGTGACACCTACATACAAGGATCAATTGATTGCACATCCTCATCTGAGGTTCATAGATCCTATTTGTATAGGGGCATAGCAGCAGCTTGCACAATAGCAATAGGCACCAAATCAGCAACCACCAGCCTAGCAGCCACCAGTTTAGTAGGCTGCACAACAGGGACATCAGCAGCAGAGAGTATTGAGACCTCGAGCAGGACAGATTAGGATCCCTACTAGGACGATGGGCTCAGATGCAGGAGCTGGGAGCAATGGGGCCCAATAGAGGTCCACCCAGTAGAGGACAGGTGATACATCATAGCAGGCACCACCAGACGATGACATTGACATGCATGACATTTCGGCAGGAGAAGGTACATCACAACTATAGGAGGCTCTTAGGAAGAGCCGTGAGAGGGTATGACAAGTCCAACAGGAGTGTGATGACTATCACACTCGAGTCATCAAGGAGGAGACCCGAGTAGTTGACAGGGACATCGAGATCAGGCAGCTACGGGAGGAGCTAGCGCGATCATAGATTGAGACTAGATATGAGGCTGCTCAAGCAGCTTATTACTATGCAGCTTACTGTGGGGTCGTTCTAGATCTGTCGAAGAAGGTACCACCTTTTGTTGATTATGCTGGAGCTTCGCAGGCACCTCCACCAGCACCCCCACATACACCACCATAGGCCCCACCACAACAGGCACCACAGGCACCTCCACAGTGGCCGATGCCCCTTCCCCAAAGACCATTGCCACCACCTCCTCCAAGTGGTGCGGGACCTAGTTAGCACTCTTGATATACTTATACATTGTAGCCCATTTTTGATACTGTGCTCGAGTAGCACCCTCTCTTTTGTACATGACATTATTCGAGATATATATATGAGACTGACAGATTGATATCATTGTACTTGTTGTTATATTGCTTTGATATTGATGTTTATGAGATGTTTTTATATGCTTAGATGTATGGATAGAAATGTATGAAATGCACATGCTTTATTTTATGAATATGAATATGTACATGGTTTATTTTTATGATGATGCAATGATAGATGGATAGAATGTATGCATACGTGTAATGTATGATTTGAGTTATGCTTATAGTGGATGCACATGTATATGTAGATGCAAATGAATTTATGGATGCAAATGGAAATGAAATGAAAATGCAATGAATATGTAATGTATATGGTACTAATCATCTCATGCAGGATTGTCGCAATATATGACAGGTACTAATCAAAGAGATTACATGTCGAAGATCAAGATCAAGGACCGAACACTTGTGCAGCCAAGATGAAACCGGGACAAAAGATGAGAACCTTTGATGAATAGAAAGCAATCAAGAGAGTAACAAGATATCGTCTCAAATTCAAGCTTAGCATGAACATGCAAGTCTACACTAAATGCAAGCCTAGAATGAAAATGCAAGCCCTAGGACTTGGTTGTTGGACTCACCGTATTTATCATCATCGAGTTTGTTTAAGCACGGGATGATCACAAGATGTCATACAATCCTCACTACCATTGCAATTATGAGAATATGAATATGACATAAGTCTTAGATTTTTCAGAATGAGATGTAAGCATTAAGGCATAAGAAGCTAGAATGACCTAAACACCTATTCCTTTTGATTTAGCAAGTTAACATAAGCATCAAAGCATGATTGCTAGAATGACCTGAATGTTTCTTGCAAAAAAATACACCAGACACACAAGAGTTCCTTCTTTTGCCAAAGAGTGCTTGTAGTGACCCTTACATTCACTTAGCAGGATGAGCATTAGCAATTTTAATTGTAGCAGAAAGAAGTCACTCAAAACCTCACCAAAGTGTCCATATTAAAGGAGTCAAGGTACGGATGGTCATCCAATAGGAGATGAAGGCTCTTGCAGACGGACACCCCTCTTAGATAGATTCTTTGGATCATTGGAACCAAACCAGAAAATAGAAAGCAAAGGAAAGATCATGCCCCTAGTCTTTGCGTTTCCCAATCAAGAAAGACATCTTAGATTTGCTCGAGGAGAAATGATAAAGCAAACAAGCAAACAAGCAAAGGAAAAGCTCAGCATGCTTTAGAGGAACACAAAATCAATTTTCAGTTTTAGTTTACGTTTGTGTTCAAGCGGATTGAAGTCGAATCAGAAGCGAACAACATTCGAAGTCTTGACGGGATAGCGACAATAGGCATATGTAGTGAGAACCACTGGTGACCGTCGCGAGAGACAAAGTCTCAAGAAGATATTGGAGCATGAACCAAGTATCAGTAGGCAAACGCAGTGAGAACCACTGATGACCGATACAAGGAAGATTCTCAAAAGAGAGAATAAAATGCGAGCGAAACATCAGCAGGAAAATGCAGTGAGGACCACTGGCGACTGATGTAAGGAAGAGATCCCAAAAAAGAGAGGTTCGAATGAGAGCTAAGTATCAATAGGTGGCACAGTGAGAACCACTGGTGACCGATACACGAGAGATCCTCAAGGAGAGAAATCTCAAAGTAGCTAGGCATCAGTAGGCAGACACAACGAGAACTGCTGGTGACTGATGCACAAACAAAACTTCTGAAAGTAATAGGACAATGCCTCCTAGACCAGGAAGATGCCCCCAAGTGTGAACTAGTTCCAATCCATGAAGAGTTGAAGAAAATCTCAAAGATAATTGAAGGCAAGAGCATGAGCTGGCAAACTAAAGCAGGAAATGAGCTAAAAGCAGGAGACAAACTAAGGCAGGAAAGCAGGAAAGCGAACTAAAGCAGGAAACTAAAAGTGAAGCAACGTTGAGATGAGATGTAGCTTTAGGAAACAAGAGGTGCCTATTTACTAGGTTTTCACCATCTTGGCAGAGATTCTATTTTTGCTACCATGACGCCTGTTTACCAGGTTTTCATCAATGGCACATTTTCTTCTTTTTCAATTTTTTGTACTTTTCTCTTTTTTTGATTTTTTTGTATTTTTTGAATATTTTTTTTTTTTTTTGTATTTTTGATCTTTTCATTTTTTTTTGTATTTTTTTAAATTATTATCAAGGCGCCTATTTACTAGGTTTTCACCAAGATAATAGATACATCAAAGTGCCTATTTACCAGGTTTTCACTAAGATGATCATTTTTTTTAGGACATTTTGCAATTTTTAGGATTTTTGCAATATATCATTTTTTTGGATTTTTTCAGGATCAATAAGTATGTACATGAGCATGCCGAGAATGTCTCGACTATAGAACTTCTTCAAATGAAGGGCGTTGATAAGCTCTTTGAGCTGTTCTCCTTTAGTGGTGGAGAGTCGATAAGCGCCAGACCCAAATGTTGCAGTAATGACATATGGACCAAGCCAGTTTGGTTCAAATTTCCCTTTCTGGACTCGTTGCTGCTGATTCTTAGGGTTCTCCCTTAGGATGAGATCACCCACTTGGAATTCTCTTTGTCTAAATTTCTTATTGTAGGCTTTGGACATCCTCTTTTGGTATGCTCTTAGATGATCGAACGCCACCTTTCGACGTTCGTCAAATAACTCAAGCTCTTGAAGCCAGGATATTCTATTTTTTTCATCAGTGATGAGGCCCTTCAGAGAGATTCACAATGTTGGAATCTCGACCTCAATAGGTAATACTACCTCTACTCCATAAACCAAGGTGAAAGGAGTGGCCCCCGATGGTGTTCAAATACTTGTTCTGTAGGCCTACAAAGCCGGATTAATATGGAGATGCCAATCTCTACTAGATTTATGAATTGTGTGGTGCAAGATTTTCAAAATTGTCTTATTAGAAGCCTCTACTTGTCCATTACCCTAAGGATAATAGATGGATGACCAATGCTGAATAATTATGAATTTAGTGCATAAGTCTGTCAGGTCCTTATTTTTGAATTGTCCCCCATTTTCAGTGATAATAGATGAGGGTATACCATATCTGCAAATGATATAGTTCAGTATGAACATAGCAATGGTCTTGCCATTAGCTACAGCTAGAGGCACTACCTCAACCCACTTGGTAAAGTAATCAGTAGCTGTAATGATAAACTTGTGCCCTCATGAAGAGGAAGGATGTATCTGACCAACCAAGTCAAAGGCCCATTGCTGAAATGGCCAGAAGCTGATGAGAGGACTAAGTTCATGAGAAGGAGCATGAATCAGGTTCCCATGAAATTGGCATTGCTCGCAAGTCTTGGCATATTGAACAACTTCTTTTTCCATGTCCGGCCAGTAATAACTAGCTCTAATAAGTTTCTGGGCTAACGTCAGACCACTAGAATGAGATCCACAGATACCTTTATGTACCTCAGCTAGCACACATTTGGACTCATTAGGTTCTAAGCACCTAAGGAGGGTACCGTCTAGACCTTATCTATACAAGTCATTTGCTATGAGGACATATCGTGAAGTAGTATGAATTAGGTGACGCTTTTCATTCCAGGTATAGGTGTCTGGAATGATCTAGTCATGAAGGTAGGAAAAGATATGGTGGTAGTAGGATGAATTATGTCCAATGATTGAACAAATCATCCTAGATTCAGGAATATCATAGGCAGGGTAGTGTAATGCCTCCACCAAGAATTCATGTCTGAAGTTGTTTTCTGGCATTTGTAACATTGAGGTGAGAGTGGCCATAGCATCAGATGCTTTATTATCTACCCTTGGAATCTGCTGGAAAGAAATGTGTGCAAAGTATTGTTTGAGATCATTCACCATCCTTTTGTAAGGTATTAGCTTGTCATCTTTTGTTTGGTAGACATCGTTGACTTGATTGATGATTAACTGCAAGTCTCCAAAGACCTTGAGCTCATCCACACGCCATTCAAGGGCTATCTTCATTCCATTAATGAGAGCTTCATATTTAGCTATGTTGTTTGTGTAGGGAAACAACATTTTATATGCTTTTGGCAATGAGTATCTTTGAGGTGTTACAAACAGGATGCCTGCACCGGATCCTTGTTGAGTGAATGATCCATCAAAGAACATGCTCCAAGATTGATGTGTGAGAAGCATGATGGATTCATCTAGGAATTCAATACTCAAAGGTTGATGATCTTTCAAAGGAGCTTCCGCCAGCTGATCAACAATCACTTGTCCCTTAATAGCTTTTCTCTCCACACACTCAATGTCAAATTCACTAAGTATCATTACCCATTTTTCTAATCTACTCGTGAGGGCAGCCTTACTCAACAAGTACTTCAATGGATCAATTTTTGCAATAATCTTTGTGGTGTGAGCTAGCATATAATGTCACAATTTCTGAGAAGCAAATACCACTGCTAAAAAAGCCTTCTCAATGATAGAGTAATTAATTTCATAGGCAACCAATGTTCTGCTGATATAGTATATGGATCTCTCTATATTGTTCTGATCTTCTTGAGCTAGGAGAGCACCCAAGGATGTGTTTGTTGTTGAGATGTATAGTATAAGCGGCTTCCCATGAATAGGAGGCATCAATATAGGTGGATTAGCAAGATACTATTTTATTTGAGTAAGTCCCTTGTCACATTCCTCATTCCATTCATAGGTCACATTCTTATGCAAAGTTTTAGTAAATGGTTGTGACTTGTCGGCCAACTGTGAAATAAAATGCCGGATAGATTATAGCCTTCCTTGTAATCCTCTCATTTGAGTGATATTATTGGGTGGAGGCATGTCCATAATAGCTTGCACCTTTTCAGGATCAATTTCTATGCCTTTAGCTAAAATGATATAACCCAAGAGTTTCCTAGAAGTAACACCAAAAGCACATTTCTTTGGATTAAGCCTGAGACTAAATTGTTCCATGCGGTCAAGGATGGGACCCAGGTCTGTGAGGTGAGTTCTTCACTGCATGCTTTTGGTTAAAGTATCATCCACATAATCCTCCATCATTTTATGCATCATATCATGGAAGATAGTAGTAACAGCTCTCTAGTATGTTGCTCCAGCATTCTTAAGCCCAAAAGGCATGACATTCCAGCAAAAGGTGCCCTAGGCACATGTAAAAGTGGTCTTTTCTTGATCTTCTGGTGCAATTTTTATTTGATTATAGCCATAAAAGCCATCCATCAAGGAATACATCTCATATCATGTTGTCATGTCAACTATCATATCAATATTAGGCAGTGGGAATTCATCTTTCAAACATGCCTTATTGAGATCTCTGAAATCTGTACACACACGAATGGATTTGTCATGTTTAGTGACTAGAACAATGTTTGAAATCCATTCTTCATAATCAATAGTTCTTACGAAGCCAGCCTTAAGAAGCTTTTCCAGCTTCGCTTTAACCAAAAGCACTACGTGTGGATGCATCTTTCATAGCTTCTATTTAACAGGTTTGATACCTGGTGCGATGGAAAAATGATGCATGATTAGATTGGGGTCTAATCCAAGCATGTCAGAGTAGGTCCATGAAAATTTTATTTTCTTGCTCTGAAAGAAGCTCGTGAACTCTTCTTTTTCTTCAGCAGACAATGATTGTGCTAGATGAATAATCTGTGGAGCAGCCTCTGTACCCAAATTGACCGGCTGTGTTGGCTCAATCAATACTGATGACCTCTCTTGAAAGTGGCTTAGAAGTGTATCAAGTATCTCATCCTTGGGTGCCTCAGAGAGGTTTTCACCCTCGGATACATCTTTTATTTTTACTATTTTTGTCTCTGATACTGCCACAAAGTGGTTTTCACCATCAGAGCATCTATTTTTTCTTCTTTTAATTTTTTGACTGAGATAATTGATATCTGCCTCTATCATGTTGACACTACTTTTGCTAGTGGAGGACATCATATGTTCAATAGCATGGAGGTAACAGGCTAGATCATAATCATTATGGAATGTTAGGACTTCATTGGATTCGGAAGGGGAGTTCCAGTTTATCAGATCGGGATGGTGGAGTGAAAGGGAAGTAGTGACTAGTTCAATTGCGTTCACGGTATAACCCTCAAAAGCACTGACAAGCAAGTCAAGACCTAGAGTGATCTCATCCAAAGTAGCGTTTGAATCCCTATAAGAACTTGCATTGGAAGTAGAGGACATGTTGACATTAGTGGTGCCTAATTTGTGCGGCCTAGCGCTAGACCCTTCACCTACTTCGAGGAGTCTTTCATACACATGAACAATATCTATGTCTACATCATAAGTAGCATCAGACAAAGAGTCAAACTCATATTCATGTGAGTTAGTACTTGATGTGGGAATTTCATTAGCAGCATCATCAGACTCATTATTATCCCTTGTGGCATTAATAGCTTGTTGAAGTTGTTCTTGTTCAAAGTACTTTTGAAAATGGGGCGGCCTATATCATTCACCTTGAAAATTAGGATCATCATTTAGTGTTGCTTTCCATTCCTCATATGTGAATTGATACATTGAAGAAGTTTTATCAGAATCATTATTAGTATCAGTATCTGTCTCTATCATATGAACATGTATGATAGCCTCATCAGGTTCGACAAAGAGTGCCGCAAGATCCGAAGGAATAGGATATGGAAATGTATCTTCATCAGAGCTGTCCTCTGGATTGACTTCTGGAGTGGCATCTTCAATTTCCTATTTAGGTTTAGGTTCAGGCTCAGGAGTTGACACAAATTTCTTGGTCCCCAAATGAAAGGGAGTCTTTTTAAAGCCTAAGCCACTAGTATCTTTTGTGCGGTGGTCTATAGCTTCAATGGGTTTTAGTAAGCCATTATCATTTTTCCCTATAGGACCACTCCCCTTATAACCAAAGTACTTCATGATCTTGAAGGCTTCACTATATGGTTCTTGCTCTAAATTTGGAGATGGAGTGGTTGTTTTAGCTGTTTCTTTTCCTTTATAAATCCATGCTCTGATAGCTCTCTCTCTTCATCCTCATCTTCTAAAGGCGTAGAGGCCCTGACAAAGGCACCACCATAAACTATTTGAGGAGGAGCATTAGAAAGTTTGTTGTCCTCAGAAGGTCTCCCATAAGAGCGTGGAGATAGAGGTAGAGCAACCAGTGATAGCATAGGTTCCATTCAGTATTCTCCCATACCTATATCCTTAAGCCTCAAAGTTTGTTCCATTTCTTTCAGCTTAGCATCATAAAACTCAGTGGATTCTCTATTTGCTGGAACAAAGCTATCTGCGATTTGTGCAAGAGTGTTGTAAGAGAAATTGGTATTTGCAAGTACAGTGACTTCTACCCCATGGAATGGAAACTTAATGCATTGATGGTACATGGATGAAACAGTCTGCATCTCATGAATCCAAGGCCTACCCAACAAGATATTGTAGGCAAGAGGAATATCAAGCACTTGGAAAGTAACATCTCTCTCAATAGGACCTACGCGGATAGGTAGCACAACTAAGCCTTGGGACTTGCATTCTTCCTCATCATAAGCTTTGATGGTAATCTTTTTGCAAGGGTCTATACAATTCTCATCATAACCTAGTTGAGTGAGCAGTTTAGCGGAATAGATATTAAGACCAACATCATTATCTATGAGCACTCAATGAATGTGCTTAGGACCTATCATTACCTCTATATGCAAGGGAGTGTTATGCGGGTGACTCAAAGAGTGATCATCTTCTTTAGAGAAGGATAGATAGTGAGGTGAAGTCAAATGACCCACCATAGATTGGAACCGGTTGAGATCAAGATCCTTGGGAACATTTGCCTCAGCAAGGGCCTTATCCAAAATTTTCCTATGAGTAGGCAAGATCTTCAACAACTCAAAAATGGTAATCTGAGCATTGGTTCACTGGAGTTGATCTAAGATGTTATAACTAATTGAGCTAGCTATAGGAATAGATTTCATTTTTTTTGGCGGGGCCAACAATAGTCTTATCTATAATTTGCTTCAAAGTAGATGCAGGAGTATCAGGTCTCTTATCCGTAGTTTGCTTTGGAGCGGACGTGGAAGCATCGAGACCTTTCAAAACAACTCTTCCTCGCGATCGAGGGACAACATTAGCACAATCTTGAGATTGTTCAGATTTAGATGAACGAGATGCAGAGCTATGCAAGATAAAAGGAGTCTTAGATTTGGGAGCATCGTCGCTCCCTTTAGAAGTGATCACGTCACAATACTCTATCTCGACAGGCTTAATCATACCAATAACATTGTCATTATTAGTGTATGTGTAATTGACTTTAGCATTGGTATTCTTGGCGTTTGAAGACTCACCCTTCTCATGAGGAGGGAAGGGATCCTTAAAAGCTTGGTGGTCAGAATTCTTATTATGCTTCTCCATAAGGATGTCACCATTGTCAATGAGATCTTGAACTTTATGCTTCAATTGGAGACAAGTAGAAGTCTTATGACCAATGTTTTGGTGATAGTCACAGTAAGCATTATCATTCTGCCAATGAGGTCATGGTTGTGGGTCATAAGTATGCTTTTCTAGAGTAAGAACCTAATTCTCTATAAGAGTTTTATAGACCACATCAAGAGGATCTCCCAAAGAGGTGAAATCACACTTGGGTTGAGAGGCCCAAGGTTTGTTCCTAGCAAATCATGAAGTTTGCTGATTATCTGTTGTGGTTTTTTCGACAGCCTTAGCCGCTTGTATACTGGAAGTAAGATTAAAAGTAGGCTTTGAAGGCTTCGCAGTAACATTATCCACCACTCCATCATTTACTACATCTCTATTCTTATTGGTAGTCTTTCCTTTATCCTTGTTTATTGTCCTTATTCAAAGTTAATTCTCCCTTCTTGATCATAAAGGTCTCTATTCGCACTGCTTGTTTGATCATACTATCAAAAGTAAGAGGACCTTGCAACTGTACTTGGTATCCGAAGTCTGGGACAAGATTGTCCAAGAAAATGTTGAGTCTCTTAGACTTTGGTAGCTTATGAGGACACTTTGTACATAATTGTCTCCACCTTTGGAGGAATGTTAAGAAAGATTCTCCTTGTCATTGTTTTAAGTTGCAAAGATCCCGGATGTTGACCGGATGCTGAATATTATGTGAGTAGTGCTGGAGAAAAAGATTAGCCATTTCATCAAAAGTTTTAATACCAATAGGCAATCTAGAGAACCATTCCATAGCTGGTCTGCCCAAACTATGAGGAAACAAGCACATAAGATATGTCTAATTGTGTATGAATTCCATAGACAATGCACCAAACTCCCTTAAGTGATCTTGGGGATCGGTTGCACCCAAGTATTTGTCATATTTAGGGAGTTCTACACCTCTAGGAAAAGGTGGCATGTGAAGACTTCTGTCAAAAGGGAAAGGACAAATACTTTCCATCGTAAATTGTTGAGCGGGTTTGTCTTTATTCCTCGCAAGTTGACTAATCTGATCTTGTATTTCTCAAACCATCTTTTGCAACTTTGCGGTCTCAGTTTCTTCTTCCTTAGCTACGAGTGTTTCAACTTGATAGTCTCGGGGTAACTTGGCCCCTTGTTTAGCTAGCTCAAAAAAGTACTTTTCTTTCTCCTCTAGGAGAAGGATCTCCATCATTTTAATAAGACCATTATTAGCTTTGGCAGCATCTATATCCTATTGAGTTATCACTTCATTTTCATTCCCAAGGATCTCATAAATACTCAGAATCTAATCTTGTTGCTGATCATCTTGGTTTTGATCGAACGGAGGAGGATGATAGAAATAGGTGGGTTGTCAACCACCTTGAGGTTTGCTTCGAGATTGATCATCATTGTGGGACTGATTTTGGTCATGTTGAGATTAACCATGAGGTTGCTCATTCTGAGGTTGAGCATGATGTGGGTCATTAGAAGATTGACCATGATATTGATTGTTTTGAGATTGATCAAAGGTTTGACTATACTTGCCCAGTTGGAAATCAAACGGATCTCCCATCTTGCTGTAGGCTTGCGCAGTACATGAATTCTCAGTGAAATGATATGTCCAATGCCGAAAGGGCATGACCACAGTAACCTTTGGTGAATGAACAAGATCAAAAGATTTAACAAATTCAGGTGAGAAGATATCATCAACAGTATCATTAGGTTCAATGATAGGACTATTCTCAGCAGGATCAACAGGTACGATAATAGGATTAGTCCAAGGAAGGGGTCTTCCAAAGTTGTGAAACAATGAGTTCTCTTGGAAGAATGAGTTGTCTTGGTCTTGAAATGAGAAACCAGGTTGCACTTCAAACAATGGATTAAAACACTCTTGAAACACCGGAGGTGATGGTTGAGACGGACTATCTTTCGAAGTATTCAATGAGGAAATTGAGGATATCTCACAAAGTTCAGATTTCACAACAGATTCAGGAGGATCTATTTCTTGATTAGGAGGTTTTCTTCTACCTTGATCAAGATTCTGAATGGGATAAGTCTTGCCACTTCTAGTCATGACAGTCATAGACGAAGATGAAATAAGAGAGGACTCGGGATAATGCTAGACTTGGTCTCTAAGAACAATGCAAAGGAGATAAAGGCTAGAACAACCAAGATGCGAGATGAACCTGGTATGAATCATCAAAAGAGGTGGCTAGAATAGCCAAGATAAGACTATCGCAACATTAGATACAAAAGGCATAAAGAGATAAGGTAAACCAATGAGAGACGACACGAGTCAAAGCAAAGATCGATTTATTCCTAACTCAAAACAACCAATTTTTGATAGTGAAGGACAGGAAAGTAGAAAAATAGACCTCAAACAAAAAGATCAGATAAAAATTCAAACAGTCAATCGCAAACAAGTCTCTATTTTGAAAACTGGGCCACAATCTCACGTGAGGGAGTACTAGGTCGCGCGAGAGAACAAAGTCTTGCATAAGAAAGTGCTCTGAAGTGTGAAAATTCACGTGGGAAAAGTGCAAAATCTGATAGTTTGACACATTTTTTGAGGTTAAAGTTGAATTTTGAGGTATAGCCTGAATTGATGTCTGATAGAAAATCCAATTTCCTGATAGGTTTGAAGAACAATTTAATCAACAATCTCATTTTAGGATTTCAAGCATTCGTTTAAAGACACAAAGGTTCAAATCAAGCAGTTGTGATACAAGAAGCAGTCGTTAACAGACCTATCAAGGACAAAGCAACTTGATAGCATCAGGGGAGTCTTTGTTTGATAATGATTGGATGATGTTTAAGACTTGATAACAAACACATAGCTTAACCCTACAAAAAAATGGTGAGAAAACAAAACCTTTGCCCCATTGCTTATGCCCATACGTGCACCTCACACAACCATGTCACCCCCTAGAGGGCGCCCATGTTTTCAGTGTTTCCAAGGAATCAATAGTGTACGTTCAAAGGTTACCCTTGTAGCAGGGGCCAATGTCGCAACCACCTTCAAGCATCCAGGTGTATGCCTATGATGGGAATCTATGAAAGAGATTCTTCCCCCTCCCTGCGCAAAGATTATGACTCCTTTTGAAGGTGAACTGGGTAGGCCACTAGCTAAGGAAAGTTTTTAATAGGTTTCCATTCACGCTAACCTTTGGTGCCCTCGATATAGGGTTGAGGCCTCATAGCCACACCAACACCCGAAAGTCATACACCCTAGTAAGTAGGGCTAGGAGTGGCGCCACTCAATATAATAGATGAAGCCTTCTCAAGATGATAGTCAACATCTTGAGAAGGAAGTTAACATGGTTTTGGAGTCTTTAGACTCAACAAAATGTTCTTTATTAGAGTGAGGTAGAATCACCGGTGATAAGTGCATACTCACTTGGGTCGTTCCCAGAGGTTCAACTTCCAGCAGGACCTCTAAAGGTGACACTGGACTTGGTTTAGATTCAGGGGTCAGATTTTCTAGTTCTCCCAAAGGGAGAAGAGCATACTTCTCTATCCCATTTCCTCACCCAAACACATCAAGAAGATTCATCACTGAGTTAGCTTCACTCCACCACAACTACAAGCTTTTGGGTTTCTATTTCTCTCGAAGAGAGAAGAGAATAGTCCCCTGACAAGTAGAAGCGTAAAGATTCACTACCTTTCTCTGATTTCCCAATAATTTGTCATATTAGTAAGATCATTAGGATTTTGGGTTCATTCATGGTCATCACCTCCATGTAATGAAGAGCCAAATTCCCTACTCATTATCAAAATCCTATATAAATTTTAATGGAGCCCTATTTAGACTATGTGAATGAAAGCGAGAAACAAACACAACATTTTAGCAAGTCTTCAACTATCATCCTGCAATCAAACCATTAGCATGTTTTATATTCTTGGTCAAACGTCCTGCAAAAAAATGTTACGCTGTGAAAATAACAAAGAAATAATAAACAACAGCAAACAAGAAACTGTCAGAAATCTAAAACAGGAAAGAACAAAACTAAAAATTTTAAACCACTGTATCCAAATCTCGCACGAGGAAGTACTCCATAGCACGTGACAAAGTACAGGGCACCGCATGAGGATGCATCAGCTCGCATGAGAGAGTGCTACAGGGAGTGAATCTTCACGTGACACACTCTAGATTCTCATGCGAGAATCCGTATACAAACAGTACGGAAACACGTCAGAGCTTAAATTTCCTGTTAGAAAAAAAGAGAGAATGAGGCTAGAAATTGATCTTTTTGCCCCACGGTGGGCGCCAAAATGTATGTGGTGGAATGTGGACCTCAAATCCAACTACACATGTAACATAGTCATTACTTACATGATCGAATTACAAGAGAGAGTATGAATTACTCAATCTAAAATTCATCATGAAGCAACCTGTTGCTTCCTATGTAGACGAGGTGTTTAATTACTCTCAGATTGGAGAGCCAACAACCATAAGACCGATTCTACAATGGAGGATTTTCAAAAGCTATGATGATAAGCAAAAATGGAATTAAACTAGAATGAGCGCAATTTAATCTAAGATACTTTAAAAGAAATATGATATTAATCTAAATAGATTGAAAGGAAATATGAAGTGCAAATTATTCTAAAGTACTTGAAAGAAATATGAGATTAGATTAAGCTATGAGCAAATAAGAAAACTAAATATAATGAATATGCAATATTAAACTAAATGAAAATTACACTAAAATGCAATAAAATCTTGGAATTAATGAAATTGAGACGCAAAAATACTATAGTTTAATTACTCTAAAAAATTGCTCTCCTTGAATGAAGAAATGAGGCTCATTAAATAGAAAAGCCTGGGAAGAGAATGAAGGGGTTCTTGATTTGAAACTCCTGACCCTTCATTCCCATTTGAGACAAAAATGCATAAATTACTTAATAAAAGATTGGAAAATGCCACACAGTGTGACCTTTCGAATATTATGAATTGTTAATTCAAACATGAGTGTCCATTCAAATAACAAGTAATTATTAATTCCTTTTCATGTATATTAGCCAAATGGGGTGGGTTTAATTTAATTCTAAGTACTTAGGACTTTTAGAATTAAATTAATTTATCAAAGGGGTAATTTAGCTAATAAAAGTCGAAGACTTTAGGAATTAATTTTAATATTTGATTAATGCAATTTAGGGTCTTTGCAATTGACATCAAGTCGAATTAAGTTAGGTAGGAGAGAGAAAATTGCCTAGGAAACTAGGACTTTGGAGATGTAAAATTAACGAAAATGCACCAAAATTAATTGAATTTATTAGGTGCCAATTTTAGGGTATTACAACTATCAGTATTAGGACAACTATAAAATTACACGCCTTATACAAACATATTGATCAACTACATTAGATCATCAATCCAATCCTGTAGAGTATTCATTGCATTGTCCTGGTGCTCATTAAATAGCCTTTCATTGATTACAAACCCTTGAGTCACGTGCATTGGATCAAACAACATCATTTATTGTTAAAACAAGGAACTTACTAATTTTTTCTAGACCCAAAATATGTTGTCAATATCTTTCACATCGGTTAATGATGCAAGAGCATCCCGGGTGTAAGGGCAATCTTGCATCACCCAAAAATATTTTTGGTTTCTTTTCAATAAGGGCTATCTTGTGTAGAGCTGCTATTTATGGAAACTTACTATTTTTAGTAAGTTGGTCATACGAGCTCAAAATGTTCTTATTTCATAGGTGGAGGTTCATCTTAGTCATATCAGCCTACCAGTTGAGTTTCATTGCCATATCATCTGTATTGGTGAAGTTATTGAGGTTTTTTGGCAAAGAATATTTGAGCTCAATTTTGAAGGCCTTAGAGGCTCTAGATCACGATCGACCCCTAGCTGATTGAAGCTTGCACAAGTCAAACATTGTAGATTAGGTCCTGCCATTTTTGAAAAGTGGTTATAATAGAAAAACAGAGCTACGGTTAAAAAGTTATGGCCTCCGAAAGTTGGGCTACCTAAAAATATAATTTGCAATAATTTTGAGCCGACCCTATTGTAATAAAAATGAAAAATAAAATAATTCTAAGGGCGGTCAGCCTTAATGGCTAAATTTTTGGAACCTTCTTAGGCGATGGAAAATTACCTATATAAGGAAGGCCTGTAGTGTTGTTTAGGCAGTTCTGGGTAATAATTTGAGGTTTTGTCCTACAAAATATTGTAAGGAAAATGCCCATGTGGCTTTGCATATATTAATTCTGAAATTTGTAATTCCACACTTGTGGAGATAATAAGAAGCCCATTTTTTGTTCTTGCAAATTGTTGTTGTTTCTTTGTTTTTGTTATTTGTTTGTGGTATTAAGGGAAGCACCCTTCATCAAATGGTATCAGAACATGAGTTCTTGAGTGTGTAGACAGCTCACCGACTATGAGGCAGTTTGCACCAGGACCATGGTTTAGGGTTTCAGTGACAAGTACAAAAATGTCTCCACAAAGGGAACATGACAGAAGAGTTGGTGGTGTGTCACCTGAGGTTAGAGCCCTCCAGAGACAAGTGGGAGCATTGCAAGAAGAGATTCGCATAGGAATGAATCTTACAGGCAGAGATGAAAATGAGGATGAAGCCGAAGAAGAAAGAAATTTTGATCAGGAAGGAGAAGGAAAAATTCTGAACCAAGAGGAAGAAAGGCTTTTTCGGGCCATTTCCAAGATCGGGAAAAGACCTAAGATTGAGGTTCCTACATTTTCAGGAAATCTTAACCCATAGGAATTGATTGACTAGATCAATGAATTAGAAGAATATTTTGATTATGAAGATATCGAGGATCCTGATCGGGTCAAGTTTGCGAAGGCAAGACTAAAGGGTCATGCAAAGATCTGGTGGCAGGAGATTCAATTAGAGTGAAATAGAAGAGGAAAGGAGAAAATCACAAGATCGACTAGATCGAGGAGAAAATATTAACCCATAGGAATTGATCAACTAGATCGACATGTGGATGAATATGTCAAATCATCACATTCTAAATATGTTGAAAGAGGAGAAACACTAATTAACAGAAAAGTCCTACTGAGTGGTGAGAATGAACCTAAGCAAAGGAGGAGTTTGTTCCGCACTAGATGCAAGTGTGAGGATAAGTGTTGTGATGTGATTATTGATAGTGGAAGCACTGACAATTTGGTGTCAGAAAAGATGGTCACAAAGTTAAAGCTTAACAGGTAGAAACACCCACATCCATACTGGATTGTCTGGGTGCAAGATGACCACAAGGTCATGATCAGTGAATAGACCCTAGTAAAGTTCAAGATTGGTGGATACCATGATGAAGTACTATGTGATATCATATCTATAGATGCATGTCATATGTTGTTAGGTAGGCTGTGGTAGTTTCACAGGCATGTTGTACATGATGGTTGTGTGAATACATATTCCCTGACAAAGGATGGAGTATGACATAAGCTAAAGCCATTGAAGGACATAGAAGAAAAGGTATGTGGTAATGCAAGAATAAGTTTTGTTGATGGAAGAAAATTCCTAGAGGGTATGAGGCATGAGCATATGTGTTTTTCTTTAATTCCAAAAGTTGGTAAGGAGGAAGTAGAAGATGTACCTGTAGAAGTTACAGATTTGTTGAATGAGTTTCAAGATATTGTATCTGATAATGTGCCTAATGGATTACCACCAGTAAGGAAGATCAGTCATCAGATGGACTTGATCCTAGGAGCCAGTTTTCCAAATAAGGCAACACACAGAATGACACCAACAGAAAGTGAGGATTTGAACAGACAAGTACATGAGTTGTTGCAGAAGGGGTTGATTCAAGAGAGTCTGAGTCCATGTACTGTACCAATAGTATTAGTACTGAAAAAGAATGGATAATGGAGGATGTGTACAGATTCCATGGCAATAAACAAGATCATAATCAAGTAGAGGTTTCCATTGCCATGAATGGATGATATTATGGATTGTTTGAGTGGAGCTATGTATTTTTCAAAGATAGATCTGAAGAGTGGATATCATCAGATTTAGATCAGAGAAGGAGATGAATGGAAGACTGCTTTCAAGATAAAGGAAGGATTGTATGAGTGGTTATTCATGCCTTTTGGGCTAATACCAATGCACCAAGCACTTTCATGTGGCTCATGAATGAGGTTCTAAAAGAATTTCTAGGTAAGTTTGTCATTGTTTACCTAGATGATATTTTGATCTTTAGTAAGACATTAGAGGAGCATATAATGCATATTCATAGGGTGTTTGAGAAGTTGAGAGAAGATAAATTGTTGATTAATTTGAAGAAGTGCAGTTTTGTGAAGGAGTTAGTGTATCTGGGATTTTTAATTTCAACAGAATGTCTAAAAATGGACCCAAAGAAAGTGAAGGTTATCCTCGAATGGCCTACTCCAAGGAGTGCTACTTAAGTAAGATCTTTTCATGATTTGGATAGCTTTTACAGAAATTTTATCAGAAGATTTAGCAGTATTTGTGGACCCTTGATTGAAATAATGAGAGGAGATAGGAAAGAGTTTAAGTGGACTACAGGGGCAGATAAGAATTTTAACTCTTGAAACAAAAAGTTACAGAACAACTTGTTTTAACTCTTCCAGATTTTAATAAGGTATTTCAAGTAGACTGTGATTCTAGTGGTACTGCAATAGGAGCTATTTTGAGCCAAGAAGGTAAACATGTTGCTTATTTCAGGGATAAGTTAAATGATGCCAAGAGGAAATACTATGTTTATGATCAGGAATTTTATGCTATAGTTCAAGCATTGAAGAAGTGGAGACACTATCTTCTTCTAAAGGAATTTGTTTTCTATACTGATCATCAAGATTTGCAATATTTGAACAGTCAAGGAAAGTTGAACCAAATGTATTTGAAATGGATTGAGTTTTTTTAGAGTTACACATTTTTTTTGAAACACAGGAGTGAAAAGTCTAACAGGGTTGTAGATGCGCTTAGCAGAAAGAAACTTTTACTAACAAAGATGCAGATTGAGGTGGTTGGATTCA
Source organism: Chamaecyparis obtusa (assembly GCA_027943335.1). Classification (NCBI taxonomy): domain Eukaryota; kingdom Viridiplantae; phylum Streptophyta; class Pinopsida; order Cupressales; family Cupressaceae; genus Chamaecyparis; species Chamaecyparis obtusa. Next base: position 1,983,633 of record BSBK01000678.1, on the reverse strand, counting down.
AGGAACTCAAGACTTTGTATCCACAGAATCCTGATTTTGGTGAAGCTTGGAAAGCTTGTATAGAACCTGTTACTCTAGACAGAATGAAGTGGTTGGAATTCATCATCCAGGATGGTATGCTATTCAGAGGGAGTCAGTTGTGCATTCCAAGAAGTTCTATGAGGAAGAATCTCATCAAGGAGAAGCATAGTGGAGGATTGGCTAGACATTTTGGTTGAGATAAAACCCTTGCTTTGGTTAGTGAGAATTATTATTGGCCACAGTTGTAGCAAGATGTCAAGAAGTTTGTACAGAATTGCAGAGTATGTCAAATGGAAAAAGGAGCAAAGCAGAATACAAGGTTGTATCAGCCATTACCTGTACCAGAGAAGCCATGGGAGGATATCAGTATGGACTTTGTTCTTGGTTTTCCAAGGACTCAACGGGGACATGATTCAAATTTTGTGGTGGTTGACAAATTTTCAAAGATGGCACATTTCATTCCCTGCAAGAAGACTAATTGTGTAGTTCATGTGGTAGAATTATTTTTCAAAGAAGCGGTGAGCATACATGGTTTTCCAAAGAGCATAGTTTCAAGTCGAGACACTTAGTTTGTTGGATATTTTTGGCGCACATTGTGGAAGAAGTTAAAGATAGATTTGAAGTTTAGTTCATCACATCATCCACAGATTGATGGACAGACAGAGGTGGTGAATAGGAGTTTGGGGAATTTGCTAAGATGTTTGGTTGGAGATAAGCCAATAGGATGGGATTTGATTTTACCACATGCATAATTTGCATACTATAATTCTATCAATAGGATCACTAGTAAATCACCATTCCAAATTGTATATGAAAGTAGTCCTAGAAATGCATCTGAGTTGAGAAAGATAGACAAAGGAGAGATAAGTAGTGTTGAAGCTGAGGATTTTGCAAAGAATTTGAAGAACACCCATGAGGAAGTGAGGAAACACATTACCAAGATGAATGCACAGTATAAGGCTAAGGTAGATGAGAAAAGAAGGCATAAGGAATTTTAGGTTGGGGATGAATTCATGGTTCATTTGCGAAAGGAGTGATTTCTAGTTGGTACATATAACAAGTTGAAAATGAAGAAATTTGGGCCATGTAAGATACTTGTAATGCCCCGCCAGGGAACCCATAAGAACTTAACCTAAAACATGTGACTAAGTTTGCAGAATAATTTTTTTTAAAGTTAACAATCAATAACATCAAAGTTTACAAAGCGGAAGCAAAGCATAGCAATACACAACTAACAAAGGTTACAACTCCAAAGGGTTCCTTGACGTAGATTACGAAAGAGTTAATTAATTAATATAAGATAAAGATATGAATCCCAAGATTACATCTGAAAGATAAATACTACATCCAATGCAAGAATACATAAATACAATAGGTACCATAAGGTGACCATAACAATAAGCATCCACTGCACATGTCACAGGGTATGTGAATACAATAACTGAAAAGAAATACAACATGATAAATCTGAATATCTGAAACAATGATACAAGATCACAAGAAGAAGAAGAACAAGAGCACATCTTCATCAACAAAGATCAAGAAAGAACAACTGCCACAAGGATCATCCAGCCTCGGTGCACGAACGTCAAAATCTCAAATGGTAAAAGAACCACTACCACCCGACCTCGTGAACCTAAACGGTCCACTCCCACTGTGCTGAGGAGATAACATCAGATCCCACTCGGATAACAAACAACAACAACAACCAAGGAAGAAGTCCTGAAAGCTTCTAACTCAAGAATACCAAAAGTACAACAAGGTAAAACATACTCTACCAGAGGCAAACAGATTACATAGGAAACCTAAGATGCATACAAGAAGTGTCATCACATAAGTCAAATCTAGGGTTATCCTGGTAGTCCCTTCAGACCCTGGTGCCCTAGTGACTCTATGTGGTTATAGTAACCTCTTGTGTAGACAAGGTACTACCTATGCCATCTCCAATCCATATAGGCGGCAAGCATCATCTCAACTCCCATCCTAGCCAAACTCAAATAGGGATCTCAGGCATGGGCGAGGCACAAATATCTTATTAGGTTCATTTTAGATTCCCAATGTTTATTAATTATCACTTATTAAACCACTTGTAATGGGATCTCCTAGTAGCCACTTCCAGGCTCTGGCACCAATTCACAAGCCACTTCCTAATATACACTTAGAAGACCTACTCTAGGTTTTCACATGAACAAGTCTAATTTTTGAGTTAACACAACTCAAGAATCTTCATAACTAGATTCAACATGCATGACTAGAAACATGCAAAACCAGATACATCATAAAACAAGTTCACTGACACAACATAATATGCTTGTCAACCAAACATGACAGAAAGAATATCCAAAACCCGCCTCTGGATTTTAACCCCAAAAAGAGACTACAACCCCTAAAAATCAATTCGAAACAAATTGAGATAATACTTTACAAACCAATTGCAAAATGATTAAAGATTGCATCACTAAATTTCATACAAAAATATATACAATTCCAATTGGCAAAAGATCCTATTTCGACCTTATACTTTAATCAAATACAATCTTAAGCATTATGAAATTTATCTAACTTTCAAGTACAACTAGCAATTTAGATGTTCCAATTTATACATAATTTACCCAATAAAATTTAGAATCAAACTAAGTAAAAAAAAATATTAATAGTCCAATCTAAATTACTTAATGTTCAAATTAAGAATTCACGATTATTATCTTTATAAAAATCACTTAACAATATAAGAATCAAATTATAAATTAAACTAACTAAAAAAAAGAATTAATATTTATAATTAACTAAACCAAATGAATTAATTCTAATACTAAATAAATTAAAAATAATAATAATAATAAAAATAACAAATTTTAATAAATTAACTTAATAACATAATTATAAAACTTAACAATGAAAAAGTTTTAATTAAAAAAAATAACAAATAACAAATTTAAAGGGGGGGGTACCCGTGGGTCCCTTGCCCCTGTACTCACTGTCCGCACGGCACAGAGGCTGCACGTCCTTATGTCGGCGACAGTATCGGCGGTACTGTCACACGATAGCCAATGCCAGGCCCACATAACAATACAACAGTGGGGTCTTTTTAAAAGCCCCAAAAATAATTTATCATAAACTTTTTTTTAAAAAGCACTTTTTCCAATGTGCGAAAATTACATTATATTTTTTAATTTCAACAAAAATCACTTTTTAAAAATAAAAGTCTTTCGAACTTTATTTTATTTTTTTTAAACCCAATGCAATTTAAATTAATCTCTAATATTAATTCAATTTAAAACAAAACTAGTTAATATATATATGTATATATATACACACACCATAATCACAAAATACATAAAACATACAAAAATAACTTCACTAATCTTTTTTTTTTAAAGATCAAAACCTTAGCCTAATTGGGCTTTCTAATACTCTTTTAACAGATAGGCGAAACTTTAAATCATACTGCAATAACATACAAAACTTCTCAAGCATTCAAATCCAACAAGCACAATGAAGATACACCTTTCTTTTCCACAGAGATCTGAAAATGAATAACAAGAATAAACTTCAAAACCTACCTCAAACAAAAATTATTCAGATTTGAAGATGACCAAAACAAAGAACATAGACTCCAAGCCTTTCGAAAATCTTTCCCAAATCTGTCTCCAAAATTCCTCCTCCAAAACCTGTGTCCTCCAATAATGGCTAAAACTCACAATACATAAAGGAATTACCTTCCCCATGCAAGAATTCGAACTCAACTCCAAGAGGGCTTTGCATGAAAACGAACTTCAATTCACAGTTCAGTCTCAGTTGAACTGAAGTCCCCTTTCCACTTTGACTTGAGTTGAAAACACATAACCAAACTTCAACTTGAATTACTAATTCAATTTCATGTAATTATGAATGTGCAACATAATGCATTTAATTAATTAATAATTAGAACATTTAGTTAACATAATAAACACATGCCAAAATAACCCTCAATTTAATAAAAATATAATTTAATTAAACAAAGGTTAATTTCATGATTAAATAAATCATAAGTGAAGATATTTAATTAATTCACATTAATTAAATATTTCAACTACACTCAAAATAGCATATAATTAATTTCCAATTAATTTATGCATCAACTATATAATAAATTAATAATTAAACTAAATAGATACATTTATTTAATTACCATTTAAATACTATGCCACAACTAAAAAATAGCATGATCTAAAAATAAAATTCACATCAAACGCCACAATCCAATGAATCAAAAAGACCTAAGGACCCACATTCATGCTCAGGACATAGGTGTAAACTCTTGCCAATTAGATGAGTTTAGAAGGGTGGAAACACATAATCTTGTCCCCTACTTTAGGACAATAATTGGCTTAGCTTAGGATTTGGAACTGAATATTATCTCCCCTCTTTTACCATTGAGATTAGCGATAGGGCACGCTCATCCTGACAATTCAAGGAAGTCGATGCCCAGTACCTACAAACCTGCATAAGAGTCAAGCATGTACATATATCTAGAGATATAACAGACAATGGCAGGGATCGGCTGATCATGTAGATCTCGCAAGCAAGTAACTACGACTCCGTCTCTCAACCACATCAAGCACATCAAGCAGAAATATAAAATAAACACATCAACCATACACATACAAGTATGGGGTCAATAAAATCATAAGCATCAACAAATTCTTAACATATAATCTATCATCCTAGATTAATTATGACATTTATAATATTAGACTAGGGGCGAGGTACTACAATACTGAAGAAGCATGATTCAAGAAATGTCTATGAGGTAGAGTTGCCTACTGAGCTGAATATTTTACCAGTATTTAACATTTCAGATTTGACAGAGTATCATGAAGGGGGTGTTGAAGATGAGATCACAGAAGCATAGTGCAGTATTCCAAAAAGTACTTCAGCTATCAAGGAGATTGAGGATATACTGGATAGACGTGTTGGCAGAAGCACAAGAAATAGGACATATGAAGAATATCTGGTCAAATGGAAAGGACAACTTGTTGAAGATTCATCATGGCTGACAAAAGAGGAGGTTAATCGTCTTGGTTTTCCTCTGCACACCTGAGATGTGATAGGGTCACTTCTCAAATTACCTCGGGTGTCTGATGCAGGAGCATCCTAGGTGTAAGGGCAATCTTGCATCACCCAAAAATAATTTTGGTTTCTTTTCAATAAGGGTTGTCTTGTGCAGAATTGCTATTTATGGAAACTTACTATTTTTAGTAAGTTGGTTATACAAGCTCGGAATGTTCTGATTTCACAGGTTGAGGTTCATCTTAGTCATATCAGCCTACCATTTGAGTTTCATTGCCATATCATTTGTATTGGTGAAGTTATTGAGGTTTTTGGGTACATAATCTTTGAGCTCAATTTTGAAGGCCTTAAAGGCTTTAAATCACGATCGACCCCCAACTGACTGGAGCTTGCACAAGACAAACATTGTAGATTAGGTCTTGGCATTTCTAAAAAGTGGTTATAGTAGAAAAACGAAGCTATGGTTAAAAAGTTATGGCCTCCAGAAGTTGGGCTAACTAAAAACATAATTTGTAATAATTTTGAGCCGACCCTATTGTAATAAAAATGAAAAATAAAATAATTCTAAGGGTGGTTGGCCTTAATGGCTAAAGTTTTGAAACCTTCTTGGGCAGTGGAAAATTGCCTATATAAGGAAGGCTCGTAGTGTTGTTTAGGAAGTTCTGGGAGTAGTTCTGGGTAATAATTCGAGGCTTTGTCCTACAGAATATTGTAAGGAAAATGCCCATGTGGCTTTGCATATTTTAATTCTGAAATTTGTAATTCCACACTTGTGGAGATAATAAGAAGCTCATTTTCTATTCTTGCAAATTGTTGTTGTTTCTCTATTTTTGTTATGTGTTTATGGTATTAAGGGAAGCACTCTTCATCAGTTAATATTTCAAAGATCTCTTCGGTAAGACTATAGCCAACTTGTCCATGAACAACATATTCAATTTACAGACAAATCCAATGGTTCAAGTTTTAGTTATACCCTTCACACCGACACCATTTTTAACTATAAAAAAAAAACTCAAAAAATTGTTACTTTATACTGCTATGGAATCAAATTACTCCCATCAAAAATAATCATTTAATGTGAGACCACTTGCATTTTAAGGCCCTTTGATTCTTCTTCAAAATGAATCAAGAAAGATAATTTTCCAACAGTTCCTTTTAGAGGTATTTAAAAACCCTTGTTAACAACTCTCTTAAGAGGGTTTATGACAATTTTGAGAGAAAAAATTATATCTTTCTCCATAGTACATGGTTACAAATGGATCCTCATGAAAGATACTTCCTTCATTTTTTCATAGATTGACCATTCATGAGGAAATTCATTCCAGTTTGTGTATATTCTTTATACCTATCACCATTCTGCAGAGATGGATGACAGTTAAAGGTTTTTTTTAAAGTATAATCTCTTGAGAACTTCCTCCAACGTGCCCCTCCTCAAATATGACTATTAAAACATATAAATAATGTTTTGGATAGTTCCAAAATATATAACCGACTTATAGACTGACCAACTTCCCCTTTACACATATTTGCAACTTTGACAACTTTTGAAAAGTTGCATTTTATAACTTTTAGAGAGTTTTTGCATCCTTGACATAATGACTTCAAGTTATTGTAAGAACCTTCCCAACCTATTATAAATGGCCTATAACTGAATTTTTCAACATATTTACCCCTTCATGGGTTCATTTACATGATTTGACCCTATTGACCAATCTAGGACCTATTAGGACAACTTGGTCATTACAATACAATTGATTACATAACTTTGCCAATCCTTTTATATGGGTTCAGTATGACTTAAGAAATAACTCAAATACATTATGATTAAACCAAATACAGTCCAATTTCTCACATTATGAATCTTGACCTCCTGATATGCTTGCATATGCTAGGTCCTCCTGCACCACATTTGGTAAAAAGTGCATGTGTCTTATCTGCACTTCCACATCTTGCACTATCTTCTAAACGTGGCATGTGATACTTAATACAAGTGCACTTGTCTTCTCTAATTCCAAATCCAAGATGATGATAACAATTCAAAGGGATTAATTTAAAATACATTCAAGCTACTATGTTCCAAACTTGAGCAATTTGATGTTATGGTAAGTCTTCATACAGTAGATTTGACATTGGCTCAAGTTATGTAATACTTGAAATTTCTTTGTAGAGAAAGCTTCTACTTTAGACATTTTATTTGTTCATTGTCTTTAATTCTCAAGATAACAGAAAGACAAAGAATCTTTCTTGGAAATTACTAATCCAATTGAAGGTGATCATTTATTCGACAACATTTTCTAGCATCCATCCTCCCCGTTCATGCCAAAATGGGGGCTTTGAAACAAGTATGGACATCCATCAAAGCATAAAGGGTAGAGTCTTTTTGTCAAATGTTGTAGTTGCAACTTCCCTAGTAGACATGTATACAAAATGTGGAAGCAAATAAGGCACAACAATATCCCTAAAAGAAATGTGATCTCAAGGAATGTAATTATTGTAGGATATGCACAAAATGAACTTTTTGAAAAAGTTTTAGAGACTTCCAAGAAAATACAATTGGCAAGTGTAAAGCCAAATTCCTGCCAGTGATAAAATGGGAGTTTTGGGACAAGGTAAGGATATCCATTAAATCAATATGGACAGTGGATTTTTGTTAGGTATACTTGGAAATGCTCTGGTATACATGTATGCAAAATGTGGAAGCACATACAAGGCATGTGGATTGTTTGACATAATGCCTCAAAGATATGTCATTCCATGGAATGCAATGATGCAGAATGTGTGATCACTTGAAAATTTTATATTTAAATCTTGGAAAAGTGTCACATTTTTATGTTTGGTGAAGGAGAAAATCTCATATTTGATAAATTATGATGAAAATCCACTTAAAATGAGTCAAAAGGAGCATTTTTTTTCGATTTCATAGGTCCTCAAAACATGAACCGCGAAACAAAAAAATTTCTCCATTGCGTTGGAGTATGAAGTAAGGGAGGCAAAGCAATGATATTGTGTCATCCCATAAGATACCAGATAAGGATTTGTGAGATAGTGATTTTTTTCTATTTTGTGGGCCACATTGATAACAGTTGAGAAGTAGTAAAATTTTGTCATTTTGCAAGGGACCAAAAAGAGACTTGCGAATTGGAAAAAAGGTGTAAAATAATTAAAAGGATGACATTAATGAGAAGGTGGCCGATTTGATAGCTCAGAATGTACTGACATGAAGCCACACGTATGGAATGTCTCGAATTGATAGCAAAAATTAAATGACCCTTTTAATGAGATCAATTATAAAATAAGACGAGTGGTTTTTGTTAAGAACATTGAAGACTTTGAAGTTGGGCTAAGCAAAATTGGAGAAGTAGAGAAAATTGAGATGGCTCAGAAGGTGGAATTCGATATCCTTAAACAGTAAGTAGACCTATCTTGAGCTTGTGAAATTTTTAAGTTCTAAAATGTCTAAAAAGAAAGAGGAAAATGTTAAGAAGTTTGTTTTAAAGGGGGGAAATGAAGAAAGAAAAACCTCCACAACACACACTTATTATTTATTGCCAAGATCTTCTAACATGGGGACAAAAAATATGTTTTCTGATGAGTGGTGTTGGAGCTTTTTCTTGCAAACTTGTATATGGAAAATAATGCCTTTGACTCTCTATAACCCAACTCCCAATCTGCCAGGAAAAGACCAACTTGTTGAGGATTGAAATCCTCCTTCACTTTGAGCTCCATAGACTTAGGTAGGTGTACCTTCTTCATTTACCAATTCCCAGTAAATCACGAAGTGGATATGTGTCTTCTTAACACAAATTTCAAACATTTATCATGCAAAACTTATAAATAACATATTTGAATTGATTTTAAAGATTTTTTTGTCTTATGACCAGTGCTAGAATCCAATGGCACGGAGTCTAAATGAATATACATACACTAAAATATATCAATGAAAAGATTTCAAAACCCATGAAAGACATCTATGCCTTACATAGAAATTTCAATAGTTCATTACAAGATCATCAAATTTGTAAAGCCTCCCTAAAACCCTCTGAAATAATCTTAGGTCTTATACTTTCCTTGAAAGAAACCTGCAACTATTTCACAATCTACCTTATAGATTGATAAACCAGAAATGCCTTACAATCCTAGTTCATAAGAAATAAAAGGAAACCCACAAAGATAATCAAATATTGAAAAGGGGCTTAAAAAAACATTTTCATTAATGTATCAAGTTTCAATACATTCAATAAGAACCGAGTATCTTGAAACAATAGAAAAAGTCTCAAACCAAGGTTGTATTCAGTTTTATCTCAATTTTCCAGCAGGTTTTTCCAACAACAAAAAATAATTCTAAATGATCTTGGGAATCCTTTTATAGAATAAGGATTGCAACAAGCTTTGGATCATTTAGGGAAAAACAAGTTGTCAACCACCACAAAAATTGGTGACAACATGAAGTAATTATAGAAGAGATAACCAAAAATCCCAGAGATATCAGAATCAAAATCTGATTTACATTTTAGGCATAACCCTAGAAGGAGAACCACAAGGACATGACTTGCTTCATTCAATGGCCTCTTTCCCTCAGCTTCTAAATTAATGGAAGGACTATCTCACCTACCTCCATGCGCCATAATATCCTTCTTCCATAAGAGTGCCTCTTTAGTATTAGATTTAGTGGTCAACAAATCAAATTTGATCTGATCAACCACCATAAAATTCACTCATCAATTCTTCATCTACAATTTTGTCCTTTTATTTCTGTAAGAATAGATCAGATTAGGTAAAAAATATGATCTTCATGGCTTTTCGACTCCATTTCCTTGCCATTAATTTTAACTAGGAAGTGTCATATGTCATCATGTAATTGGTTTGACCCACCTCCTTTCTCTCCAACTCAAATTATGATCACCAGTAAATTTTTCGTGTCATCAAACAGTTCTCAAAGAATTCAAATTTAAAAAATTACAACTTCAATGGATAATAATAGAGCATTTCACGACATGAAACAAAATTTAAAATAGGGTTGTCGATCCAAAACCCTTCCTGGCACATCGTGCAGTTCACAAACAGTCAACAAACTAATGACCTCCACATCATTCCTTTTTTCACCACGTGGTACTTCCTTATTTCTCTTTATCAATCTTGACTTGGTTATCACTTACTCAATGTCCTCGGTAATTATGTGGCTCAGTGTTGATGCTCGGTTAAGTCTATGCTCGGTTACTATATGACCTCAACATCACACCAAAAATGATTAATCAGAGAAAAAAAATTTAACATTATTTGGAACTCAGGACCCACCTCTATTCTTCTTCATCAAATGGGACATGCAGAAGCTAGGAACGATGCCTTGAAAGGTAACTTTATTGCAGGTTTTGATTATAGGAATACGCCTACTGTCTGATCAAAATTGATCTCTTTATACTTTATTGTCTTTCAACCTGGGCTATGTGACATCACCTTGTACACGTGTCATCAAGGCACAATGCCTTGATCATTAATCAATGAGCAACTTCTAATTGTGGGAATACACCAACTGTATGATCAAACTTGATTTGACCCTACTTTATCTTCTCTTCAAATCAGTCCCACAATCTTAGGGTGGACATGTGTCACAAAGGCCTGATCCTACAATGGTTAAAAAGGTATGAAACTTTGGTTCAAGGCATCACATTCGTCATTGTATCTAACTTGATCTTCTCAATGCTTTATATTTTAATTTAGCCACGGCCCAGTCCCACTAGTTGTTATGTGTGACTCAGGTGTGATCCCATGAAAGGTAAACTTCGCATATCTTTATGATCACAAGATCACACCCACCATTATATTGAAACCAATTTGACTAGCTTTAAAATATGACGGGAAACATTAGACTTAGGAAATATTATTTCACAGGTCGTGCTAGGAAACATGACTTAAAAGACTTGGCCCTGCTTAACGATGACTTAAAGAACATGCTTTAAAACCAACTTAAGTGAACCCAAAAAGGTAATGAAGAAATATAAACCAAGGGAGACTTAGGTTTTAAACAAGTAAAATACTTAGGGCTTGGATGAAATAACACCTAGGATTTCATATGAGCAAGATTCCAAACACAATTTAATGCAAAAGGCCAGACTTGAAGGCATGAAAGATTTTAAAAACAAACAGATACCTCCAAGGAAACATTCAAAACCAGAACTAGGACATGACATGGAAAATTTGAATCAACAGTGGCTCTGATTGAGGATGCTTGAATGAAAGCTCAAGACAAGAAACTAGAACTCTAGAACAAAGACCACACACAACAGAAAGCAAACACGCCTAAGATATATACAGCTATACAAGACTACTATACATGGAAAATAATTTTAATTATAGAAAGGTTTTAGAAATTTTCCATGCACTGGAAATTATTGTACCTCACTATCTAGATTCTTTAGAAAGTATGAATCCTTACCATGTACATGATGAAAAATGTAAGGACCTAACCACAAAGATTGAAACTTCTTGTGTTTCCCCTTATCTTCAGCCCTAACATCTCATTGAAGTACTTAATCATTAGGCTTAAAATTCCTATCACTGGCTCTCTTGTCAAACAAATATTTCATCTTTTGTTGATCCTTCAAATTCTTTGTTTGTCCCTCTCTTCTAATTTCCTCCAACTCTACAAGTTGTACCATTCTATCTTGCATAGCATTAGTTGTCTCTAGATCTTCATCATTGATAAACTTATACATAGGAAGAAAATTATTCAATGGTAACCTTTCTTGAAGGCCATATACTAATTCAAAATGGTATCTACCAATATATTTCTTCACAGTAACTCTATTAATCCACAAATCTAGCTTTAACTTTGAATGCCAAGTTGTTTTGTTGTTTCCTAGGGTTTTCTTCAAGATCTACAGAATACTCTTATTGTTGGATTATGCTTGTCCATTTCTTTGTGGATGATAAGGAGAAGAATAAGACATGACAATCTCATTTTCATCACAAAATTGTTTGAATTCTTCATACCTGAAGCACATAGCATTATCCATTATTAACTTGACAGGGACACCAAATCTTGTGAGTATGTTGTCTATCAGAAAATAAATTACCACCCTGTTAGTTGCCTTCTTAGTAGGAATTGCTTCAATCAAATTTGTGAAGTAATGTGTGGCAACCAAAATCCAACTGTGTCCACCACTAGATTTTTCTGAGAATTCTCCAATAAAGTCTATCCCCCACATAGAAAAAGCTGCTTCAACTACCACTGGATTCAACAATAGAGCGCCTAAATATTTCAACTTAGAAAAGAACTTTTGACAAGACTCACATTTCTGCACAAACTTGAAAGTGCTCTTAAATAAACAGGGCCAATAATAACCAGCCCTTAGAATCTTGTGGTCAGTTGTCCTGGCTGAATAATGTCCTTTGTAAACACCAGCATGCATTTATTTTAGGACCTTGTCAGCTTGTCATTCATCGAAGCACAAAAAAATCACACCATCTTTATTTTTCCAATACAAATCACCTTGTATCAGTATGTATTTTTGGGCTTGCAGCTTGAGAGTTCTCTTTTGATTATCAATCATGTTCTCAGGGCATTTGGTATTCTTAATAAAATAAATAATATCAGAGTACCAAGGCTGCATCTCAATGCTAGTAACTAACTGATCATGTACTCCAACATTATTTACTCATACCATATCCATATTATCTTATGTCATAAGCTTAGCTAAGCTTGGTCCTCCTACCAATTTTGTAATATGGATCATTAAATTGAACTCTTGAACCCTATTAATCCATTTACATCTTTTGCTAGTAGCTCCTGATTGGGTAAGAATGTCCTTAACTATTGCTTGAGACACATATATAATCACCTTAACACATACTAGGTAAGTTATAGATGCTTTGAGTGCTTTAACCAATGCATATGCTTGTTTCTCCATCATTTCATAGTTCATCTTTGTTGCTTGTAGGGATTTACTAAAAAATGCAATAGGGTGTTCATATACCTCTTCATCCTTTTGTAATAAGATAGTTGCAATTGTGTGAAATGATGCAAAGGAAAACAATGAGAAGGGCTTATCATAATTAGGAGACTTGAGGACAGGTGCTTCCTAAATTGCCTTTTTTCAAATGCACCTTGTGCTTCTCTATCCCATTCAAACTTTGCACTTTCCTTCAATAGTTTTACTATTGGCTTGACAACTTTTGCAAAGTTAGCAATGAATCTTCTCACAAAATTTATCTTTCCTAAGAAATATTGCACCCCTTTGATATTTTTTGGAGAAGTGACCCTTTGGATAGCTTCTACTCTTTCTAGATCATATCTAACTCCTTCCTTTGACACAATATGCCCCAGTAACTTCCCCTTTGTTCCTACAAATTGGCATTTTTTAGGATTCAGTGACACACTATACTCCAAGGCCTTATTGAAAATCATTTCTAAGTGACCATAGTGGTCCCCTTCCTTCTTGAAATACACAATTAAATCATCTTGATAAATAGCCAAGAATATATCAACAAAATCTTTAAATGCAACAGTCATGACTCTTTGAAATGTTTCTCCTACATTCATGAGACCAAATGGAATCCTAACATAAACATAGGTCTTCCATGGAGTAGTAAAGGTAGTCTTAAACTAGCTTCATTCTTTGACTAACACTTGGTTGTAACATGAGAACCCATCCATCATTGGCAATAGATCACAACCGATAATTTTAAGCAATATAGCTTCCATGTTAGGCAAGGAGTAGTTATATTTTAGAGATGTGACATTCAAATTTATGAAATCAACACAAAGCCTTATGTCACCATTCTTTTTCTTGATTGGGACCAAGTTACAAAACCAAGTTGAATGTCTAATGGGTTGAATTATCCCTCCATATCTCATTTTCATCAGTTTGTATTGCATTTTGGGACTAATAATGGATTTATTGGTTTTTTCTTTTGTCTAAAAGGTTTGGCATCTAGTTTCAATATGATCTCGTGTTGGAACAAGTCCTCCCTATAGGCTTTCAGGTCCTCATATGACCAAGAAAACACATGCTTATTTTTCCTTAGCAATGTTATTAAATTTTCCCCAACATGGAAGTCTAACTTCCGTCCAATGTATACTAACTGTGGTGATGTTTATGATCCCAAATTGACTTCTTCCATATCCTTAAGTTTAGCATTGGACTTCTTCAAATAATCATCAATCCACTGAACAATGATTCTAACTCTACAAGCCCCTTAGGGATATGATTAGAGTTCAACTACACCACCTCATTTTCAAAAATAGTGTATTTGCCATCTATTACCTCAAGTAAAGCATTGCAATCAACATGTTGGCCTTCATAATGATCTAGGCATTGAATAAATCTAAGTATATCATGATCATTCTCAAAAACTTGCCAATTGTAAACATTATCAGGCACATATGGCCTACTCTTAACCTCCAAAATGGATACCCCACTTAAGGTCAAATTGTCATTTTTAAAAGCTACATTGGCTAAGAAATCAACCATAATATTTTTTGACCTTTCTATCCATTTAATGTTAAAGGCATCAAATAACTCAATTTGATCCCAAACATCAGGCTTATATAATTTTAATCTATCAATTTTTACAACATACTTAGATCTAACTTGTGCTACCACAAGCTCAGAATCTCCAAAAACTTTTATAGATTTGACACCATTCCTAGTTGCAATGTCTAAACCCAAAAGTAGAGCCTCATACTCAGCAGTATTATTTGTGCATTTAAAAGGTAACAAGAAAGAATACTTGAAGGTTTTACCTGATGGAGAAAGAAATAAGACATCGGCTCCTAATCCTTCTTTTGAGAAGGCTCCATCAAAGTACATTTTCCACAAGCCACATTGTTGTAACTTCAGTTCCTCTACCAATGGACCAATATTTCTGCACCGTGGAATGATCTTCTCAACTCTAAAATTCTCCATGTCAAAATCTACATAAAAATTGAGCTTATTATCTTGCACCTTTTCAAAAATTACTAGTGCTCATTGCTCCCTATACAATTTTACCTCATTCCCATCGATTGGGATTGTTGCATATGACAAATCCAATTGTACATGTCCTACAACTACTGCAGACCATTATCTTGAAAACAACATGCCATAATGTGGTTGTGTATCCACAACAACAATATCCATCTTGTAGGTGGCCTCAGGAAATATAGAAATCTTGATTTCTACTCCTTTCAAGGTACCAATCACAAGGACCTCCATGTTATCCATAGCATAAAAGATACAAAAAAAAGTGTCTACTTCCATTCCCAATCCCTTCATCACTACATATGGCATTATACTTGTTGCAGCACCAGAATCTATCGTGCAATTTTTTACAAGATTGTTGTTTATGAGTAGGGTCACATAAAAGGGATCAATCTATGAGGGCTCTCTAGTAATTAAATTTCCCAAATTTATTATCACATGGGATATCTGCAAACCCTATCAATAATGGCAATTTTGCCTCTCTATGTTCCCTAATCTTTAACATCTCTATTAGAGGAATTGAAACCTTCATTTAGGTAAGAACATGTTTCATGTGTGTGTGCTTGAATGTGACCTCTAAATCAACCACATATGCAACATAGTCATTACTCCTATGGTCAAATTACGAAGAGAATATGAATTATTCAATCCGAAATTCGTGAGGAAGTGACCTGTTGCCTCCTATGCAGGCAGGGGTGTATAATCGCTCTCAGATTGGAGAACCAACAACCATCAGACCGCTACTACAACGGAGGATTTTCCAAGAAAGCCATAAAGATGATATGCAAAGCTAGAATCAAACTAAGATGAATGCAATTAATCTAAAAATACTTTGAGAGAAATATGCAATTAATCTAAAGTACTTGAAAGAAAATATGAAATGTAAATTTTTTAGTTGATTTTGGAATAAAAATGATCTTAATCTAAGAACAATTAAGCAAATTTAATCTAAATGAGAAATGCAATTACACTAGAATGAGAAATTAAACTAGTTGCAAATGAAAGCTTGAAATTCAATCAAAAATTCACTATAGTGCCTTTACTCTCAAAATTGCCCTTTTTTTCAATGAGAAGAAGAGGCTCATTAAATAGAAAAGCTCGGGAGAGGAATGAAGAGTTTCTTGATTTGAAACTCCTGACTCTTCATTCCCCTTTGAGACAAAAAGGTATGAATTATTTAATTAAAAGAATGAAATTTGCCACATGTGGGGAGTGACCTTTCGAGTAATTTGAATTATTAAATTCAAATAAAGAGATGTCCATTCAATTTAACTAAATATTTATTAATTCCTTTCAAGGGTATTTAGCTAAAGGGGGTGGAGTTTAATTTAATTAAAAGTACTTAGGACTTCATAATTAAATTAACTTATCATAGAGATTATTTAGCCAAATAAAGTCTAGGACTTAGGAATTATTTTAGCATTTGATTATTGCAATTTATGGTCTTTGCAATTGACATCAAGTCAAATTAAGTCAGATATGAGAGAGAAAATTGCCTAGGGAACTAGGACTTTGGTGATGTAAAATTGAGATAATGCACCAAAATTGATGAAATTAAATAGGTGCCAATTTTGGGGTATTACATTTGCCCCTCTTTGAATTGATGTGCGAACAGCGCGTTGATTCAAAGAATAGTCTGAAGTGACAGATGATGAGAATTTCCGAAGTCTAAGTTAGATTGCGAAGACAACGGTCTTAGAAGAGAACCGAAATCGAGGTTAGATTGCCCCAATACCAATTGATGAAGATGTAGATTTAGGACTATCTCTGAATCAGGGTTAGATTTCCCCAATACGAAGCTTAGTCCTCTGAGACCCAGGTTAGATTGCCCAGATAACGGTCTAAAAGAGATTTCGAGAGTCATCTCTAGAACGAAGCTTGACTCCCAGGAATCAGGGTTAGATTGCCCCAATACCCAAAAGATTTCAAGAACCATCTCCAGAATGAAGAGTGATCCTTGAGGATCCGAGTTAGATTGCTCAGATACCTAAGAGATAGATGATAAGATAACAAGATGTGAGGCACCAAGATGCCCCTAGCGATGAGGATTGATGATTCAAATCAGACTGATTCAAGAATAGATTCGACAAGATTCAAATGATGTAATCATCCTGCCCCCTCGGGAGCGAAATTGAAAGATGACATGTCAGAAGGATGATAAACAATAAGAGATTGCAGAGCAAAAGCAATTAGACTAGATTCGCGAAGCTATAGAAGTGAAACGGAGCAAAGCAGAGGTCCTGTTGACCAAGTTTGACCAAGTTTGACCAAATTTTGACTAGGGTTGACTTGATGAAAAGAAGCAAAGATTTGAGAACATGATGCAAAGATGAGGATCTGGCAGGAAGATGACACCAGAAGGCTGACTGCACAAGCATCCGATCCAGAAGGAGTCCAATATTTAAAATGTGATTTTGAGCCACTTAGAGATGTCAGATTTTGATTTTGATCCTGAAAATAGATTCAGAACAGTCGATTTAGCAAAGGGTGCAATTTTCACGTAAAACGGAGCACTTTCAAAAATTAGGTCAAAAGCTATATAAGGCCCGGAGGAGTCATTTTCAAATCATTATTCAGCGTTGTCTTTTAGTGATTCTGAGCTCTAAGATAGAGAAATGGAGGGTCTGCCACTACATACACACCGATTTGAGCATTCTCGATGACATGCCCGGCCACCGGAGTATGACGCACCTGTAAGTAGTCGATAAACTGCTTTTCATTTCAATTCGTACAGCGTGATAGGTTAGATTTTTTTATAAAAAAATTAGCATAATTAAAAAAGTGTGAAATCTCGCGCGAGAAAGTAGTTCTCTCGTGCGAGGGCAGGTTTCATTTCACGCGATAAAGTAGTTTTCTCACGCAAACTAACAAGCTCCAAGGATAGAACTTCGCGCGAGCTAGAGGGCTATCCGGCACGAGAATTCTATTTTCTCGCGCGAAGTGGGAGTTGTCTCGCGCGAAGGAACACTTTTCTCGCGCGAAAGACTGTTGCAAGTGGCCAAATTTTATCAGATTTGCATGAAATTAGCCAAATAAAGTCTTGTAGAGCCTTGTCATAGGATAGATACTCTGCTGTAGTTGCTGTTGTAGTAGTGAAAACCAACATGATTGAGTTACTGACCTAGTGTCGTCATTTGCTTTGCAGGTTGACTTTCCAGATATCGCATTTCAAGCGCATCACCCTGTTATTACTACATTAGTTCAGAGACTGACAGATGCTGAGAGTGCTCACATTGATGCTCTGGGCTTGGGATATTTGCGTGAGTTACCCGACATTCGGGTGAATCACGGTCTTCTTACTGCATTGGTAGAGCGTTTCCATTCGGAGATGAAAACATTTCATTTTTCGATGGGGGAGATGACAGTGACCACCGAGGACATATATAGGATCCTACGGATACCCATTCATGGTACTCGTGTTGAGTACAATACATAGCCGCGACAGGGTACAGTGGCCTTGAGGACTATCTTCAGGGATAATCTTGTAATGGGTCGGGCCATCTCTTGGGAGGATCTGGTGCACAGATATGGCGGAGCACATCCATTCCAGGTCGTGTTGGCTATATTTCTGAGTTGTTACCTCGTACCTGATCGAGGTCAGCATGGACTAGAGTGTGGTTGGGGTACTATGCTGCAGAGGATGTTGGACAGACCAGCTGTGAGATTTGGATGGGGGGAGTGTATGTTGGCACACATGTATCACGAGATGCATGAGATTGTGTACAGAGGTGCGAGATCGATGGCGGCAGGAGTCTTCATCTTACAGGTCTGGGCCTGAGAGCACCTCCCCATTTGTAGACCCCTATTCCATGATACGCGACAGGCGCTGGAGCCTTATATTTACAGATATTCAGGTGTGATGACCCAGCCCCTGTTGGGTAAGACAGAGCAGTGGAGAGCACAGTTGGATGACATGGTCGCTGTAGTTTGGAGACCTTGGATAGCTACTGAGCCCTGGGATGATGCTCAGAGAGAGCTTGCTACCATGTTTGTATCACATCCACTGATTGGACGAACTATTCAGATGATTGAGAGATTCGTGGTTACACGTGTCCTGCACTTGTTTGGTAGACAGCAGGATATTTCAAAGGAGTACTACCCCTATGCTCACTTCTCTGACGAGGAGAAGAAGGGGTGGTGTGCACGATTGGATCCAGGGCAATGCGCGATAGAGTCATGCATCCCACCAGCACGATGGGATTACATGGTGGATGTCACCAATGCAGGGGTGACACCTGCATACAGGGACCAGTTGATTGCATGGCCTCATCCAAGGTTGACAGATCCAGTTGGCATAGGAGCACAGCAGCAGGCACCACAGCAGCAGCAGGCAGCATAGGATCAGCAGGCGCAGGCAGAGCAGCCTATACAGCAGCAGGCTGTGCAGCAGCAGGCACCACAGCAGAGACCTGGGCAGAGAGTTTTGAGGCCCCGATCAGGATAGGTGAGCATCCCTGCTAGGACCATGGGCTCAGATCCCAGAGTAGGGAGTAGCGATACATAGCAGAGGTCCATGAGACCACATACAGCTGACATATCCCAGCAGGTACCACAGGGGGAGGATACTGACATGCCAGACATGGCAGCTGGAGCAGGTGTAGGACAGGTGCAGGAGGCTCTCAGGAAGAGCCGAGAGAGAGTACGGCAGGTGCAGCATGAGCGTGATGATTTTCACACGCGTCTTATCTGAGAGGAGACTCGAGTAGCAGATAGGGATGCAGAGATTAGATAGCTACGGGCGGAGTTAGCGCATTCAAGATTAGAGACAAGATATGAGGCCGCCCAGGCGGCTTATTACTATGTAGCATACTACGGGGCTGTTCCAGATATATCAGAGTAGGTGCCGCCATTTTTCGAGTATGTTGGGGCTCCCCAAGCTCCTCCCCTAGTACCTCCACAGGCTCCTCCATGGGCTCCTCCATAGGCTCCTTCACAAACTCCTCCACAGAGACTGATGCCACCACTGCAGACATTAGGACAGCAGGCTCCTCCACCTCCACCCCCTCCCAGTGGGAGTGGATCTTGATTGTATCATAGCTCATTTTTGTTGTTTTGGTATTGTGCTTGAGTAGCACCTCTTTGTATATGACATTTGGATCGAGAGAGATATATATATATATATATATATGAGATCGATGATTCTGTTGATATCATTGTACTTGTTGCAAATTGCTTGAATGTATGATGTTTAGGAGATGTGCTCTTATATGCTTTAGATGTATGAATAGAAATGTATGCAATGTAGTGATAGATAAATGGTTTATGCTTATAGCAGATACACATGTTGATGCAGATGCAACGAGTTTATGGATGGAAATAAAATGCAATGGATATGGTACTAATCATCTCATGCAGGATTGTAGCAATATTTAATAGGTACTAATCAAAGGATAGATATGTTCGAGGATCGACAATGAAGACCGGATACTTGTGCAACCAAGAAGAACCCAAGGCAATAGATGAGAGCCTTTGATGAAGACTATTAAGAGAGTAAATAAGGCATCATCTTAAGTTCAAAGCCTAAGCTAAAGATGCAAGCTTAAAATGAAAACGCAAACCCTAGGACTTGGTTGTTGGACTCACCGTATTTATCATCATAGAGCCTTTCAAGTTCGGACAATCGCAAGATGTCATACAATCCTTACTAATATCGCTATCATGAGAATATGAATATGACATGAGTCTTAAATTTTTCAGAATAAGGTGTAAGCATTAAGGCACAAGAAGCCAGAATGACCTGAACACCTATTCCTTTTAATCTAGCAAGTTAACATAAGCATTAGAGCATAAATGCTAGAATGACCTGAATGTCTCTTGCGAACAAACACACCAAGCACGCAGGAGTTCCTTCTTTTGCCAAAGATTGCTCGCAATGACCCTTACGTTCACTTAACAGGATGAGCATTTACAATTTCATCAGTAGCAGAAAGAAGTCACTCAAAAGACAAGGAGAAGAACCAACCTCACCAAAGCATCCATATAAAGGAGTCGAGGTACGTATGGCCATCCAATACGAGATAGAGGCTCTTACAGATGGACACCTCTCTTAAATGAATTCTTTGGATCATTGGAACTAAACCAACAAGTAGAAAGCAAAGAAAGCAAAGCAAACAAACAAGCACTCAAAGAAAACAAAGCTCAGCAAGCCTCAAAGGAACACACATTTAGTTTAAGTTTCAGTTCAAGTTCGTGTTCAAGCGGATTGAAGTCGATTCAGAAAGATAACGTTTGAAGTCTCAATGAGATAATGATAGTAGGCAGACGTAATGAGAATCACTGGTGATTGATAGAAGGGAGAAATCTCTAAGAAGAGAGATCGAATGAAAGCTAGGTATCCGTAGGCAGGCACAGTGGGAACCACTAGTGATTGATGCTCAAAAGAGTTTCCGAAAGTAATAGGACAATGCCCCCTAGACCAGGCAAGTGCCCCCAAGTGTGAACCAGTTCCAATCCATGAAGAGTCGAGGAAAACTCAAAGACAAGCGCATGAGCTAGCAAACCAAATCAGGAAACAAACTAAAGCAGGAAAGTAGGAAAACAAACTAAAGCAGGAAAGCAGGAAAATAAACTAAAGCAGGAAAGGAAGGAAACTAAAGCAGGAAACTAAGAGTCAAGCGACGCTGAGATGAGATGTTACTTCAGGAAAACAAGAGGCGCCTATTTACCAGGTTTTCACCATCTTGGCAGAGATTCTATTTTTGCTACCATGACGCCTGTTTACCAGGTTTTCATCAATGGCACATTTTTCTCTTTTTCAATTTTTTTTGTACTTTTCTCTTTTTTTCATTTTTTTGTATTTTTTGAATATCTCATTTTTTTGTATTTTTGATCTTTTCATTTTTTTTGTATTTTTCACATTTTCTATTTTTTTTTTTTGTATTATCAAGGTGCATGTTTACCAAGTTTTCACCAGGATAATAGATACATCAAAGCGCCAGTTTGCCAGGTTTTCACTAAGATGATCATTTTTTCAGGACATTTTGCAATTTTTAGGATTTTTTCAGGATCAATAAGTATGTACATGAGCATACAAGCAATGTCTCAGCTGTAGAACTTCTTCAGATGAAGAGCGTTGATACGCTCTTTGAGTTGCTCTCCTTCAGTGGTGGAGAGGCGGTAAGCACCAGATCCAAATGTTGCAGTAATAATGTATGGACCAAGCCAGTTTGGTTCAAATTTTCCTTTCTGGGTTCTCTGCTACTGATTCTTGGGGTTCTCCCTCAAGACAAGGTCACCCACTTGGAATTCCCTTTGTCTGACTTTCTTGTTATATGTTTTTGACATTCTCTTTTGATATGCTCGAAGATGATCGAACGCCACCCTCCGATGTTCATCTAATAGTTCAAGCTCTTGCAACCTAGATATTTTGGTATCTTCATCAGTGATGAGGCCCTTCAGAGAGATTCACAATGTCAGAATCTCGACCTCAATTGGCAATACTACTTCTGCCCCATAGACTAAGGCAAAAGGAGTGGCTCCCGTTGGTGTTCGGATACTTGTTTTGTAAGCCCACAAAGCCGGATTAATCTAGAGATGCCAATCTCTACCAGATTTATGAACTGTTCTATGCAAAAATTTTAGGATTGTCTTATTAGAAGCTTCTGCTTGTCCATTACCCTGAGGATAATAAATAGATGACCAATGCTGAATGATCCTGAATTTAGTGCATAAGTCTGTCAAATCTTTGTTCTTAAACTGTCCTCCATTATCAGTGATAATAGATGAAGGTACGCCATATCTACAAATAATATAGTTCAAAATGAACTTAGCAATAGTCCTTCCATCAGCTATAGTCAGAGGAACTGCCTCGACCCATTTGGTAAAGTAATCTGTAGCAGTGATTATGAATTTATGTCCTCTTGAAGAAGAAGGGTGTATCTGACCAACCAAGTCAAAAGCCCATTGTTGAAATGGCCAAAAACTAATGAGAGGACTGAGCTCCCTAGCAGGAGCGTGGATCAGATTCCCATGATATTGACACTGCTTGCAAGTCTTGACATATTGGACAGCTTCTTTTTCCATATCCGGCCAGTAGTATCCAGCTCTAATAAGTTTACGAGCTAACGTCAGACCACTCGAATGAGAGCCACAAATACCTTCATGTACCTCAACTAACGCACATTTGGACTCATCGGGTTCTAGACACCTAAGTAGAGTACCGTCTAGGCCCCGTCTATACAAGTCATTTTCTATAAGAACATACCATGAAGCAGTACGAATGAGGTGACGTTTCTCATTCCAGGTATAGGTATCGGGGATAATTTGGTCCCGAAGATAAGAGTAAATATGGTGGTAGCGGGATGAGTCATGTCCAATGACTGAACAGATCATCTTGGATTCAGGATTGTCATAGGCAGGATAGCATAATGTTTCCACCAGGAATTCATGCCTGAAGTCATTTTCTGGCATTTGTAATATTGAGGCCAAAGTAGCCATAGCATCAGCCACCTTATTATCTGTTCTTGGAATCTGCTGGAAGGAAATATGTGCAAAGTATAACTTAAGATCATCCACCATTCTTTTGTAGGGTATTAGCTTGTCATCCTTTGTTTGATATACATTATTAACTTGATTAATGATCAACTGAGAATCGCCAAAGACTTGGAGCTCATCTATACGCCATTCAAGGGCTAATTTCATACCATTGATAAGAGCCTCATATTCAGCTATGTTGTTGGTGCAAGGAAACATCATTTTGTAGGCCTTAGGCAAAGAATAGCGTTGAGGTGTTATAAACAGAATACCCGCACTTGATCCTTGTTGAGTGAATGAGCCATCAAAAAACATACTCCAAGACTGATGTGTGAGATGCAGAATGGAGTCATCTGGAAATTCAATGTTCAAAGGTTGGTGATCATGTAGAGGAGCCTCTTCCAACTGATCAGCAATTGCTTGTCCCTTAATAGCTTTCCTTTCCACATATTCAATATCAAACTCACTGAGGATCATGACCCATTTAGCCAACCTACCCGTGAGAGCAGCTTTGCTTAATAAGTATTTTAGCGGGTCAATTTTTGTAATAAGCTTTGTAGTGTGAGCCAACATATAATGTTACAGTTTCTGTGAGGCAAACATTACAGCTAGACAAGCTTTTTCAATAATAGAGTAGTTCATTTCATAGGACACCAATGTTCTGCTGATGTAATAAATAGCTCTTTCTTTATTGTTCTGATCTTCTTGAGCTAAGAGAGCACCCAAAGATGTACTTGTGGCTGAAATATACAGTATAAGTGGCTTCCCATGGATAGGAGGCATCAAAATGGGTGGATTGGCAAGATATTATTTTATTTGATTGAGTCCCTTGTCACATTCCTCGTTCCATTCATAGGTGACACCTTTATGCAGAGTTTTAGTGAACGGCTGTGACTTATTAGCTAGCTGTGAGATGAACCGCCGAATGGATTGCAACCTTCCTTGTAGACCTCTCATCTGACTTATGTTCTTAGGAGGAGGCATGTCCATAATAGCTTGAACTTTTTCTGGATCGACTTCTATGCCTTTGGCTGAGATAATGTAACCCAAGAGTTTTCCAGAAGTGACTCCAAATGCACATTTCTTGGGATTAAGTCTAAGGCTAAACTGCTCCATGCGGTCAAGGATGGGACCCAGATCTTCAAGGTGAGTTCTTCACTGCATACTCTTGGCTAAAGTATCATCTACATAGTCCTCCATAGTTTTGTGCATCATATCATGGAAGATAGTAGTAACAGCTCTCTGATATGTTGCTCCGGCGTTCTTAAGCCCAAAAGGCATAACATTCCAGTAGAAAGTGCCCCAAGCACATGTGAAGGTGGTTTTTTCTTGGTCTTCTGGTGCAATTTTAATTTGATTATAGCCAGAGAAGCCATCCATCAAGGAGTACATCTCATATCCTGCTGTCATGTCTACTAGTATATCAATATTAGGCAGTGGGAAATCATCTTTTGGACATGCCTTATTGAGATCTCTAAAATCCGTACACACACGAATGGACTTATCATGTTTAGTAACTGGAACAATGTTTGAAATCCATTCGACATAATCAATTGTTCTTATGAAACCAGCTTTAAGGAGCTTTTCTAGTTCAGTTTTAACCAACAGTGCCACATGAGGGTGCATCTTTCGAAGCTTCTGCTTAACAGGTTTGACATCTGGTGCAATGGACAAATGATGCATGATTAGATTGGGATCCAATCCAGGCATATCAGAATAACCCCATGCAAAGTTTATTTTCTTGCGTTGGAAGAATCGAGTGAACTCTTCTTTTTCTTCAGCAGATAATGACTGTGCTAAATGTATAATCTGTGGAGTAGCCTCAGTGCCCAAGTTCATCAGCTGTGTCGGTTCAATCAGAACTGATGATCTTTCTTGAAAATGGCTTGGTAGAGTATCAAGTATCTCATCCTTGGGCACCTCAGAGAGGTTTTCACCCTCAGATATGTCTTTTATTTTTACTATTTTTGGCTCTGATACTGCCACAAAGTGGTTTTCACCATCAGAGCTCTTATTTTTTCTATTTTTTATTTTTTGACTAAGATACTTGATATCCCGTTCTGTCATGCTGATGTTGTATTCGCTGGTGGAAGACATTACAGGTTCGAGAGCATGGAGGTAATAGGCTAGTTCATAATCATTCTGGAACGTAAGGACTTCATTGGATGCGAGAGGGGAGTTCCAGTTTATTAGATCAGGACGGTGGAGTGAAAGGGAAGTAGTGGCTGGTTCAACTGCATTCACGGTATAACCCTCAAAAGCGTTAACAAGCAAGTCAAGAGCTAGAGCAGTCTCGTCCAAAGGAGTGTTCAAATCCCTATGAGATCCTATGTCGAAAGCGAAAGACAAGTCGACATCTACAACATCAAATTCTTGTGTTCTAGCGCCAAAACCTTCACCTACTTCGAGGAGTCTTTCATACTCATGAACAGTATCTATGTCTACATTATAAGTGGCATCAGATGTAGAGTCGAACTCATATTCATGTGAGTCCGTACTTGATGTAGGAATTTCCTTAGCAGCATCATTAGTCTCATTATTATTCCTTCTGTCATTGACGGCTTGCTGAAGTTGTTCTTGTTCATAGTATTTTTGAAAATATGGTGGCCTATATTGCTCACCTGTAAAATTAGGATCATCATTTAATGCTGCTTTCCATTCCTCATATGTAACTTGATGTACTGAAGAAGTTTTCTCAGAATCAGCCTCAGAGCACGTCTCAGTATCAGTCTCTACCAAATGAACAGGTATGATAGGCTCATCAGGTTCAGCAAGGAGTTTCGCAATATCCAAAGGGATAGGATATGGAAATGTATCTTCATCAGAGCTATTTTCTGGATTCATCTTTGGAGTGGTATCTTCAATTTCTTGTTCATGCTCAGGTTCAAGCTTGGAATCAGACATAGGAGCTGACATAAATGTCTTGGTCCCCAAATGAAAGGGAGTTTTTTTAAAGCCTAAGCCAGTAGTGTCCTTTGGGCTATGACCTACAACTTCAATAGGCTTCAACAATCCATTATCATTTACCCCTATAGGACCACTTCCCTTGTATCCAAAGCGCTTCATGATTTTGAAACCTTCACTATAAGGTTCTTGTTCTAACTCTGGAGGAGTAGTTGTTTCAGATATCTCCTTTCCTTTATAGATCCAAGCTTTGATAGCTCTTTCCTCATCTTCATCTTCTAAAGGTATGGAGGCTTGCACAAAAGAACCATCATAGATTGTTTGAGGAGGATTATCAGAAAGTCCATGAGTTTCTGAAGGTCTCCCATAGAGGCGTGGAGAGGGAGGTAAAGCTGCTAGAGATAGCACAGGTTCCATTTGATATTCTCCCATGCCCGTATCTTTAATTTTCAAAGTTTGCTCCATTTCTCTAAGCTTAGTGTCATAGAACTCAGTGGAGTCCCTATTGGCAGGAACAAAGCTATCTGTAGTTTTCATGAGAGTATTACAAGAGAGATTGGTGTTTGCGGGTATAGTGACTTCCGCCCCGTGAAATGGGAACTTGATGCATTGATGATATGTGGATGGAACAGCCTGCATCTCATGAATCCAAGGCCTACCCAACAAAATGTTGTATGCTAAAGGAATGTCGAGCACTTGGAAAGTAACATCTCTCTCAACAGGACCTACGCGGATAGGTAGCACAACTAAACCCTGGGACTTGCATTCTTCTTCATCATAAGCTTTTATGGTAATCGTCTTACGGGAGTCTATGCAGTCCTCATCATAACCTAGCTGAGTGAGCAATGTAGCGGAACAAATGTTAAGACCAGCGCCATTATCAATAAGCACACGACGGACACGTTTGGGACCTATCATAACCTCTATGTGTAAGGGAGCATTATGCGGGTGGTTCAAAGAATGATCATCTTCCTCTAAGAAGGACAAATAATGCGGTGAGGTCAAGTGACCCACCATAGATTGGAACCGGTTTAGATCAAGATCCTTGGGGACATTTGCTTCAGCGAGGGCTTTATCCAAAATTTGCCTATGAGCAGGCAAGATTTTTAACAACTAAAAAATAGTAATCTGAGCATTGGTTCGCTGGAGTTGATCTAAGATACTATAACTAGTAACACTAGATGTGGGAGTCGATTTAGAAGCTTTTTTGGTAGGGCCAGTGGTAATCTTATCCATCGTTTGTTTCGAAGCAACCTTGTCTGTGCTTTGTCTCGAAGTATCCTTGTCTACAGTTTTCTTTGGAGGATCGGGACCTTTCAAAACAACTCTTCCACGTGATCGAGTGACAACAGTTGCACAATATTGAGTTTGTTTAGATTCAGATGAACAAGATGTGGAATTTCGTAAGATGAAAGGAACTCTAGGCTTGGGAGCATCACCACTCCCCTTAAAAGTGATCACATCACAATATTCAACTCCCATAGGTTCAATCATGTTAATAACATTATCGGTAGAAGGGTAAGTGTAATTCACCTTAGCATTGTTGTTCTTAGTTGTAGAAGACTCTCCTTTCTCATGAGGAGGAAAAGGATCTTTAAATGCCTGATGATCAGAATTCTTATTATGACCATCCACAACAATATCACCGCTGTCAATCAAATCTTGAACTTTATGTCTCAACTGAAGACAAGTGGATGTCTTATGACCAATATTTTGATGATAGTTACAATAATCATTGTCATTCCACCAGTGAGGTCTTGGTTGTGGGTCATAAGTTCGCTTGTCCAAAGGAGTGAGAATCTGATTTTGTATGAGAGTTTTAAAGACTACATCAAGAGGCTCTCCCAAAGAAGTGAAATTGCGCTTAGGTCGACGAGCCCACGGTTTGTTTCTAGAAAATCTTGAACTGTGCTGATTATCTGTTGTATTCTTTTTGACAGCCTTAGCCGCTTGTATGCTAGAAGTAAGATTAAAGACAGGCTTTGAAGGCTTTGCGGTGACATTATCGACCACTCCATCATTTACCACCTCTCTATTCTTATTTACAGACTTCCCTTTATCCTTGTTCATTGAGAATCCTTGTTTATTGTCTTTATTCAGAATTAATTCTCCCTTTTTGACCATAAAGGCTTCTATCCTCACAGCTTGTTTGATCATGCTGTCAAATGTCAAAGGACCTTGTAATTGTACTTGATATCCAAAGTCTGGAAGAAGGTTTTCTAAAAAGATATCAAGTTTCTCAGATTCAGACAATTTACGAGGATACTTTGTACAAAGTTGTCTCCACCTCTGGAGAAAAGACAAGAAAGGTTCTCCCTGTCGTTGTTTCAAATTACACAAGTCACGAATATTGACAGGGTGTTGGATGTTGTGAGAATAATGCTGAAGAAAAAGATTGGCAATCTCGTCAAAAGTTTGAATACCAGGATGTAATCGGCAAAACCATTCCATAGCTGGCCCACCCAAGCTGTGGGGGAAGAGTCTCATAAGATACGTTTGATCATGCATGAATTCCATGGACAGCGTGCCAAACTCTCTTAAATGATCTTGAGGATCAGTTGTACCCATGTACTTGTCATATTTGGGTAACTCTACTCCTCTTGGAAAAGGAGGCATGTAAACATTCTTATCAAAAGGAAAAGGACATATATTCTCCAATGTAAATTGTTGTGTGGGCTTATCCTTTTCTTTTGTCAGTTGAGTAATTTGATCTTGCATACTTTGAATCATCTTTTGTAGCTTAGCGGTTTCAGTTTCTTCTTCTTTAGCTACAATAGTTTCCACTTGGAAATTCGGAGGTAGTTTGGCTCCTTGCTTAGCCAACTCAAGAAAATACTTTTCCTTATCTTCCAAAAGAATAATTTCCATCATTTTAATGAGATTCTTGTTAGCTTTCACAGCATTTATATCATTCTGAGTAATTACATCATCCTCGTTACCAAGAGTCTCATATATGCTTTGTGTGTGATCTTGTTGATCATCTTGATTTTGATCATAAGGAGGAGGGCGATAGTTATATGCTGCTTGTTGATAGCTTGAGTTTTGTTGCGAGATTGATCGTCATTATGAGACTGATTGTGATGAGTCTGATTTTCGTCATGAGAAGATTGACCATGGTATTGATTATAAGTTTGACCGTATTGGCCTGATTGAAAGTCAAATGGGTTCTTGGTTCCCATCTTGTCAAGATGAATTTGTGCTGCAATTGAAGCTTCAGTAAAGTGATGAGAACGATGTCGAAAAGGTGCAGCCAATGTAACTTTTGGTGTGTGAATAGCTTCAGATGAATCACTATCTTCAGTGGGATCAATAGTTTCAATAATAGGTTCCGTCCGAGGAAATGATCTCCCAAAGCCACAAAACAATGAATTGTTTTGAAAATAAGAGTTGTCTTGTTCTTGGCGTGACGAACTAGATTGTGAAAATAAAGGATTAAAGCACTCTTGGAAAACCGGAGGAGATGTCTGAGACAAATTATCTTGTGGAGTGCTTAATGATGAATTTGAAGAACTCTTACAAAGTTCAGACTTCTCAACAAATTGGAAATGACCTATGTTTTGATTATGAGATTTACTTTGATCTTGATCAGCGTTCTGGATAGGATAAGTCTTACCACTTTGAGTCGTGACAGTCATAGACGAAGATGTAATGAGAAAAGATTTGGGATAAAGCTAGGTTCTGTCTCTAAGATAATGAAAAAGAGATAAATGGCTAGAACAGCCAAGATGCAAGATGGACCTGGTACGAATTGTCAAAAAGAGATGGCTAGAACAGCCGAGATAAGACAACCGCAATGCGAGGTACAAAAGGCATAAAGAGATAAGATGAATAGATGAGAGACAACACGAACCAAAGCAAAGGTCGATCGATTCCTAACTCAACACAACCAGTTTCTAACAGTAAACAACAGGGAAGCAAAAAAACAAACCCCAGACAAAAAGCAGACCAGATAAAAAGTCAAACAGTGAACTGCAAATAGGTCTCTGTTTTGGAAAACTGCGCTACAGGTTCACGCGAGAAAATGCCTGACCGCGCGAGGAAATGACAGCTCGTGAGATAACACAGAACTTCGCGTGAGAAAATACAATCTCGCGCAAGGAAGTGCTCTGAAGCTAAAAGCTCGCGCGGAAAATAGGCAAAATCTGACAGTTTTGATGCAATTTTCAAAGTTTGAGTTGAATTTTGAGGTACAGTTTGAACTGATGTCTGACAGAAAATCCAATTTCCTGACAGGTTGACAGAATTGTTTAATCAACACACTCATTTTAGGATTCTAAGCATTCGTTTAAAGACACAATGGTTTAGATCAAGCACTTGTGAAGCAAGAAGTAGTCATTAACAGACCTATCAAGGACAAAGCAACTTGATAGCATCAGGGGAGTCTTTGTTTGATAATGTATGGACAATGTTTAAGACTCAATAACAAGCACATAGCCTAGTCCTACAAAAAAATGGTGAGAAGCCAAAACCTTTGCCCCATTGCTTGAATGCATACGTGCACCTCACACAGCCGTGTCACCCCCTAGAGGGCGCCCGTGTTTTCGGTGTTTCCAAGGACTCAATAGTGTACGTTCAAAGGTTACCCTTGTAGCAGGGGCCAGTGTTGCAACCGCCTCCAAACGTCCAGGTGTATGCCTATGATGGGAATCTGTGTATGATAAACATACGGAGAGATTCTTCCCCCTCCTTGCGCAAAGATAATGACTCCTTTCGGAGATGAACCGGGTAGGCCACTAGCTAAGAAGGTTTTTTACTAGGCTTCCATTCACAATAACCTTCGGTGCCCCTGATACAGGGTTGAGGCCTCGCAGCCACACCAACACCTGAAAATCACACAGCCCCGCAAGCAGGGCTTGGAGCGGCGCCGCTCAGTGTAATAGACAAGGCCTTTCCATGATGATCGTCAAAGTCATGAAAAGGAAGTTACCATGGTTTTGGAGTCTTTAGACTCAACAAAACTTTCTTTATTATAGTGAGGTGGAATCACTGGCAATAGGTGTGTACTCACTTGGGTCGTTCCCAGAGGTTCAATACCGGCAGGCCCTCTAAAGGTGACACTAGACTTGGTTTAGATTCGAGAGTCTGATTTTCTGATTCTCCCAAAGGGAGAAGAGCATACTTCTCTATCCCGTTTCCTCACCCAAACACATCAAGAAAGTTCATCACCGAGTTAGTTTCACCTCACCAAATCTATAAGATTTTGGGTTTCTGATTCTCTCTCAAGGAGAGAAGAGCATAATTCCCTGACGAATAGAAATGTTAAAGATTCACTAACTTTCTCCGCTTCCCCAAGAATTCATCATATTAGTAAGATCATTAGAATTCTGGATTCATTCATGGTCATCACCTCCATGTAATGAAGAGCCAAAATTCCTACTCACTATCGAAATTCTCAAGAAATTTTAACGGAGCCCTATTTATACTATGTGAATAAAAGCAGGAAAAAAACACAACGTTTTAGCAATCTTCAACTATTCGTCCTGCAATCAAACCATTAGTATGTTTTCAAGTTCTTTGACAAGCGTCCTGCAGAAACTGTTAATGCTGTAAAATATCAAAGAGATAAAAATCAACAGTTATCAGAAGTTATCAGAAATTAAGAGTAGAAAGAACAAGAAAACTGGAAACTGGAAAAAACTGTAATATAAGTTCGCGCGAGAAAGTACAAATATGCGTGAGAAAGTGCAGTATCTGGCGTGAGATAACTAAAATCTCGCGCGAGGAAGTACTCCAGTGCGCGCGAGAAAGTGCAAACTCTGGGGCGAGACAGTAAAATATCGCGCGAAAGAGTGCTACAGGAGCAAAACTTCGCGCGGGATGCTCTGGATTCTCGCGCAAAGATCCGTACACATACAGTACGGACGCACGATAGAGCTTAAATTTTTGTCAAAAAAAAAAATGATAATGAGGCCAGAAATCAGATTTTCGGCCCCACGGTGGGCGCCAAAATGTGTGTTCTTGAATGTGAGCTCTAAATCAACCACATACGCAACATAGTCATTACTCCTATGGTCAAATTACGAAGAGAATATGAATTATTCAATCCGAAATTCATGAGGAAGCGACCTGTTGCCTCCTATGCAGGCGGGGGTGTATAATCGCTCTCAGATTGGAGAACCAACAACCATCAGACCGCTACTACAACGGAGGATTTTCCAAGAAAGCCATAAAGATGATATGCAAAGCTAGAATCAAACTAAGATGAATGCAATTAATCTAAAAATACTTTGAGAGAAATATGCAATTAATCTAAAGTACTTGAAAGAAAATATGAAATGCAGATTTTTTAGTTGATTTTGGAATAAAAATGATCTTAATCTAAGAACAATTAAGCAAATTTAATCTAAATGAGAAATGCAATTACACTAGAATGAGAAATTAAACTAGTTGCAAATGAAAGCTTGAAATTCAATCAAAAATTCACTATAGTGCCTTTACTCTCAAAATTGCCCTTTTTTTCAATGAGAAGAAGAGGCTCATTAAATAGAAAAGCTCGGGAGAGGAATGAAGAGTTTCTTGATTTGAAACTCCTGACTCTTCATTCCCCTTTGAGACAAAAAGGTATGAATTATTTAATTAAAAGAATGAAATTTGCCACATGTGGGGAGTGACCTTTCGAGTAATTTGAATTATTAAATTCAAATAAAGAGATGTCCATTCAATTTAACTAAATATTTATTAATTCCTTTCAAGGGTATTTAGCTAAAGGGGGTGGAGTTTAATTTAATTAAAAGTACTTAGGACTTCATAATTAAATTAACTTATCATAGAGATTATTTAGCCAAATAAAGTCTAGGACTTAGGAATTATTTTAGCATTTGATTATTGCAATTTATGGTCTTTGCAATTGACATCAAGTCAAATTAAGTCAGATATGAGAGAGAAAATTGCCTAGGGAACTAGGACTTTGGTGATGTAAAATCGAGATAATGCACCAAAATTGATGAAATTAAATAGGTGCCAATTTTGGGGTATTACATCATGTTAAATATAGGTAATTCTAATAGAGTATCAATAATGTTCTTAACTTTTCTTCCCTTTTCAAACACAACTTGCTTGTTATATTTTACCTCCTTCTTCTCTCCCTGAGCAGAATAAGATTCTCCTTGTTTAGCACTTTCTTTCTTGTCTTTTTCCCTACTAGGAGTACTATCAACAATCTTGGAGGCATTTTCTTTAATAAACACAGACCTTGGTTTACCTTGATTTGGCTCCACCTTCCTATTTATTAGGTCATAAGCACTCCTAGCGTGGTTAATTGATGCCACAATAAGGGAGCTTTTTTCCTCTTCACTAGGTAGTCTAAATGGGGATATTTCTTTTCATCACCCAAAACATTTATTGTGCCATGTAGCACATTAGCATCATCACCATCTGAATCAGAAAAAACCTACTACTGGTACCCTTGGTACTCATTTCTCTAAATGTCCATATCAACAACCTATTATTCTTCATCAAAAGAGGACAAAAGATTAGTCCTCTTAACAGTGAACATGTTGACAACCGGGTCTTCATGTTCTAAATTCACAAGTTCACTTGCATCATCCATCTATTCTGCTAATGCTTGGGCAACAACACATTGGAAGGAGGAATGAGGCATGTTGCAAGAAGCACACCAAGGATTATTTTCTACATTGTGGGCATTGTTCCTTTTCAAAGGATCATGGATCTCCCTATTCTTTTGGTTCACTTGGTTTTTAGGAATAGGCTTACCATCTTTCCAATTTGTTTTATAAGGCATATCATGCAAATTTGGAAATATGTCATTCCTTTGATATTGATGCCTATTTTCATAAGACCATCTATCATTTTTCTCAATCTTTTTTGTAAGGTCTTTTACCACATGCATCATCTTTTCAACCTTATCTTCCTCCTTGTTTGGCCTACTTGCTTGGCCTTTTGTTTCTTTCCACAACCTTCCATATTATCTTTTGAACATCTTCCCTGATTTTTTTCTATTACTTTCAATATTGATGGCCATTTTGAAATCTTCCCTCAAGGTTCGTGGGTTTTTATCCCTCAAAATATATGACATATTTCCATCAACTACATTAAAATAGGTTGATAAGTAGGAGATATTTTCCATAGCAAGTCAAATTGTGATATTGTTATCAGGATTCAACTATGTAGTTTTTTGAGTCAAACTCATTGACCGATGATTCATGAGTAGTGGTTCACACAAACCCATCTCTCATGAGAATGAATGGAACACTTAGCACTCATTGGATCTAGGTGATGCTCACAGAGGTGAAGCATCAGGACTTCCCGAGAGGTCACCCATCCCAGTACTACTCTAGCTCAAGCGCACTTAACTATGAAGTTTCCTCCATGGCTAAACCCACTCTACTTGCATCCTCATTTGCAAAACCTTCACCAAGTGTTGTGCCTTATGAACCATTCATCGAATCTCAAGACCTGAAACAACTTGTTCATGGCCTTTTGAAACCTATTATTGAATTCTACCATACTCTCATTTGGAAATTTCTTGATATTGTTAAACTCATTTAACATAAAGCTTGAGTTGACATGCTCACCATATTTCTCCTTAAAACATATAACAAATTCATCCCAAGATGCTATACCATTTTTAGGCAATCCTCTATACCAGTCTCTAGCATCTTCATTCATAGATTGAACAAACAATTTCATTATTATATCCTCGTGCTCAATCTCAAAGTCATTCATCTTGTCAGTGAAGGTTTTAAGGTGTTCTTCACAAGTAACAACATTATTTCCACTAAACTTAGGGATCTTGTCTCTTACCTCATTTGGGATGACATTCGGCAGCCAGGAATACCATAAAAAAAAATGGATGGTATCTATCCAAATGGATAGGTCTTCTTTGAAAATTTACAACAACATGAGTTCTACTAGTTCCAACTACAACACCCTTATTTGTCACATTTCTAGCTGCACCACCAGCAAGATGAGCAGCAGAAACTTGAGTTGGGCCAGAGGAAATTATGGCTAGCAACATTAGCCATACTATTTTTCACTGGACCCATGGCTTGGGGGCCTTGACTAGGGCTATCTCCTTGTGACTTTGAAATCATTCCAGTTTTAATTTGTGTTGCATTGGTTACTGCAGGATCTTTCATAGAATGATTCAAGAAGGCTATTTTCTTTCTCATCTCTGCAGTTGTAGATTCTAATTTAACCTTCTACAATTTTTTAGCAAGGTCTTATTTAGCTTTCCTAGATCTTTCTAGTTCTAGATCTAATTGTGACATTCCACTAAGGGTATTATCCTTAGACTTTGGCTCTTCAATATGAATACCAAACACCTTTTTACCTTTCTCTTGAATGACTTTGGCAGGCCTTTCAACCTCCCAATCTTGTAACTGTCTTAAAACAAGCTCTTCCCCCTCAAACTCATCTTCCCTTAGCTGATATTCACCTTGCCGTGATATTTTTCTCAGCAAATTTATATCACCAAAGACCTCCTTATCTAGACCATTGTACTTCTTATTCAAGGCTTTGTCATTTGCCTCATGTTGTGCAGTGATTCTCAAGAGTCTCTCTCTTTCGAGAAACAACTAACGAACTTATTTCTCTCTTTCTTTTTTCTTATTTTGCACTTCTAATCTTTGTTCTCTTTCCCTTCTCAAATCCAATACCTCTTCTCTGATAACTTCAACATCATACTATGTATAATCAAAGTTTGTAGCATCATTTAGGTCAATCAAATGTTGTAATCCTTGACCACCCACTAGGTAACAAGGTTGATCCATTAAATTTGTGGATGCCTCTCTTGGGTTTGACACACTACTCTGTGTATGACCTTGATTCCTTACTCTATTTGTGTCAACTCTCCCATATTGGATATGAGTAACACCTTTACTTTGAGGCCTATCTTTAGGAGTATCAAACATATGGTTTAACAAAGGTTGACTATCTGATTTGGAACTAGTAGTAGAAGATGAGGATTTCTCAGGTACGAGGGTCAAATTATTGTTCTTAGGCATCCAAGACACACCAGAACCTGACTCAGCTTGACTTGACCAATCTCTCCTACTATTTCTAGGAAGTCCACTTTCTAGAGAAACCTCGAGATGTTTCTTTAGGTAAGACCTAGTATTCTTTTGAGGCTTCATTGTTTTAATGCACAGGAATATCTGGTACTAAGACCTTGACACTAGTATATTAACAAATAAATGCAGAGTCACCTCCCATAACAGATCTAGGGAAATACAATTAGAAAAATGATACACTAGAGATTAGAAGATAGGTTCAACAATACTCTTTTATGTCCCTAGAAGAGTTGCCAATTTTTTTGGCTTACTCAGATGGGCTAACTTGACTGGATAGTTTCAACAAGATTATAACATCTTCCCCAACAGAGTCGCCAATTTTATTGGATCTCTTTCTTGCAGACTTCTATATGGAAAATAATGTCTCTGACTCTATGTAACCCAACTCCCAATCTACTAGGAAAAGACCAACTTGTTGCGGATAGAAATTCTTCTTTAGTTTGAGCTTTATAGACTCAGGTAGGTGTACCTTCTTGATTTACCAATTCCCAATAAATCATGCAGTGGATATGTGTCTTCTTTACATAGATTTCAAACATTTATCATGTAAAATGTATAAATAAAAGATTTGAATTGATTTTAAAGATTTTTATCTTATGACCAGTGCTAAAATCCAAGGGCACAAAGTCTAGATGAATATACATCCACTAAAACATATCAATGAAAAGATTTCAAAACCCATGAAAGACATCTATACCTTACACAGAACTTTCAATAGTTCATTAAAAGATCATCAAATTTGTAAACCCTCCCTAAAACCCTTTGAAATAATCTTAGGTCTTATACTTTTCTTGAAAGAAGCCCTCAACTATTTCACAATCTACCTTATAGATTGATGAACCATAAATGCCTTACAATCCTAGTTCATAATAAATCAAAGGAAACCCACAATGACAATCAAATACTGAAAAGGGGCTTAAAATAGGATTTTCATTAATGTATCAAGTTTCAGTACATTCAATAAGAATTGAGTAACTTCAAATAATAACAAAAGTCTCAGACCAGGGCTGTATTTAGTTTTATCTCAATTTTCTAGCCGGTTTTTTCAACAACAAAAAATAATTCTAAATGATCTTGGCAATCCTTTTTATAGAATAAGGATTGCAAAAAGCTTCAGATCATTTAGGGAAAAACAAGTTTTTAACCACCACAACAACTAGTCACAACATGAAGTAATTACAGAAGAGATAGCTAGAAAGCCTGGAGATATCAAAATCAAAATTTGATTTACATTTTAGGCATAACCCTTGAAGGCAAACCGCAAGGACGTGACTTGATTCATCCAATGGCCTCTTGCCCTTAGCTTCTAAATTAATGGAAGGACTATCTCACCTACCTCCATGCACCATAATCTCCTTCTTCTAGAAGAGTGCATCTTCAGTATCAGATTTAGTGGTGAATAAATCAAATCTGATATGATCGACCGCCATAACATTCAATTATCAATTCTTCATCTATAATTTTTTCCTTTTATTTCTACAAGAATATATTGGATTAGGTCAAAAATCTGGTCTACATGGCTTGTTGACTCCATTTCCTTTCCATAAATTTTAACCAAGAAGCACCATATGCCATCATGTAATTGGTTTGACCCACCTCCTTTCTCTTCAACTCAAATTATGACCACCGCTAAAGTTGTCGTGCCATCAAACACTTCTCAAAGAATTCAAATTTAAAAAAATACAACTTCAATAGATAATAACATATCATATCATGATATGAAACAAAATTTAAAACAAGGTCATCGATCCAAAATCCTTCCCGATACATCGTGAAGTTCACAAACAGTCAACAAACCGATGACCTCCACATCATTCCTTTTTTCACCACGTGGCACTTCCTTGTTTCTCTTTATCAATCTGGACTTGGTTATCACTTACTCGGTGTTCTTGGTAATTATGTGGCTCGACATTGATGCTCGATTAATTATATGCTTGGTTACTATACGACCTCCACATCACAGCAAAAATGACTAATCAAATAATAGCATTTAACATTATCTAGCACCCAGGCCCCACCTCTATTCTTCTTCATCAAAATAGACACATGGAACGGAAGCTAGGTGCAATGTCTTGAAAGGTAACTTTCTTGCAGGTTTTGATCATGGGAATACACCTACTGTCTGATCAAAATTGGTCTCTCTGTACTTTACTTCCTTTTCAACCTGGGCTATGTGATGTCACCCTAGAAACATGTCATCAAGGTGTGATGCCTTGATCATTAAACAATGAGAAAATTTTGATTGCAAGAATATGCCAACTGTCCAATCAAACTTGATCTGACCCTGCTTTATCTTCTCTTCAAATCGGTCCCACGATCTCAGGGTGGACATGCATTACAAAGGCGTGATCCTGCGATGCTTAAAAAGGTATGCAACTTTGGTTCAAGGCATCATGTCTTCCGTTAGATCTAACTTGGTCTTCTCGATGCTTTATCTTTTATTTTAGCCCTAGCCCAATCCCATTAGATGCTGTGTCACTTAGGTGTGATCCCGCGAAAGGTAAACTTCACATATCTTCATGATCATGGGATCGCGCCCACCATTAGATTGAAACCAATTTGATTGGCTTTAAAACATAACAAGAAATATTAGACTTACAAAATATTATTTTATGAGTCACATAGGAAACATGACTTAAAATATTTGGCCCCACTCGACGATGACTTAAAGCACATTCTTTAGAACCAACTTAAGTGACCCCAAAAAGGTAATGAAGAAATATAAACCTAGGGAGACTTAGGTTTTAAAATGAGGAAAATACTTAGGGCTTGGATGAAATAACACCTAGGGTTTCATATGAGCAGGATTTCAAACATAATTTAATGCAGAGGGCCAGACTTGAAGGTGGAAAATATTTTAAAAACAAACAGATACCTCCAAGGAAAAATTCAAAACTATAATTAGGACATGACATGGAAAATTTGGATCAACAAGTGGAAGGAGTGTAGGGACTCAACAATTCCAATCTTGGGCATATCTCTATTTTGGGTCTTTTATGTAAACAGAAATGAGAAAGAACCTAGGTCTAACCCGTGGAAATTGGACTTAGGAAAGATAATTGTGCCAAATGTGTGTGTGGATGTTGAGTTGATAAATTTATTAGTTGAACATTATGAACTAGAAACTAGGGTAGTTAGAAAAGCTGACGGAATGCCTATGGTCATCATTACAAGGTCATGTATTGAAGAATGTTTTGGCCTAAGCAAGCAAGCATTGACCAAAATTGATAAAGCATAGTTTTCTATAGACTATAAAAGGATGGTTAAGAGTGTAGGATATAAGGAAATATCATACTTCATGGGAAGAGGTATTAATAATCAGATGGTACCAGTTGATAATAAGGGTTCTCACCCTACAAACAACTTCATGGGTTTTTTCAAGAACGCATAGTATGTGTGGGCATAATTATGTGGAGAAGATATAAAATATATAATGTCATTTTATTTTATGTCTATATCAATGAGGATTCAAAATCCAAATTTCTATTTGGAGTTTAATTTTGCAAGTGAGATAGAAAGGTCAATGCATACACAATTGACCAAATGGAAAGTAACCAAATCATTCAAGAATTATTCTTTGCTTTGTCATCTGATATTGTATCAAAACACTGGTCAGTTTAGGAATTTTAAGAAGTTGACAACATGTGATGGGGAAGGACACAAATTGCTAATGCAGTTATGGTGTAGGACTTAGGACCTACACAACAGAGATTGTGACTACATCACATTTCATGACATCTTTTTGATATGGATTTTCAGATTATTAGGACAAACACTAACAAGAGTGCCAGAGAAGATTAAGGCCATGCTGAGATTGAAGGATTTCTTTCCTGACAAAGATTATACTCAAAAATTTGTAGATTGGATCTGTAAACCTAATCACGCACTATATAGAATATATGGATGCAGGTAGCAGCCTCATAAACTACCTAGGTTTGTGTTAGAAAGAGTTGGATTTTTAGAGTTCATTTGGCAGATGATTTGGTTTGAGAAGGACGTCACACAATAGAGGAGAAAAGGAACATTTATGCCTCATCTTGTGAGTTTTCTAGTCTAACTATTGGCTTTGGTATGTTGAGTGAAGTTTAGGATTACATAAAAAATAGTTTCAGATTGGATAGTGATTTGGCTAGAAGTTATGACCTAGAGGGTCACGTCAAATCTTTTGTGGAAAAATACAAACAACAATTCAATATAGATGAGGACATTAAGATAAATTGTGATGAAGTTAACATAATTATTTAGAGGGTTGGAAAATGGGGCATACTAATGAAGATAGTACTCGCATGTGACTATGTCATTACAATCAAGAATCAATTATGTCAATCCAATTCATACATGTAACAAAATTTGAATCAAGATTATAATGTCCAAACAAATTCCATCCCTATTTCTCTATCACCAAAGGAAAATTTGGCACAAGAAATAGATATCTTCAAACAAAAGGTGAAAATGATTGAAAGAGTAAAAATGAGATGTCCCAACTACTTTGATGTCCAAATGAAAACCTCAGGAAGGTCGACATACAAGCTATAATCTCAAAATCTAGCATACCAAGTCTCATTCAACAAACAAACATGAAAAACCCAAAAAAACATAAACTTCAATTGAATCCCACATCAATCCTCGTTCAATTCAATATTGAATCAAACCTCATTCAACCAAGTCTCAAATCAAACCTTACATCTAGAGTTGGCATAATTTAGTTAGGACCACCACCCAATTTTAAACCAATTAACCTTCTAATGTAATCAAGTGTTCCTCAAGAAATCACACATCCCCTTGTGCCAATTGTGCAAACAAGCAAGCCCTGCCAAGGCCATATATAATTACACAAACAAATTTGCCTTTGATCGCATCACATGTCAGTGAACATCCTCTTATGTCCTCAAATCCACCACTAAGGATGTCCCAAACAAACGCAAGTGTAATTACAAGTGTGCCACCTTTTAGACATCAAGAAAGTTTGGTCAATGAGAAGCCCTTTGTGCCACAAGTTCAATCAACAAATACCTTACAACATGTAAACATCGATGTAGTATCAAAAACATGATCACTCAATTGGAAAAAATCTCAACATAATGTTGGGATTATGGGAAGGTGAGTTACTAAGAGGGGAGGGGTGAGTCAGTCACCCTAAAAAAAATTTGTACTTTTACCTTAAGATAATGTATCTTATTAACTAACTGTCATGTTAGCATTTCCTTCCATTCATAACATAACTGAAAATAAGAAATGTTTTTTAATCTAACATGTAAACATTCATGAAACTTCATACACAATACACAAGTATTTTGGTATCACAGAAACCCTTGTTAGAAGGTAAAAATTGTAGTGGGGATGACACCCACAAGGCTTCACTAATTGTAGTAATAGAGTTTTACAGTTAAGGCTACAATGTTGATCACTTCTAATGATCTTACCCTGTTAGGAGTAACAATAAAGACCTGTTAGGATCTACCTTGTTAGAGGATTTAAGCAACACTGTTAAGCATGCACTCGATTAAGATATTTACAAAAAAACTTGTTAGGTCTACTCTGTTAAGATATTTTATCTACCACAATTTTTATAAAGTAACAGTAGATTGATTTGAATGTAGCAACTTACTTTGCTAGATTTCAGATCCGATAAGTACTTAACTAATATCACCGTGTTGTGATATATATCTTCTCTAAATTTTTATCGGTAGCCTCTAGTCTGATATTGATTCAATCTTGAATACTTATTCAATACTTAGTTTCACAGCCCTGTCTGATCTTCAAATTTCTCCTGTAGGAGGCTACTTCATGTTTTCTCTCTCTTATGAAAATGACATCTTGACGATTCTTATATCAAAAGATTTTCACCAAATTAGGGTACTTATGGTATCATCTAGAAAACATTAGATCTATGATCCAAACAAATAACCTAAAATAATATTACATATGGATCATCAATCATTTAATGATTACATATACATTTAATCTTCACCTCAATCTATGTAAATCATTTTCTAGCTCGGTATAAATAGTTTGCATTAATTTTTGTCCCATTCCATACTTCTATGTCATTCATGTATTACTCGATATATATTGCATTCATGACTTGGTAAAAAAATGATGCTTGATATATATGAATTCTCGATTATAATTGTACTCAGTGCTCGGTAATCATCTAGCTCGATGTGTGTTCTTGGTCAAGACTTGCTCGGTTAACATGTTATTATGTCTTAAGCTCTTCTCAGTTACTATACTTAGTGTGATGACCGACTAGCCTATTTTCTTCCTTCACTGACTATATGTGCGACACTAATGAGAGCTCATAATCTAACATTCTCCCCCTTTGACATTAGTGACAAAAACACATTTGTATGCCATAATCAAAATTTTCAAAACTTGTAGACTTCAAAATTGTAGACTCCCCATGTCTATATGCCTTGGTAAGTGTACTATATACATATTTCCCCCCTTTTTTGGTAATAATGCCAAAAGTGTATACTTACAACTTATCAAAAATATGGGGAGTTTGATCCTCTTACTGAATCCTTCAATAAAATTCCCTTATGGTTTAGACTTCCAAATCTTCCTCTTTATCTCTGGTTAGATTCTGTTTTGGAAGCTGTGGGTGAGGCTATTGGGGATTTCCAAATGGTGGATCCCAACTCCTCTGACATCTTCAAAACAACTTATGCTCGTATTCTTGTGGAGGTTGACGTCTCCAAGGGTCTTCCTGAGAAGATCACTTTGGCTTCTTCTTTGGGCTCTTGGATTCAAAATCTTGATTATGAGGGTATTATGTTCTGATGTTGGAAATGCCACATGATTGGCCATCTTGTTGTGCGGTGTGTTTCAGACAAGGTTAAACCAAAGAAAATGCCTACTTGGTGGTCGGGGGTTGCGACCCATCATTATACGGTTCGTAAAGCCCCTATTATTGGGGGTTCAGATGCTGGCTCTCCTCTTTCTGATCATGCTTTAGCTGATGATTATGTGGATGTATCGGATGTCATCGTTGCTTCTAATTCAGCCTTGGATCATACTGTTGTTGTCCTTGTCCAAAATGATGCTGCTAGCTCTAATTTTATGCTGTCTTTTGGTGCTGTTGGTCTTGCTGGCCATGGTGTCATCTCTGGCATGAGTGTTCTTGGTGTTGTCTCTGATTATGCCACTTTCTTGGATGTTGGAGTTGCGCGTCCTTTTCCCCTTGTCTCTCCTGTGAGGGTCTAGGGGAATGGTCGAGGTGCTATTCTTGCCCCTTCTGGGGTTTCTGATGTTACCTACCCTTTTGTGGGCTTCTCTAGCTCTTCTGAAGTTCGACAGAAGGCTATCGATAAGATGGAGGATGGATGGACTACAGTGAAGGGAAAGAAATCTAAATCATCTACTCCCTCTTTTGATATGAACTTACATTCACATAAGGATGGGAAAAAATGTAAATCTTGATCGCCCTTTGTTGTACTTGGTTTGGGCTTTTGTCCATTTGGTAGGAACTCTTGTTTGTTCCTTTGGTTTGTTTGGTGGGGCACCACAGTTGTATTGGTCTTTTATTGCCATATCTTTTTATGCTCTTGTATAAGGTTTTAGGTCCTTTCAAAACCTAATTTTACGTAATCAAAACTTATCAAAAATATTCTGATGGGGTTTCTTCAAGTTGGCCAAGAGGTTTTCTCATTCCTCTTTTAGACTTTCTAGTGCAATCTTCTCTAGACTAACTTGGGCATGCATGTCAAAAATGTGATCTACCATTGATAACTCGGGAGTGGCAACTAGAAATTTTTCTTTCTTCACATGTTGTTGCATCACCTCAATGTGAGGTAACAACTCAGCATGTAGCTCAGTTGTTTGATCTTTGATCTTATCTTCTTCTCTCCTCAACTCATTTCTTAAACCATGTATATGTTTGACCTTTTCATGATGTATTTTAAATGCATGGGGTTCTGTGATCAAGATTTTTGCACTCTTTTGTAGATAATCATCTAGTTCCTTAAGTTTTTCTTGTATTTCTGTAGTGAATGACTCTGTGGTGCAAAGCTTTTTCAAAATTGTGAGTATTTTCTAAATAAGACTTTCTATTTCACTTACAGTCTCAGATAGCTTCACCTTGTGAATTTCCATTGCTTGGTTGATCTTCTTAGTTATCTTGAATTGTATCTTTGATCTGCTCTCTCTTTTATCTTCTTTTCTGCATCGGTATTGGGAGAATTGATGTGCCTGGTAAGAACTACAATT
The DNA here is from genome assembly GCA_027943335.1 of Chamaecyparis obtusa. NCBI lineage: Eukaryota > Viridiplantae > Streptophyta > Pinopsida > Cupressales > Cupressaceae > Chamaecyparis > Chamaecyparis obtusa. Next base: position 1,938,986 of record BSBK01000678.1, on the reverse strand, counting down.
TGGTCAATGATGGGAGTGGCCTCATCAACATTGACATCAAGTACAACTTACATCAGGATTTCTCTCACATCCTCAAGCACATGTTTATGTTTACTTTCCTGGCTCAACTTCTCTTGGGCTACTTTCTCGTGCATAGTTCTCCATACCTTCTGAGAACTTCAGTGTCCAAGGTTCTAGGGTCACATGAAGGTATTTCTATTACTTCATTCAAGGTGATTGGACCTTTTCCATGTTTCTTCTTCTTTTTCTTTTCTTGTTTGCTAGAAGTGGGGGATTGCCCATAAGGAACTAGAGCCTTCTGCTATGGATTTGACTTTTGTGGCTCAATATATTCACTTTCTTCTTTTTCCTTCCCCTTTACAATTCCCTCAGTGTGAGGTCCTTGGGCTTCTGGCCTTGTACCGGTAGTAGAATCATCTACATTAGCTTTATCGTGTGTTTCTTTTACTTTTTCCTCGGTATTTGCAGTCTTGGTGTTCTCTTTTGCTCCTTCTTCACGCTTGTCTTATGTTGTATCCATCAATTTCTTGGGTGTAGTGTCCTTGGGTTTCTCTGTGGTAGCAATATCAATGGCTTGTACCAAAATTGGTAAGTTTCCCGGTATTTGTACACTAGCTACCTCAGTAGTCTTGTCTTCATCTTTATTTACAGTAGCAATAGTGACATCTTCATCTTCCATTGCCTCATCACTGGGATCACCTTCAGTGATATCTGCAATCAAGACTTGTTCATTCCCGGTTATTAGTAACTTCTCTGGTGTATCCTCTTGTTCGTTTTGGCCAGTAGGATAAAAATCTTCTTCATAAGTGTTGTCCTCTGGCTTCTCAGTGTCTGATATGTGAATCGGCTCTTCAATTGGCCTTTGCGCAGTAATATCAATATCATCAGTATGTACACCTTTACCTCTTCACGTGACACCTTGCTCAAGAATAACTACAAGTACAGTTTGCTTTGCTTCATCTTTGGAATTCAACATTTTAGTGCATTTCTCTTTTCTCTCCTCATCAACTTCTTGGAGTTTACCTTGTAGAATATTCATTGCTCTTCCTTTCATCAAAAACTTGTTTTCATATTCTTTCATCATATCATCAATCTCTTTAATAGATAAATTTGGCATTGCCAAAATTAATGATCTTTCTCTCATTTTCTTTTTGGTGTGCAAGGCATATGTCCACCTTGTTGATACTTTATCATATAATTCTTTTGAAATATAATTTGAAAATTCAACTGGTAATCTTTTAAATTTGATCAGCATGCTGATGATAGCTTATTCCAGTTTGTCCTGATCCTTGATAGTCATATTTACATATCTATTTATTTTAGGGTGACCAAGTCCTCCCTTTTCTTTTATTTCCTTTACAATATCATCAATAGATTGTGATTTATTTACAACTACCTTGAATTTTTTGGCATCCTCCTCATCTAAATCTATATCATCCTTATTCCTTATTAATTTCCTTATTTTCTTAGGTAGCTCGATAGATACATGAGTACCTCTTTTCTTCTGATAAGTCTTGGTCGGTGTTGGCTTGGTTATCTTTACAAATCTAAATTTCAAAGGTGGGGAAACACCTATAAAGGATCTTGTTCTTGCTCATGTGGGAGTTTCTTCCTTTTTCCTTTTGCCTTTTGTTTCCTTCATCAATTCTGCTTGTATCTCCTTGTATGACTCAGTCTCTTCCTCATTTTCACTATTACCAATCAGCAATTGTTCCTCAATTGTCTCTTCAACCGGCTTCTCTGCTTCTTCTTCACCGAATTCTTTTTCAAGTGTGCCCATCATTTTCTTTCATTTTCTACCCACTTTTACTCTGACCAAATCCATTTTGATTCTTTTTTTTTCTTCCTCATAGGTGCCAAGTCTTGTTCCATTCTTATCTTTAGTCTCTACTAGAAGTTCCTTTATTGACCTAGTTGCTCGATCAATGTCAAGTTCATATCACATAGGTGGAAACCATGTTGTCCTCAGTTCAACTGCCTTAATGAGAGTGGAGTCAGTGTCCACTAGGAAACAAATTTCATCCTTATATTTCTCCACCAATTGTGTAGGTATCCTTCTTTTGTGCATTCTTTCCTTAAATTTTTCAAAATAATCATCCATGATTGCTTCAAAATTTTGACCTTAACTTTTTATGTAATCACCAATTTGCATGATAACCGATTTATTTGTATCCCATTGTATATCACCAATTGATGGAAATGAATTTTGCAAGTAGAAAAATATACATACTACTAGTGACACTAACTTGCAAGTGTTGGATTTAGCAACTCGGATTGTCCTCATATTTTCTTCCAGTTGCCTCAACATTAACTCAACTAGGTCTAGTTGTAGTCATTTCTTCACAATCTTATAGTCAATATCAATAGTGCCACAAGGAACACTATTCAGTCTACTAGATTGGAGTACCTTGTAAGAAATCATGTATGCTCCAAATCTAGTCTCGGGATCATTGATTGTGTTAATATGCATACCTTTGTCGTCCCACTTGACTCCAATTAGCTTCTCTATTCACTTCTTGGTGGGTGCCTTAGGGATTTAGCTTTATCACACACTGGGTAACCAGTGACCATGTGAATAACATTCTTTGTGTTTTTTATCATTTCATCCAACCACATTTTTCCCTCATGTACTCGGCTGAGTACTATCCTAATCCACTTGGTTTTGAATACCTTCAGGGAGTGAAGGGAATTTGTTAAACCTTTGATTTCCAGATGTGTATTCTCATCCTTTAATTTCCCATCCATGCATAACTACTGGTAAGTGGATTGCAACGCAAAATCACTAATTTCACTAATCTTGTAGTGAATGTAGGGTCGAATATCTTTTACCAACAAAACCCTAGGCAATATACATGAGAATGCACCTTTCTCATCAACTTGTGAAGCAACCTCGGTGTGTAATTTATAGTTTGGTTCTTCATATGTCACACTCTTGATCAGTGTAACCTTCTTCTCCTTATCGGCCTTCAATTGAGTGGTCTTCAATGTAGATGTCATCGCTTATAACAAATTAGGGCTTCATGAAAACTATAGTCAAATAGCTTAGTTTGCTTCAAACTTACTTGTATAGATTCCAAACATTCTGTGAAATGCTCAAATCATAGTAGATAGCTTGGAATATCATTGATTAAATCTTCTCTCTGTTTGCTTCAGTTTCACAATGTGAAAGATTAATTGGCTCAACGTGTATTTATACCCAAAAACCTTTCCCACTGAAAATATGTTGTGTTAAATGCTTCACCAACCACAACTCGGTTGAAGATAAAACATTTGGTTATCTCCTTTAGAAACTTCAGCTCGGTTAACACTACTAATGCTCGGTTGACTATGCAACTTGATTAACCTTAACACTTTCACCGACTAACAAACTTTCTCTCGGTCATGCTTTAACCAACTATATTCATTTCAAGTTTAAAACATATAACATCCTAGTGCATCTCATTTCATGTTGATTTGGTATTCATGCAATAGATATAAGGAACTCTTGTAAGATATAACTAATTAAAATTCCAGTTCCCATACTTACTTGATTTGCTTAGGTGGAAATGGTGAAATCACCTAATCCAAAGGATGAGGTGTCACTGACTATTGTGCTTGTTCCTGCATTATGTTTAGTTGATTTTCTCCACATTTGACTCATCTTCCTTCTGATTCCATCAATAGTATTTTCATTCATATCAACATTCAGTTCCGGTGCTCGATCTCTACAATCTTTGCTTAAATGACCAACCTTGTGACAGTGCAAACATGTCATTCCAGGATTTGTCCAATTTCTAGATTTTCCTCTCCAATGTACTCTCATACAATTTTCTACAATGTGACCATATCTTCCACATGATGTACAATTAACCCAAGTGTTGTAATCCCAAGTGTAAAAATTACCTTGCCTTCTCGGTTGGCAAGTATTGTTTTGTCTTTTCAATTATCAAACTTGTTTCATTTGTGCCCTGCATTCTTGTGATATATGACCATGCTTGTTGCAAGTGCGACAGTGCTTTTCAATATAGTGCCTTTTAGGTGACTTATTCAACTTTGATTTACACTCTTATGCTTGGTGTCCATACTTGTTGCAATTGTAGAAATAACCATCAAATTTAGGAGTAGAGTTAGGAGTACCTTTAGCTTTGCTTCTACAGACATTTTCTATGTGACCTGGTTTTCCATAGTGATAGCATGAGAGCTTCTTTGGCCTTGGATGTGCATAGGAATTCTTTTGTTTTGCTTGTTTCAATGACTCTCTGCTCGGTTTAACCTAATCCAATGGTGTTGTCCAGTCTTCTTTGACTATTTAGGAATTCATCCATCCTTTTGGTACTTTCCTCTATTTTATTTATCAACTCATTATGTTGTCATTGCATCTTCACTTCATTTTTTAGTATTTCATTCTCTTCCCTTAATTCACCAATGTCTTCCAATTTCCTAGCAAGCTCATTGTTTACTCGGTTGACTTCTTGACTCATGACAACCATCTGATTGGAAATTTCAAAGTGATGCTTAGTCAGCCTTAGTATTTCATATTCTTTCTCTTCCAAATTTTCAATCATTTGTCTTATGTCTTCAATATCCATATTCCTTTCTTGTTCAACTTATCTTGTGTTGTTCATAACTTCAATTATTCTTAATATTTGAGTCTCTTGTCCAGTTTGCAATGCTTTCACTTGTTCGGTGAGGTGTTGATTCTTTTCAAATAGATCTGAGATAGTTCCTTCAGATGCATCAAATATACTTCCAGATCCTTCAGATAATTCCTCTATCTCTTCTTCCTGATACTAAGTCTCATTATGCCGAAATGCCAATCCTTTCTTTTGATCAGTGATTCTCTCAATTTTTTTTGATGTCCTTAAGTTGTTCCATGAGAATCTGCATCTCTAATTTATGATTTTCAATTATCTTATCAAGCTTATACCTTTCCATCTTTATGGATCTTTCCTCTTCAATGATTAAACTTCTTCAACAAGAGAACTAGCTCTGATACCAATTGTTGGGATTATGGAAAGGTGAATTACTAAGAGGGGAGGGGTGAATCAGTAACCCGAAAAACTTTTTGTACTTTATCCTTAAGACAATGTATCTTATTAACCGACTGTCATGTTAACATATCCTTCCATTCATAACATAACTAAATATAAGAAATTATTTCTAATCTAACATGTAAACATTCATGAAACTTCATACACAATACACAAGTATTTTGGTATCGCAGAAACCCTTCTTAGAAGGTAAAAACTACAGTGGGGATGAAACCCACAAAGCTTCACTAACTGCAGTAATAAAGTTTGTCAGTTAAGGCTACAATGTTGATCACTTCTGATGATCTTACCCTGTTAGAAGTAACAATAAAGACCTATTAGGATCTACCTTGTTAGAGGATTTAAGCAACATTATTAAGTGTGCACTTAGTTAAGAGATTCACAAAAACACTTGTTAGGTCTACTCTGTTAGGAGATTTTGTTTGCCACAATTGTTAGAAAGTAATAGTAGATTGACCTAAATGTAGCAACTTACTTTGTTGGATTTCAGATCCGATAAGTACTTAACTGATATCACCTCACTATGATAGGCATCTTCTCTAAATTCTACTCGGTAGCCTCTGGTCTGATATTGATTCAATTCTGAATACTTGTTCAATACTTAGCTTCGTAACCCTATTTGATCTTCAGATGTCTCCTGTAGGCAGTTACTTCATGTCTTCTCTCTCTTGTGAAAATGACATCTTGACAATTCTTATATCAAATATTTTGACCCAATTAGGGTTATGGTATCATCTAGAAAACATTAGATCTATGATCCAAATGAATAACCTAAAATAATATTACATAGGGATCATCAATCATTTAATGATTACATCTGCATTTAATCTTCACCTCGATCTGTGTAAACCATTTTTTAGCTTGACATAAATCATTTGCATTATTTTCTATGTCATTCCATACTTCTATGTCATTCTTGTATTACTCAGTATATACTACATTCATGACTTGGTAAAATATTGATGCTCGGTATATATGAATGCTCGGTTATAAGTGTACTCGGTGCTCGGTAACCATCTGGCTTAGTGTGTGTTCTCGATCAAGACTGTGCTCGATTAACATGTTATTCTATCTTGAGCTCTACTCAGTTACTATACTTAGTGTGTTGACCAACTAGTATGTTTTCTTCCTTCACCGACTATATGTGTGACACTAATGACAACTCATAATCTAACACAAAACTTTCAAGAGTTTTCTTTGAAAACTAGTTTATGCACAAGAAGTTAATGTTGAGCATGATCAAAATTACTTACTCATGTATAGAAATGGTTCATTCCAAAATAATCACATGGATGAAACACCCACCTCTCATTAAGAAATTGATTCTCAAGAAGCCTCCATGTCTCCCACTACTCCATCTTACAAGAGAAATCTACACCATTTCCATCAAATGCCGCATCTAATGATGTAAGCTCCCAAGGGCTATCCACAATATAAATTCAAGGTAATCTATTTGTTTATATAAATTCATTGTATTATTTGGAAACTCCAGATCTATTGCCCCCATTCCAAAGTCTCATCCAAAGTCCATCTCCCTCATGTCAAAACATTGATTTCTTCCTTGAATCCCCCATGCATATTCAAAATCATACCCCATGTCAAGAGGATGATCCAAAGCACAAAGAAACGGGTCCTAAAATAAATCAAGATCAAGATCCCAACAATGACCAACCTCATCCAACTGTTGACCAAGATCCCATCCTTCCTAATGATCCCCTTCCATATTAAGAACAAAGTGTTCTTCCAAGATCCATTGGCATTCCACTTTCTAAGCAAGCTCATGACATCCCTTCCATCCTTCCTAATGATTCCATTCAAAATCAAGAGAAGAATACCCTTAAAATGGGATCCAATGATCCCCTTCCAAGTCTAGATCAAATCATCACTTCACCTTCATATCCATTAAAAAAATCCATCATCCCTTCAGATCCTCTTCAGTATCCTACCGTCCAATCATTTCCATGTCCTAATCCTCCAGTTCACCACAAGCACATATCTTGCCACACAATCCTATCATTTCTCCTATTCCACCTCAAGATCCCATTTTTCCTCCTTGTCCCCTTCTTGATTTGAGAATCTCTACACAAGTGTTCATGCACCCCATACATGTCAAATGGGTTCCTCCACTTTCATCTAGGCTTGTCTACTTCTCAATCCTATCATTTCTTCCATACCATACATACCTCAAAATGGACTCACTTCTTGTAGCAAGTATTCCTCTGGTCAAAGCATGCATTATCAATTCAAAGGGTTGGGCCTCCATGAACAAGGTACATTAGAACCCTTCCATATCAAATAAATTTTTGATATTCATGTCCTCGGTTACATAGCTCATTCTAAAGACATTGGTATCCTTGCAAAATCTAAATCCAAAAATACATCTTCTCGTTCATCCCTTCCATCCATCTTAAATCCATATATTCCTCCATCAGCTCCCAATTCACTTGTCCTTTCATAAATCAAGATAAGAACACATCTTTGAGAACCTTCCACCCATTTGAAAGGTCTCCATATCATACTTATCCATCCATGAATCACATTCCTTCCAAGCAATTTGGATGCCAAACATAAAATGGACAAGTCCAACCATCCACATGCAATCAAGGATCAACATGTCTCATCTAATCAACATGTAAAAATAAAACAAATTATGATCTAAAAGGAAAACTAAATATCTAAAAGGCCACAGAGGCCAATTAAGAAAAAGAAAGTCAAAATCTATATGGATTCCCAAAAACTTGGTACAAGCAATGTGTTCCAAGGAACCACAAAAGATTAAAAAATCAAAATCCATGTGGATTCCCAAGTAGCTCCTTGAAGCACAATGTCCCAAAGAAAAATGAAAGTTGGCATTCAAAATTGTGATCCTTCAATCTAAACACCTTAAACTTTTTGAATCCATTTTGGGTACTTATGTCCCAAAACTAATGTTTGGTCCTCCATTAAAATTTCAAAATCCAAAATTTGCTTGTCCACCATTACTCCAACACCCCTCAAGGTGTGTTCCAAAGTTAATTTTAACTACATTCCCATTCATTCAAAATAAATTCTTTCTGCACTTCCTCCATTATCCAACACCTATTTTCCAACCTTTCATCCATCATTTTTCATAAATCTTTATCCTATCCATTTAATCATGCATTTTGTCTCCTTTATCATTACCTTACCAACATCTTTGAGCATACTTTCATAGTCATGGTCCTATCATTGCATATCTTTCAAGAACACCATCCAAAGAAAAAGATGCTTGAGTCTCTCCTCCATCTCCTATCACGTGTTCATTATCTTCCAAAAAATGTCAAAAAAAAGGAAGTAAAAAACTTTCAAAAAAGAAAAGAAAAAAATTGTCACCTTGATGAAAACATGGCAAATAGTCATCTTCATGACACAAAAATAAAGAGAAATAGTTCATCCATCAATCAAAACCTGGTAAACAAGCGCTTTGTTCAAGAACCAAGATGAAAACCTGACAAACAAGCATCGTGTGTAATCTATGAACCTCCTACGTTCAATACTTGGGGGAAAGTTTCATCCATGTTATCCTATTGTACCATACCTATATTGTTTTCATGATTATCCAATGTCCCTCATATCCATTATCTTTTTAACATCCATATTCCCTTTTTCCCATCTTTGATCTTGACAAGGCTAGGGATCTACATAACCATTTACATCCTTTTTGCTTCACTTTTTCCATATCCCTTTAGTCCACATTGCTTACCTTATCACATCTTTTCAATCCATATCCCATATCTTGTTCATTATTGATCTTGATTATCTCATCATTATCCTATTGTTGTCCTATCCAAATCTCTCTACTTGTATTGGTATAAAATAAGAACATAAATGCAAAACAGTTTTCAAAAATCTCTTGAGATATCCACTCCTATGAACCATGTGTCAATCAGTGTACCATGTCATTACCATATCTTGTCATGTCCAATCCTTTATCTTGGCAAAAACATGCTATCACATTCCTTGGATAGTCCTTGGAACCAAAGCAGTTCAAATGCCATAAATAAGCAACTTATGTCCATCTATCTACCAGTCCATGTGTCCATTCATAATGTCCCTACCTTGCTAGACACTCGAGGCAATTCAATATATCATGTTTGCATATTAAAGTCCTTAACAAAGTCCTAAAAATCATAAATAGTCTAGAAAAAAAACCTAAAAATTTAAATAATGTCCTAAAAAAGTTCTAAAAATTGCATAATAGCCTGAAAAAATTCTAAAAATCAAATAATATCCTAAAAAAACTTTAAAAATTGTAAAATATCTTGAAGAAAGCACAAAAATATCATAATCTCTAAAAAAATCCTAAAAATTAGAACATGGTCAAAATCCAAAAGCAATTAGTCATTTTCATTTCATCAATAAATCATCCTTTTGTGAAAGACAAACAATTGCGCATATGCAAATATGAAAATACATCAGATATTGTGCTTAACAAAACATGCATCAGCAGACAAACTATCCAATCATGTCAACAATCAGTCCAATCAAACTTGTCTTATCAATCAAACAACATCATCAGTCCTTTATCAACCTATCATTTGCCTTATATAGGGTGTAGTGCGCTCGAAACCATACTGAATTTGTCTTTGATGGGGCACTTCATTCCTAAAACCAAACATCATCACAATCAAATAATCAATTAGCTTTGACAACAAGATCAGACTGGATGTTGATTTGCTTGGTTCAGTAAGTCTTATCTTATATTGATTTATCTTTGGTCATGTTCCTATGCTACTCAAGGATATCACTAAGTGATTAGAGAGGTCGGGATGGTTCATGGTCCTTATTGTTTTTGTCTTATGTTTGTGGGGTATTTTTCATGAAGTTCTAGGACAAGTATGTCCAATGCTTTGGGATGGTTGGAAACATTCCTTGTTTGCAATGTGTCTATTGTTTCACAAAGGGATTGTATTATCACCATGTCTTTTTGTGTCATTGTGTGATGCGTTCATTTTCCATATTAAATAAATCTCTCTACAGATGAAGTGCACGTTTGAAAGCAAGGTTTCATCATTATTAAATCTTCTCCATCTAATTTTTTCTTTTTACTAACTCTTCTTCTATTCAATGCTAGCAATCATTTTTGAAAAAATTATTCTCATATCAAATTTTCACCCAATTTTTTAAAGGGGCATCTTGTAATACCCCAAAAATGGGCTCTAGGTTTATTAACCTCCTACATCTTCAATTCGAATGAAATCGACATCAAAGTCCTAACCTAAGGCACATCTGCACATTATCAAATCCTAATTGATTTTATCTTAAATTCTGTATCGGGGAATATTCCTAGCAATAATCCTATTTATCCTAATTATCTTTAATTTAATAATTATTTGGCGATAAATCTTATTTATCCTAAAGTTTGATTAATTGAATATTCTGAATATTTAATTAATCAAATTTAATACTGCCACTTAATTATTTAATTACATTTAATTAAATTTATTCCTAAATTGTATTATTTCATTTTGACAATAAATCTAAAATCTTATGACTAATTGATTAAATATTTATTTAATTAATTAATGTTAGTTGTCAATGTTTAATAATATAGTTTTAGAATAAAAGTTTGATTTAATAATTGATTAACCCATAAATCAATTATTTTAATTTCAAAAATTAGTTAAGTTGAGAATAAATCACTTTATTTTTAAATTAATTTATAAATAAATCATGCACAGTCAGAAAAACAGACAACTAGAAATTAACAATCAATTTTAAAATTAAACTCAACATCTGATGATCTATTTTGAGTAAAACACTGCTTTTGCATGATTTTTTGTGAGTTAATTATCTCTGATTTCCTGATAACTCAAAAATCAACCTGAGTTTATCAAGAGTGATTTATGGCTTTTCTCTTGCATCCTCAAAGCCCTGGATTTCTATAAAATCAAGGCTTACCTCTTCATAATTATCAACACTCGAATTTGCACAATTACTCTAGCGAATTGGCGATTGAAGGATTGAGCACTTGCGACAGGCGATTTGTGAGATCTTTCATAGTTGATCATAGTTTTTGCATAGTTTCATATCATAAGTTTTAATATTCATCCATAGCATTCTTAGATTAAATCTGCATTCAATTTCAATTTCATTCATATAGCTTAGATTCATACAATTTCTCATATTATTGCATACAAAATCCAAAAATATAGAATAATCTGCATTCATATAATCTTTCATATTTTGCATTCAAATCCTTCGTTTAGGTGTTGCATTGTCACTGATCTCAATTCCAATCTGAGAACATCATACTCACACCTACTAGAAGGCAGTAAATCGCTTGGTTAGCTTAGTTTCATTTATTTGTTAGATTTTGATTTTGCTAACCTCTAATGTTTTACTGAAGTGTTGTGTCTACAGCTAGGTACAAAATTCACACACACATTTTTGGCGCCCACTGTGGGGCCTTGAAATGGGTTTCTATTTCTTCTAATTCACTTCTATCTATTTTTCTGTCATTTTTTGGTCCATTCTACAATTTCATTCTTTGTCCGTACATTTTTCGTACGACCTTTGTCAGAAAGTCATACCAAGAAGACCCCACTGTCGTACGATAGTTGATTCTGTCGAGGCTCGTATCAGAAGCTATACATTATCGTTTGAGATCTTGATTGTTATTTAGTGAGACACCTGTAATACCCCAAAATTGGCACCTATTTAATTTCATCAATTTTGGTGCATTATCTCGATTTTACATCACCAAAGTCCTAGTTCCCTAGGCAATTTTCTCTTTCATATCTGACTTAATTTGACTTGATGTCAATTGCAAAGACCATAAATTGCAATAATCAAATGCTAAAATAATTCCTAAGTCCTAGACTTTATTTGGCTAAATAATCTCTATGATAAGTTAATTTAATTATGAAGTCCTAAGTACTTTTAATTAAATTAAACTCCACCCCCTTTAGCTAAATACCCTTGAAAGGAATTAATAAATATTTAGTTAATTGAATGGACACCTCTTTATTTGAATTTAATAATTCAAATTACTCGAAAGGTCACCTCCCCACATGTGGCAAATTCCATTCTTTTAATTAAATAAATCATGCTTTTTTATCTCAATTAGGAATGAAGAGTCCACCGTTTCGAATCAAGAAACTCTTCATTCCTCTTCTGGCTTGGTCTATTTAATGAACCTCTTTTTCTCATTCAAGAGAGCAATTTTTGGAGAGTATCTACACTATAGCATTTTTTAGTCTCATATCTCATTATTTTCAAAGATTTTTATTGCATTTATTAGATTAATATCTCATTATTAGTATAATATTTGCATCACATTTTAGACTAAATTTGCTTATTTTTTCTTAGTTTAATATCATGTTTCTTTCAAGTTCTTAGATTAAGTTGCATCTCATCTTTATTTTCAAGCTCTTAGATTAATTGCATCCTCATTCTTAGATTAAATTGCACTTCATCTTAGATTAATTTCATCTTGCTCATCTTTATTTGATTCTTGGAAATCCTCCATTGTTGAATTGGTCTCTCGGCTGTTGGCTCTCATTTTGAGAGTATTCAAACACCCCATTCACATAGGAGGCAACAGGTCGCTTCCTCACGAATTTCGGATTGAATAATTCATATTCTCTTCGTAATTTGACCATAGGAGTAATGACTATGTTGCGTATGTGGTTGATTTAGAGGTCACATTCAAGCACACACATTTTGGCGCCCACCGTGGGGTAGAAAAGATCAATTTCTGGCCTCATTCTTCATTGGTTTTTAAGCTTTAGTGTTGGTTTCATATCTTGTACGGCCATTTACAGCCTGAAAAATTTTTAATATAGTAATGAATGGATAGAATTATGAATCCTCTTTCTCATGCTTTTGGTTTGGTTCATTTTTATGAAGAAATGAATAAGTTATGATCATTTTGGTGAAAGTGGGTATTTGCAGATTTGAGATTCTCTAAATACAGTCAGATTGAAACATATGGTACGGACAAATTATGAATAATAAGGATCTCTAATAATATTAATTGGAAAGATACGTGAATTAGATTTCATTTCCTTTTGGTTTGAGTTATTTTTATGCAGATTTGTGAAAGTTATGGGCATTTGAGTGAAAACTAGTTTTTAACAATCTGCATTGGAGTTGCAGGTAATGATTTATTCTTAGAAAATGATTTATGAATGGGAAAAATAAATGGCTTACATATTTGGAAACTAGATTCATTAATAGTTATTTTGAATTTAGTTTGGTTTAATTTTGATTCTTTTTGAGAAAGATATGTGACTCCCTAGGCAGGGCCTGTTGTTTTAAATCTGATTTATGACAGAACAATTGCAGTCTGAAAACATTATTGGTTGAGGAACCAAATGAAATCATAAGACCTTGTAACTTTGGAAAATGGTAGTTCTTGATGTTAGCTAAAAACTTCATTCTTTCCAGAAATTTTTATATTGTGATTTTATGGGTCAAATAAATCAATCTTTAAAGACTGTCTTGAAGACAACAATGTTACATATCTGATGGTTTGTCATTGATTTGTCTTGATTCTATACTTTCAAATATGTGCTAAATGCTGGATTGCAAATCTTTGGACCTAAGGTGAGTTCTTAAAATCTCTATAATACTTGGTTTGGGCATAAAATTAATCTCTCATGTGTTTGGCTTGAGTGTTTACATGCTTTCATAGAACACATTTTAATTGATGCTCTTAATGGGAAATGAATGAACATAGATTTTATTTCATACAAGTTTGTGTTTAAGTGCATGCTTGTCTTTTACACCTTAAGTAATTCTTAGTTTCAAATATCAAAATATCTCATTGAGTAATTGAGGGCATGGATTCATTCCTTGTTTACATGAAGAGTTAAATGCACCACTTTGTGGACTCACTTCATGTTTACTTGGAAAGTTAAATATTCCATGATTCAAACCCTCTTGCACTTATGAGTAGTATTGATTAGCAGTCTTAGATTACTTGTGATTGATCTAGATTGCTATCTTGGGTTATTGGACTCGCTAATCCGCCGGCCCCTCATTTCCGCCCTGTGGTTGCAATCCCAGCGCCACATTAAAGGGGAGGGGTCTATAGGAAAGAAGCGTTAATTATTCCACTTGGCAACCCTTTTGTGCTTTTTGGAACTCACTTGTTTTCTAGGGTGTGGACTCACTTTGAGTTTGTGTGAGGAGTTAAATGCACCACTTTGTAGACTCACCTCACATTTACTTGAAGGGTTAAATGCACCACCTTTAGTGCTTTTCAATACTTTTTGATAGAGAATTACTTACTTTTCATTTTTTTTAGAAGGCCTACTTGGGGATTTCATCACCTCAAGGGACGACCTTAACTCCTGTGTTCCGGCGGAGTATAAATATCGGGAGGTGAATCCAAAGACACCTCTCTTGGGAATGAGTTAGATTTCACTCTTGGCTAAGCCTCAAAGAACTTTATACCTTTGAGAAGTGAAGGAGGAGATTTGGGTTACCGTCTCCCCCCGGCTGTGTGATTTCAAATTCTTCTCATCTACGGATTTGTGCCTCACGTACCTTGCGTATATCGAGGACTCCCTTTAGAAAAGCCATGTATATCCTTGTAGACAACTTGCTAGGATGTTGTTGTGTTTTAAGTGTCTGCTAAAACATTCTCAAGAACATACACAAGTAGAGTCCTTAGGAAGTAGAAATACTAAGTCACTATTCATGTTCATGCGCAAGGTTGCTTTGTCCCTTGCCCATTGCTTGAAGACTGTTTGCTTGAACTCCTTGATTGTTGTCTTATGTTCTTGATCAATGACATAAATCTGATCTACCTTTTTGTTTGTGATCTATTTTTCTATTTTCCTATCGTTCATTGTCAGAAACTAGTTGTCTTGAGTTAGGAATCGATCGATCTTTGCTTTGACTCATATTGTCTCTCATTAGTCTACCTTATCTCATTGTGCTCTTGTACCTTGTGTTGCGATTGTCTTATCTCGGCTGTTCTAGCCATCTCTTTTTGACAATTCGTACCAGGTTCATCTTGCATCTTGGTTGTTCTAGCCATTTATCTCCTTTTGTTATCTTTGAGATAGAGTCTAGCTTTATCCCGAATCTTTTCTCATTACATCTTCGTCTATGACTGTCATGACTCGAAGTGGCAAGACTTATCCTGTTCAGAACGTTGATCAAGATCAAAGTAAACCTTGTAATCGAGACATAGGTCATCCTAAATCTATTGCAAAATCTAAACTTCGTGAGGAATCCTCACATTCTTCGTCATTCCAAGAGTATTACAATCCATTGTTTTAGATACAGTCTGACTTACTATTTCAAGAATATTATAACCCATTGTTTGAAGACCAGCAAGACTCTGAAGGGTCACTTTCTAAAATTAAACCTATTGATCCTTTTGAACCTATCAACTCTTTCACGATCTCTCATAATACTACCAACAAGATGGGAGATCCAAAACCTTCAAAGTTGGTTTTCAATCTCAGCTCTAACATGGCAAAACCTTCAAAGTTGGTTTTCAATCTCAGCTCTAACATGCCAAAACCCTCAAAGTCTATCTTTAATCTTAGCTCTAGCATGCAAACAGTCAATGCCACTGAGAAGGCTACAATAGAATCTCAACCGCCTTCCAGATTTGCTAGAAACAAACCTTGGATCTCTCACTCTGACATGATCATTGCTCCAGGGAGCAAGGATACTCCTAAATCCAAAACTCCCTTTGTCTTGCGAGGCCCTGCATCTCCCTCTTATAAATACACAAAATCTCCAGCTTGTGCGAATGCTATCCCTCGATCTCATGCAAAGATTGTTCTCAAAGGTCCCGAACCTTTGACATCCAGACCAAAACTATCTATGGATAAAGCCCTCACTAAGGAAAATGTCCCCAAAGATCTTGATCTCAATCAGTTCCAATCTATGGTGGGTCATTTGACCTCACCAAATTATTTATCATTCTCTAAGGAAGATGATCACTTGCTGAGCCACCCGCATAATGCTCTCCTGCACACTGAAGTTATGACAGGCCCCAAGAGTATCCCCCACGTCCTCATTAACAATAGTGCTAGCCAAAATACTTGCTCTGCTAAGATGCTTACCCAAACGACAGACAGCTTTGTTCCTGCCAATAGAGAGTCCATTGAGTTCTATGATGCTAAGCTAAAAGAAATAGAAAAGACCTTGAAGATCAAAGATATTGGCATGGGGGAATATCAGATTGAGTCTGTCTTGTCATTGACAACTCTCCCTCCATCTCCACATTCCTATGACGAACCTTCTGAAGATAGATTTGGTATTAGCTATCAGAGCTATGAGCTTGACCAACCTAGCTGCAGCTTGCACTCACATGCAGATTTAGATGATGAAGAAACACATATTCAGCCTATGACATATGAAAGATCTTTGAATGTTCAAAATTTTGATTCAAACTACCAGAAAGAGTCTTATCTACCTTCTCAAGTGCTTCAGGAACATGATTTTGGTCCTCACCAGGAGGATTTTATACACTCTACTGAACAGATTTCTACTACTGCAGCTGCTACTAAATATGTCACTACCTCTAATGGCACACATACTGATTGGGAGCAACTATTGGATGCTTCCCTTATCTTTGGTATGCCTCAAGGTATGCCTATTCTAGATTGTTCTACCACTTCTACTGTTGAACAAAATCCTACTATTGCTGATTCCAATGATACACATACTGATTGGGAGCAACTGCTGGATGCTTCCCTTATCTTGGGTATACCCTGGGGTATGCCTACTCTAGATTGTTCCACCACTTATGCTATTGAACAGACTCCTACTATTTCCAACTCCAATGGCACACATACTGATTGGGAGCAACTGTTGGATGCTTCCCTCCTCTTGGGTATGCCTCAAGGTATGCCTATTCTAGATTACTCTACTGCTTCTACTACTGAACAAGATCCTGCTGTTGAAGAAACATTTCCTTTGACAGATGATAGTGATGAAGAAATTCTGCCTCTGACTATGTCTCTAGCTGAATGGGACTCCATATCAGATGCTACTACAGAAATACCAGTTGATGCTATACACTTATATGCTAGTCTTAACAACTCAGAAAGAGGAGTAAGTTATGATCCTCCAGATCAAGCTATTGATGATGATCCTTTCCACCCTCCTATGGAGATCATTCCTATGGCTCTTAGGCCATCTACTCCAAGCTATACTCCTACTACTCCAGCAAATCATGGGTATGTAAGACCCCATTCTATTACAGCTTCATGGAATATTGGTAGATCTAGAATTGAAATGGTTCCTATTCGTGCACTCTTACCACCTGAAAGGGGACCTGACTCTTGGAATAGACCATCTTGGTTAGGCTCACATAATATTCCTCCAAACTTATCTGACTCTTCTAAGATGACTCACAATCAACAACGCTCTATGGAAGATTACTTTCTTGATCTATCTGATGCATTCATGAATGATGAGGATGATATTGATATATTTGCACTTGAGCCCATCCCATTGACTTTTCTTCCCCCTTCATCTCCTAGAAAAGTGGCCTGTCCACTTCCATTTCCACCTCTCCACCTGAACCAGTCATATAAGCCTCTTTCATCCACCATTCCTGAGTCTTTTGGAAGTAACTTGGATGTGCAACATAAAAGCAAAAATAATGAGAATCCACTTATATCTCAAGGTCACCATGTCCCATCTAATCGACATGTGACTATGAAGAAAGGAAAGAAACAAAGGTGTTCAAAAGACCGCAAAGGTCCTCAAAAAGAAGAAGACAATCAAAAGCCAGAAAATAAAATAAAAAATGGATCTCGAAATCCATTCTATAGGCATTGTCATCAAAAGCACCTCAAAGTAAAGAAGAAAAAATTCAAAAGCTATGTGGGTTCCAAAGAAAGAAAAAATCAAAGTTGTCATTCGAGCTTCCAAAATTCTCATACTTCCCTCCATTCCATCACCCTTGCCTCTCATACTTTACCCTCTTCACTCCATCTTGCCTTTTCCCAAAGTGCATATCAGTATCTCCTCATTACTAATGACATGATTAAGAGAAATCTAGAATGTACTCCTCCTAAGCGTTTAGAGCATGGGAAATTTGACGAAGAGTTAAGGTGTGTCCATGAGGATATTTGTGGGTCTCACTTAAGTGATCTTTCCTTGACTATGGATCTCTTGACTGTTGGACACTACTGGTTGGCTCTCCTGTTACTGCTACAACATCTGGTTCTGATTCTGCAACTTCTCAGCTGGCTACTACTACAAATGATTGTGTTTCCAGAGATCACCACTAAAGGAGAGAAACTCAGAGAGCCCATCAATGCTCTTCATCTAAGAAGTTCTACACTTGAAATTCTCAATATGCTCATGTACATATTTATTGGTCCTGAAAAAATCCAAAAAATTGATATATGCTCAAAAATCCTAAAAATTGCAAAATGTCCTGAAAAAATGATCATCTTAGTGAAAACCTGGCAAACAGGCACTTTGATGTATCTATTATCCTGGTGAAAACCTGGTAAACAGGCACCTTGATAATACAAAAAAAATAGAAAATGTGAAAAATACCAAAAAAAATAGAAAATTTCAAAAATACAAAAAAATGAGATATTCAAAAAATGCAAAAAAAGCAAAAAAAGAGAAAAGTACAAAAAAATTGAAAAAGAGAAAAATGTGCCATTGATGAAAACCTGGTAGACAAGTGTCATGGTAGCAAAAATAGAATCTCTGCCAAGATGGTGAAAACCTGGTAAACAGGCGCCTCTTGTTTTCTTGAAGTAACATCTCATCTTAGCGTCGCTTGGCTCTTAGTTTTCTGCTTTAGTTTCCTTCCTTTCCCGCTTTAGTTTGTTTTCCTACTTTCCTGCTTTAGTTTGTTTCCTACTTTGGTTTGCTAGCTCATGCCTTGCTTTCAGTGTCTTCGAGATTTTACTAGACTCTTCATGGATTGGAACTGGTTCACACTTGGGGGCACCTGCCTGGTCTAGGGGGCATTGTCCTATCACTTTTAGAAACTCTTTTGAGCATTGGTCGCCAGTGGTTCTCACTATGCCTGCCTACGGATACCTAGCTTTTGTTCGATCTCTCTTCTTTGGGATTTCTCCCTTATATCAATCACCAGTGATTCTCACTACGTCTGCCTACTGTCATTATCTCATTGAGACTTCGAACGTTATCTTTTTGAATTGACTTCAATCCACTTGAACACGAACTTAAACTGAAACTAAAACTAAATGTGTGTTCCTTTGAGGCTTGCTGAGCTTTGTTTTCTTTGAGTGTTTGTTTGTTTTCTTTCTCTGCTTTCTGCTTGTTGGTTTAGTTCCAATGATCTAATGAATTCATTTAAGAGGGGTGTCCATCTATAAGAGCCTCTATCTTGTATTGGATGGCCATGCGTACCTTGACTCCTTTTATATGGATGCTTTGGTGAGGTTGGTTCTTCTCCTTGTGTTTTGAGTGACTTCTTTCTGCTACTGATGAAATTGTAAATGCTCGTCCTGT
Source organism: Chamaecyparis obtusa (assembly GCA_027943335.1). Classification (NCBI taxonomy): domain Eukaryota; kingdom Viridiplantae; phylum Streptophyta; class Pinopsida; order Cupressales; family Cupressaceae; genus Chamaecyparis; species Chamaecyparis obtusa. Next base: position 1,919,517 of record BSBK01000678.1, on the reverse strand, counting down.
TAAGTGAACGTAAGGGTCACTGCGAGCAATCTTTGGCAAAAGAAGGAACTCCTGCGTGCTTGGTGTGTTTGTTTGCAAGAGACATTCAGGTCATTCTAGCAAATATGCTCTAATGCTTATGTTAACTTGCTAGATTAAAAGGAATAGGTGTTCAGGTCATTCTGGCTTCTTGTGCCTTAATGCTTACACCTTATTCTGACAAATTTACGACTCATGTCATATTCATATTCTCATGATAGTGATATTAGTAAGGATTGTATGACATCTTGCGATTGTCCCGTGCTTAAAAGAACTCAATGATGATAAATACGATGAGTCCAACAGCCGAGTCCGGAGGATTGCATTTGTTCATCCTAGGCCTGCATTTAGACTTGCATCTTTCATTCTAGGCTTGCATTTGGAGCGCTTTCTTGTTGATCTCTTGATTGCTTTCTTTTGAATCTGCTCATCAAAGGTTCTCATCTTCTGTCCCAATCTCATCTTGGTTGCATCCTTTTTCGGGATCGAAATCGAAATCTGACATCTCTAAGTGGCTCAAAATCATGTTTTAAATATTGGACTCCTTCTGGATCGGATGCTTGTGCAGTCAGCCTTCTGGTGTCATCTTCCTGCTAGATCCTCATCTTCGCATCATGTTCTCAAATCTTTGCTTCTTTTCATCAAGTCAACCCTAGTCAAAATTTGGTCAACTATGATCAAACTTGGTCAACAGGACCTCTGCTTTGCTCCGTTTCACTTCTGTAGCTTCGCGAATCTAGTCTAATTGCTTTTGCTCTGCAATCTCTTGTTGTTTATCATCCTTCTGACATGTCATCTTTCAATTTCGCTCCCGAGGGGGCAGGATGATTACATCATTTGAATCTTGTCGAATCTATTCTTGAATCAGTCTGATTTGAATCATCAGTCCTCATTGCTAGGGGCATCTTCACGCCTCGCATCTTGTTATCTGGAAATCTATCTCTTAGGTATCTGAGCAATCTAACTCAGATCCTCGAGGATCATTCTTCATTCTGGAGATGGTTCTTGAAATCTTTTGGGTATTGGGGCAATCTAACCCTAATTCCTGGGAGTCAAGCTTCGTTCTGGAGATGACTCTCAAAATCTCTTTTAGACCGTTATCTGGGCAATCTAACCTGGGTCTCGGAGGACTAAGCTTCGTATTGGGGCAATCTAACCCTGATTCGGAGATAGTCCTAAATCTGCATCTTCATCAATTGGTATTGGGGCAATCTAACCCCGATTCCGGTTCTTTCCTAAGACCGTTGTCTTCGCAATCTAACTTAGACTTCGGAAATTCTCATCATCTGTCACTTCAGACTATTCTTTGAATCAATGCGCTGTTCGCACATCAATTCAAAGAGGGGCAAATGTAATACCCCAAAATTGGCACCTATTTAATTTCATCAATTTTGGTGCATTATCTCGATTTTACATCACCAAAGTCCTAGTTCCCTAGGCAATTTTCTCTTTCATATCTGACTTAATTTGACTTGATGTCAATTGCAAAGACCATAAATTGCAATAATCAAATGCTAAAATAATTCCTAAGTCCTAGACTTTATTTGGCTAAATAATCTCTATGATAAGTTAATTTAATTATGAAGTCCTAAGTACTTTTAATTAAATTAAACTCCACCCCCTTTAGCTAAATACCCTTGAAAGGAATTAATAAATATTTAGTTAATTGAATGGACACCTCTTTATTTGAATTTAATAATTCAAATTACTCGAAAGGTCACCTCCCCACATGTGGCAAATTCCATTCTTTTAATTAAATAAATCATACTTTTTTATCTCAATTAGGAATGAAGAGTCCACCGTTTCGAATCAAGAAACTCTTCATTCCTCTTCTGGTTTGGTCTATTTAATGAACCTCTTTTTCTCATTCAAGAGAGCAATTTTTGGAGAGTATCTACACTATAGCATTTTTTAGTCTCATATCTCATTGTTTTCAAAGATTTTTATTGCATTTATTAGATTAATATCTCATTATTAGTATAATATTTGCATCACATTTTAGACTAAATTTGCTTATTTTTTCTTAGTTTAATATCATGTTTCTTTCAAGTTCTTAGATTAAGTTGCATCTCATCTTTATTTTCAAGCTCTTAGATTAATTGCATCCTCATTCTTAGATTAAATTGCACTTCATCTTAGATTAATTTCATCTTGCTCATCTTTATTTGATTCTTGGAAATCCTCCATTGTTGAATTGGTCTCCCGGCTGTTGGCTCTCATTTTGAGAGTATTCAAACACCCCATTCACATAGGAGGCAACAGGTCGCCTCACCATGGAATTTGGATTGAGTTCTTCATACTCTCTCCCAAATTCTATCAAGTGAATAATGACCATGTTGTGTTGTGCCTGATTTAGAGGTCACATTCAGTCACATACAACACCCACTTTCATACGAGTTTCCCGACTATCGTCTGGAAGGTAACCCATTGTCGTATGAGTTTTGACTCCAGGATTCAATTGTCATTTTAGAATTTTTGGTAGTTTTTCAAATTTGGACTAACAGCTAATCCTAATAATTGAAATCTTCTATTTTTTACTGATATTTGTTGAATCTGATTGAGAAAAGCGCAACTAAATTGCTAAAACAAGTAAAATCTACTAAGCACATTGTGAGGAATTCAGGTATTCTATTACGATCTGATAACACTTCGATTTGGACATAAAAAGAACTCTCATGTGTCAAGCTTGTGTGACTTTTCTCACTTTCGTATCACAGACTTCATTTTGGGCTATAAAATGAACATAGATTTGCTTTCTGCATATCTAATACACATAGTAAATAGGCCCTATGAACACTATTTGTGGATGATCTCAAGAGAGTGGGCTTCTTCCGCTTGTTCACACATGCAAAGCTCTTCTTGACGAAGGATCCCCTTGTCAGTAGGGAGGTTACTGAGAGAGTCTCATGTTCTACTAGATTTGTGTGTCTTCAACTTTTGATTGATACATTCTCTCTCCGGAGAGGTTGATAGATCATAAGCGGTTGACATCATAGATCTTTGTGAGATAATCTTAGTCTTAGCGTGTTGGATTAATCTGTCTGCTTTGTTTTGGTTAAAAGTGAAAAGGCTAGTGGACTATGCTCTACTCCCTTTTTGGGTAGTATCAAAAACTTAGATCCTTGAATCTAGAACCAGTCTCCATGTGGTATTTTTTGTGAGTCACCTTAGAGAGGGTTAACCGTAGTGGACATTCCCTTAATTGGGTCAACCACGTGGACGGAATCTCAAGCGGTAATAACCATTTTCATCATGGTAGCAGAAGCCGCTATATAAATGTCCTTGTGGAGGAAATCTTCACAGGTGTGGTCTCTTGTTGGGCTGTCAGATCTCCCTAGTAGCTCCTGATTGATTAATTTCTCGGACTGTGTCAAAACTTCGGTGCGCCTGGATTGGAGTTCGCCCTCTTGAGATCACAAAAGTTGCAGAGTCTGACCATTACTAAAAACCCTAGCAAGGCCAAATTTTTCATTTTCTAGGAATATGTGCGTTATTGAAAAACTTTTGAGAACATACATAGTTAGCATTTCTAGGGATTGGCACAATAAGTCACTATTGCTTGTTCATGTGCAAGGTTGCTTTTGCCCTTGTTCATTGTTTTTAGATGATTGTCTGCTTCCCTTGCTTGTTGTTTTGTGTGCTTGATATCTACTTGGTTATTCAAAATGAACTATTACATTGATCTTCAAAATTGGACAGAAAACTTTGTAAACAATCTGAAACTGAAAACCCCAAAAATTGCAAAATCTGAAGTGAAATTCCTCTCTGAAGTCAAAAGTCATCCCACAGTCTCAGATTGTCATACGAGTTTTCAAAAAAATTCATTTCACAACCCCTGTATTGTCGTATGGTATCCAGTATATTATCGTATGAGTGTTGTCACCAAAAATCAAAAGAACAATTATCCCTGGCAACAATTGTCGTACGAGTCTTGCAATTGTTGTTTGAGAGCATACCTAGTGTCGTACGAGCTTTTAGAAACTCATTTGAGAATTTTCAAAAAGTTGTCAGAGATTGGTCAAATTTGTCAAAAATCCAATTTTTACAGCCTATTTCCAGATTCTGTCAAAACAGTCACTGTGTCAGGAACAGAGCAGAAACTAGAACAAATTCACTCATTTTCCTAAAGTGAGCTTTTGAGTCTGATTTTGCCTTTTGATTTATCGATTTGAATCTTTTTCATCTTGTGTCAAAACCTTGTCAAAATTATCCTCAAATTCAGTCTTTTGCTAAACGGCTAAGTGTTGTGAGCTCATGCCCACCATCTATTGGGCATCTACCCACACTACTGTGGCACAGTATCCTTCATTTACGTCTGATCTAATCTTCAGTCAATTCAATCTTGACAAGGTTGTGTCATTTGATCTTCTTGAATCAGGTCATTCTTCAACTGTCTTCATCTTTCTTTCTTGCTTCACCCAAGGTTAATGGTGGAAACTAGAGCTTCCTCACATAAGAAATTCGGAGAAGCACTCAACACCATACCTTTGACTACTCACAAAGGTCCAACTCTTGAGAAACTCTACAATTCTGGTCTTTACGAAGATGACGGTCTCGGCAATTTTTGATTGAAAACTGGTTATATACCCCCTCCATCAACTCACGGAGGTAATCAACAAACCCTCCTCAATCTATCCCAGGGAGTTCTAAAACTCCTAACATGTCTCACGGAGGGACACAACACAGATCTCAAGGACCTCATTCTCAACATGGTGTGGATTAAGAACCTACACCTTCTGAAATTCCTCAATACCAAAACAATGATGACTTCAAGAAAATGATGAGGCATTTCTTGAAAGAAGATAGAGAAGCATATTTTCTAGAGTTAGCTCATTAGGGAGCTAAACTTCCTCCAAAATTTAATGCTGAAAATATCATTACACATGAGGAAGAAACCCCTATCACAGCTATGATGAAACAGATGCATGTCGTGCAAGTCAAACTTAACAAACTTGAAAAAGAAAAAGAACCTAAGGAGTTCTCCATGGAGGCCCTATGTCCTTTTCCATTTGATAAAGACTTGTACATGCCACCATTCCCTAAAAGAGTGGAGATGCCTAAATATGATAAGTATGATAGAAACTCTGATCCTCAAGATCATGTCAGAGAATTATGTACTCAATCCATGGAGTTCATGCATGAACCAACCTACTTAATGTGTATTTTCCCTCAATCTCTAGCAGGGTCAGCCATTCATTGGTTCTCTAGAATTCTTCCAACTATCAAAACTTTTGAGGATTTAATCAAATTGTTCTATCAAATAACTCCTACAATATTCAACATCCGGTCACCATGATCAACATCTGCAATCTAAAACAATATCCAGGTGAACCATTCCTAACATTTTTCAAGAGATGGAGGAAGAAATTTTCTCTATATGCTAGACCCATTCCAGAAACTGAGAAGCTGGAAATCTTCATCAATAATCTTGTTCCAGAAATCAACTACCCTTTACAAATGCAAAATCATACATCTTTTGATAAGATGGTAGATAATGCGATAAAAATTGAGAAAGTACTTGTGAAAAAAGGAGAATCACACTTCAAAAGGACAAGTATGAATCTGGATCTAGTTCTAAGGACAAGAACAAAAACTGGAACAAGAATAAAGGTGTTGTCACAGATGGCATTGTTGATAATATTTGTGCCCCATCTAAGGCACCTGCTTTCAATCTCACTATTGGTACCCAAGCCATCAAAGCTTTTGAAGCTAAAGCAACAGAGCCCAACAAAAAGTTATATGATTACAAACCTTAGGCTACAGATCCTAACCGCAAATTCACTCCTCTTGGAGAATCCTTGGAATTTGCCATGAAAACTCTATTGGAAAACAAAATCATCTACTTGCCTGAGATAAAATTCTTTGATCTTGAACCTAAACCAAAATGGTGGAGGGAGAATGATTTCTGTGAATTCCATCGCAATAAAGTTCGTAAAACTAATCACTGTGTTCGCTTGAAACACATCATACAAGACAAAATTGATAATGGAGAAATCACAATTGACAATCATAAGAGCAATAATGATCATACAACATTCACAAAACCATTTCCTAAACATGGTAAAGAAGATTCTTCTTCTCAGCCTAATATGGGTTGTAAAGCCAATTATGCCTACTCTGGAAACAATGTTGTCCTCAATATGGTTGAACCATGTCTATCTGAGCATTGTAATGTCATCACAATTGTAAGAAAAGATAGAGAAAATCAATCAGCTAATGCAATTACTCGATCAAAAGCTTAGGCACACCTACAAGGACAAATACTAGATTCATCCAGTGTCCCTAAGGTGCCTTTCAATCTTTCATTTGCTTCTAAACAGAAGGCTACATCTAAATCTTCAAATCCTAAGGACACAAGGCCTACATCATACAGTATTGTCCAACAACTCCAGCATACAAATGCAAAAATCTCCATGTTTGAGTTGCTTCGGATATCTCCAACTCATAGAGCCATTCTAGACAAAGCTTTGCTCGGACCCAATGTTCCTGATAATCTTGATTTAGACATATTCCAGACTATGGTTGGCCATCTCATGTCTCCATAGTACATTTCCTTTTTAGAGGAAGATGATAACTCCTTGAGTCATCCGCATAATCAACCCTTGCATATTGAAGTCTTAATCCAAAACCGTCATGTCAAACGTGTGCTGATAGATGGGGGCGCTGGTCTAAACATTTGTTCTTTCAGCTTGATTACACAATTGGGATTCTCAAAAATGGCCATTGATCCTAGAAAGATGAAAACTATCAAAGCATATGATGAGCAAGAAAGGTCTTCCAAAGGAACAATTGTCTTGCCTATCAGAGCGGGTCCAGTTATCAGAGATACTATATGCCAAGTTCTTGATCTACCTTTGGCTTACAACATCCTTCTAGGAAGACCCTGGATACATGAGATGAAAGCTATTCCTTCTACGTTCCATCAGTGTTTGAAATTTCCTTATGAAGGAGTAGAGGTGACGATTCTAGCTGATCTATATACAACTTGCAATGCATTGAAAGAGAGTGTTGATAAACTTGTTCCTAATAACAAAGAATCTTCCACTAAGCAGCTAGACGTTGCTTCAACATCCAAAATGGAAGACATTGCTAAAGAGGTTAAAATCAAAGAAAATGGTATGGGAGAATATACTATAGAGCCAATCTTTTCTTTGACATCTTTCCCTATCTCGCCTAAGTCCTATGGACAAACTCTAAAACAATCTAAAATTGAGTCTAAAGAACCTCTTGAGGCATATAAAGGAAATTTTGTTGCAGGACAAGTATCTAAACAAGAGTTTGAAGAGGATGAAGCTATGCTTACATGGCTATACAAAGATGAACCTGAATCTGAAGTTCAAAAATGTGATGCTAAAACACCCACGATTCCTTCTAAGTCATATGGCCTAGGGGACAAATTGATCACAAAAATGGGATATACTTGAAAAGGACCTCTAGGACTACAGGGTAAAGGTCTTTTGTCACCTCTTGATCATCGTGGCTGAGCAAACAAGACTACAGCAGGTCTAGGCTATAAGAAGAAGCCTTTCTATCTTAGCAAGAACTCCCCACATGTCTTAGAACAGATTGAGCCATCCATGACAAATCAACTAAAGGGAAAAACAACAGCACAAGCTCACAGTGATGATTCAAACACCACTAAAGATCTTATTCCTTATGAGCATTTGCCTAAAGAAATAAAAGACATCCTTGAAGCTGAAGATGATCCAATAAAAAGAATTAATGTAGTAGAAACACAAGAACCTACAATAGAGCAAGAGATAGTTGCACCACAAGAACTAGCTAATCTTGTAGACAATAACACAGACAAAGAGGAAGGTGGTAGTTATTCTGAGACATATTCCCATGAGTATGAATTCAAATCAGAATATGAGGGTAACCCTTCTTGGGGTATTCATCCTGACTTTACTCATGCTCTTAGATTTCCTAGAGGCATAGATGAAGAATCTAATGACTATGAATGGGGAGCCATTCCATAAGAAGATGAGCTTATTACAGAGAAACATGTTGATTTTATTCACCAATATGCACCTAAACCCAATGTAAGTCTAGAGCAAAATGATGAACTTATTGAGTCTAATCCACCGATGGTTGAAGTGGACTCCCACAATGACATTGAGCCTATTCATGAATTGAACGTCTTAAGTTGTAATATCACCTTTGAACTCGAGCGTCGGATTAGGACCAATGATGACATATCCATATCTGTAAACACTATTTCCCAATCTTTCACCACTTTGACTATCCAACATCCTGAACTTCTTGACCAAACCTCTATGAATCTGAGCCAAGGTATTTATACCTTTCCAAATGACTATGCCCTTGCTTGCTACCTCAATGCAGTTGACCTATGATGACTTCCATCAGTGAATCGAGCATTAACATGACGGAGTCAAACATCAACTATCTTAGTCAAAAGAATAAAAATAAAAAGAAAAGGAGTTCTGAGGGTGAAAACCACTTTGTGGCAGTCTCAGAACCTACAAAAGTAAAAATAAAAGACGTATCTGAAGGTGAAAACCTCTCCGAGGCACCTAACGATGAGATATTTGATGTCCTTCCGAGTCATTTACAGGATAGATCTCCAGTTCTAATTGAGCCCACTCAATCTATCAACTTGGGAACAACAGAAGAACCACAGTTGATCCATATAGCACAATCCTTATCAGAAGAAGAGAAGCAAAAATTTACAACATTCCTAACAGAGAAGAAGGTCAACTTTGCATGAAAATATTCAGATATGCCAGGGTTGGATCCTGATCTTATAATGCACCATTTATCTATAGCTCCAAACGTCAAACCTATTAAGCAGAAATTGAGAAAGATGCATCCACATGTTGCACTATTGGTAAAAGCTAAATTAGAGAAGCTACTAAAAGCCAGATTCATCCGTGTTATTGACTATGCTGAATGGATCTCTAATATTGTCCCTGTTTCAAAACCAGACAAATCAATAAGAGTATGCATAGATTTTAGAGATGTGAGCAAAGCATGCCCTAAGGATGATTTTCCATTACCTAACATTGATATGATAGTGGACATGACTACAGGCTTTGAGATGTATTCTTTAATGGATGGTTTTTCTGGATATAATCAAATAAAAATTGCTCCAGAGGATCAAGAGAAAACTGCTTTTACATGTGCATGGGGTACCTTCTGTTGGAATGTCATGCCATTTGGGCTTACGAATGTTGGTGCTACATATCAGAGAGCTATGACATCTATTTTTCATGACATGATGCATCGAACTATGGAGGATTATGTTGATGATACTTTAGAAAAATCTATGATTAGAGCTAAACATCTAAATAACTTGACCAAGATACTAGACAGAATGGAAAAATTTAGTCTCAGACTGAACCCTAAGAAGTGTGCTTTTGGTGTCACTTTTGGAAAGCTCTTAGGATACATAGTTTCAAAGAAGGGCATTGAAGTTGATCCAACTAAAGTAAAGGCTATAATGGAGATGCAACCTCCCAAGAACATCAGTCAAATGAGAACATTGCAAGGGAGAGTTCAATCTATCAGACGCTTCATATCACAGCTTTCAAACATATCACAGCCTTTTACAAAAATATTACATAAAGGTGTGACTTTTGCATGGATTGAAGAATGTGAAAATAATTTTAATCATATCAAGAAGTATCTATCAAATCCTACTATCTTGATGCCTCCTATTCAAGGGAAGCCTTTGATCTTATATGTCTCCACTACAGATACATCACTGGGGGCATTGCTTGCACAACATGATGAGAACAAGAAGGAAAGAGCTATATACTATATCAGTAGAACATTGGTGGCATATGAAAAGAACTATTCTATGATTGAAAAGGCTTGTCTAGTTGTGATCTTTGCATCACAGAAATTGAGACATTATATGTTGGCTCATACCACGCATTTAGTAGCTAAGATTGATCCACTAAAGTACCTACTAAGAAAAGATGCCCTCAATTGGGTCATGCTCTTAAGTGAATTTGACATTGAATATGTTGAAAGAAAAGCTATTAAAGGCCAAGTTATTGTTGATCAGTTAGCAGATGCACCTTTGTTCAATGACACTCCAATGCAAATGGAATTTCCAGATTCCTCTATCATGAATCTTTCTTCTAGAGAATGGCAATTATTCTTTGATGGCTCCTATACACATAATGGATCTGGAGCAGGCATCTTGTTTATCACTCCTTAGGGATACTCCATTCCTAAGGCATTCAAAATCAAATTTCCTTGTACAAACAATATTGCTAAATATGAAGCCCTTTTAAATGGTATGAAAATAGCAATTGAGTGGAGAGTAACAGAATTATACATTCATGGAGACTCACAACTTGTAATACACCAAGTCAATGATGTGTATCAAACGAAAGATGAAAAGCTCATTCCTTACAAAAGAATGGTAGATGATCTAAAGAAATACTTCATATCTATCACCTTTGAGCAAATACCTAGAACAGAGAATAAGGTTGTTGATGCAATGGAAACATTATCTACTTTATTACAACAACCCGAACATGAGCTACGCTACGAGTTCCTCATGGAAGCACTATCTTATCTTGCATATGATTCCCCTGAAACACGCATGATTTGCACTATTGTAGGTCATGATTCATCCAAATATAAAAACCTATTCTCCTATCTCAAAGACCAAATCATTCCCGATACCTTTAACCACCATGAAAAGAGATACCTTATCCGCAATGCCTCCTGATATGTTATCATCGGTCACGATCTGTACAAACAAGGTCTACATGGTACGCTACTTAGATGTTTAGAATGGGAAGAGTCTCAATGTGCATTAGAGGAAGTCCACGAAGGTATATGTGGGTCACACTCGAACGGTTTAACACTAGCTCGAAAACTTATTAGGGTTGGGTACTATTGGCTTGAAATGGAGAAAGAGGCTATCAAGTTTGCTAAGAATTGTCAAAAGTGCCAAGTACATGGTAACTTAATTCATGCACCAGGGAGAGATCTAATTTCCTTTACTACATAATGGCCTTTTCACCAATGGGCATTTGATCTTATAGGATCCTTACATCCTCATTCTTCTAATGGACATACCCATATTATTACAGCTATAAACTATTTCACAAAATGGGTAGAAGTAGTCCCTTTAACTCAAGCAACTGGCAAGCAAATTTCTATGTTCATTCTGAACTACATCATATGTCGGTATGGTATTCCACACTCTATAGTCACAGATAATGGTGGTCAATTCAAGAACAGAGACTTAGATGATCTATGTGCCAAATTCAAGATTACACAACATTGGTCCTCTATCTACTATCCCCAAGGGAATGGACAAGTAGAGGCTTCAAATAAGAATCTATTGAAAATCTTGCACTGTAGAGTTAATAAAATAGGAAGAGACTAGCATCGCATGATCAATCCAACTCTCTGGGTCTACAGAACAAGTATCAGAACACCCACTGGGGATACACCATTCGCTTTAGTTTATGGGTTTGAAGTGGTACTGCCTATTGAGGTTGAAATCCCATCACTAAGAATCAAAATGCATGGTCTAGTAACTGATGATGACTACAGAGTGTCTAGGTTGCAGGAACTTGAACTACTAGATGAGCGCAAACAAGCAGCGTATGATCATCTCAGAGTATATCAGAAAACAATGTCTAGAGGTTACAAAAAGAAAGTCAGACATAGAGAATTTCAAGTTGGCGATCTAGTCTTGAGAGAGAATCCTAAAAATCAATCACATCGAGAGCGCAAGGGGAAGTTTGAACCCAACTGGTTGGGTCCCTTTGTTATCACTGTTACATTTGGCTCTGGTGCCTATCAACTCTCAACAATTAAAGGAGAACAGCTCCGAGAACCAATCAATGTTCTCCATCTGAAGAAATTTTATGCCTAAGGCATTCATTATTCAAAAATGCCCTGAAAAAATGAACATCCTGGTGAAAACCTAGAAATAGGCACCTTGATGATTCACAAAAATATAAAAAAATATCAAAAGTACCAAAAAATAGAAAAAATACAAAAATACAAAAAAAATGGAAAAAAGAAAAAGTGTCTTGGTGAAAACCTAGAAACAGATGCCCTGGAAGCAAAAATAGAATCTCTACCAAGATGGTGAAAACCCGGTAAACAGGTGCCACTTGTTCAAAACACTCAATCTATCAGCACAATCTTGGTCTTTCCCAACTTTCAATCTTGCTTTAGTTTGTACATATCTCTTGGTTTGTTCTTGCATTCATGTTTTCAATAAGTCGGTCTGTGCACCAATCGGCTCAAGCGTTTGTATCCTATCAATGCCTAACACTTGGGGGAAATCACAGTCATATCTTATTGCCTCTAGTGTATCTTAGACGTGTCATATCTAGTCAAAGTCCTTTGAAGCTTCATCCGAGTCGATCAGTCTGTCTCCTCTCCAGAAAGGATTTTGCATCTACAACAATGCAATCAAACATCAACACAAACTTAAAACAATCTATGCTTCTTCATGCTTTTATCTCCTTGTATGCTTACTGATTTGCATTGAGATTTTTGCATATTGTGTCCCTTCGAGCTCTTCGATGATGTCCTTTACAAGATTTAGAGAGTGATGACTAGGGGCATAATCTTTTCTTTATTTTCTGCTTGTATGTGAAAATCTAACTTTGGAAATTCTAGATTGAAATGGTGTCCGTCTGTAAGAGCCTCTATCTTGTATTGGATGGCCATGTGTACCTCGACCATTGATACCCAAAAAATTTAAAGAATTTTGATTCAACTATTGTCTTTTTGAGTGAGTTCTTTCTCCTATTGTGAAATGCGATCTTACCTAAGGATGTGAACGATAAAGGGTCACCACGGGTAATTCACATTGGATTTAGAATGATCTCTTGATTGCTTGATGTGTTTGTAACGCAAGACGTATTTTGGTCATCACGTCGTTTATGTTTTGATGCTTATACAAATTGCTATATCAAAATGGACATGATATTCAAGTCATCCTGGCATTTATGCCTTGGTGCTTATATCTAATCCGACATTCTAAAAATAAAATCAATATTCATATGTCCATGGTTGTCTAACCAGTGGGCGTTGTATTGATTCTTGCGCATACAAATCAATATTCATATATCCGTAGTTTTGTAACTAGTGGATGTTGTATTGATTTATCTGGCTACCTAAAAAATTTCAATGATGATAACAAATCGACACATGATCAATGACTAGGTCCTAGGTCTTAGGTTTGCATCTCATTTTGCATGTCATTTTGCACTTTACATGATTGCATGATCTCACAAATTGCTTGAAACTTTTAACAATTCTTCTAAACTATACTTAAACTGAAAATGAAGAGTTGAATCTCACACGAAGGTTTCCTCACAGAACCGCAAGCAGTCACCATCCTAGGTTAAACATCATTTTTGACATAAGACTGAGTACTTGTCTTCATCAATACCTACAAAACATATCATGTGTATCATTGCATTTACATTACATATTCATAATCATTCATTCCATCTATTGCATTACATACATTTTCATACATACACTTTCCATAATCAATCACATTTGCATAACATTCATACATTTGAAAGAAACCATTGCATTGCATAAATCCATACATACATTCTACTCTACTCATAGCATTTACATCACATGATATCATCATAAATCAAAACATGACAAGTACACATGAAGTCACAACCAAAATCTCGATCTCATATCATATAACTTGAAACTAGTCAAGGGTGCACTACTGGCACAAAGTACAAAGGAATGAGCTCATGTGAGCTATCAAAAGTCAAAACAGTATACATGAGCAACAAAAGAGAAAAAATATCAGAATATCTCTAGATAGATCAGTTGTCTGCCTGATCCTTTGCATCTGGTGGAGGTGGTGGTGGTGCATCAGGCACTGCCTCGACTCTAGGTGTTCTAGCTCCCTCTAAAGTCATCATATACTAAGAGTATGTAGGTACTCTCTGAGCAATAGGAACAACAGCATAGTACGCAGAAACATAATAAGCAGCTCTCGAGGTTTGATGTGTCACCTCTTCCTGTAATCGCCTGTTCTCCTCTCGGAGCTCAGATCTTTGTCTATCAGCCTCAGTGAATCTCTCCTCCCACCGAGCACTCTGTACCTTTAGGTCCCGGACTTGTAATCTCAATTGTCTAATAATCTCCTAAGGAGTCAATGGTACACTAGGATCTACATCTGTCGTAGGCATCTCAGTATCTACCATTGGCTGCTCTGTGGTCTCTGCTCTCTGCACCTTACGACGTCTAACCTTAGCACCAAGATCAAAACTGGTATCACCCTGTAAAGGATCAGGACCGGCACCTACATCCTGCTATGCACCAAGTACCTCATCCGCTGTACCAACACTACCCAAAGTACCACTCTCTCCTCTAGTCGATCTCCTATGTAAAACTGCAGGTCTGTCTGCTGACGAACTAGAGGGACGGGGCGGTCTCATCTGTCCAGATGGTCTCTATGGAGGAGTGAATATCACTCTCGGCCTAAGAGGTGTAGGCTGGGGCATCTGTACCTGTGTGGGTCTTTGTCCTCGACCAATTGGAACCTATGCACCTGTGACATCCATGGCCTCCTCCATAGATGGTATCAACTATGTGGGATCAGAAAACCTATGTACGGGATGCTTTGCAAGCCATCCAATGAATCCATTTGTCACACCAGCATCTAGAATATCTGCTCTTTAATCCCAGTCCCTACCAACGATACCATTGTACTCCCGTGTACAGAGAGCATATGATAACCGAGGGGCCCATCCTAATCCGAGCTCCCTATGGATCTGTGCATAAGCTGCAAGCTCCTTTGGTGCATCCTGAATGATGCCATACTTCCTCCATACCCTAGTGATCAGGAAGCGCTCAATAATAGCAGTGGATCTACCAATCAGTACACGACTCTAACATAAATAATTGAACTGCTCTCTCACAGTGGGCCAGGCCTCTATAAGCAAGTATGGTCTCCATACTACAAAAGTCATATCATCTAGACACCGCCTAAAATACTTTGTGTGACCTATGCGCACCTGTGTAAGATAACCAAAGTATATATATATATATATGACCAGCTCCTGTGGCTGGCGTTGTGGCTAACAAACTGGTCTACAAACTGGGATATGCCCCAAGACCCATATCTGAAGAACTAATGCACCGGAAGAAAAAGACTTGCCCTCATGATACACGATCCCGTGCATCTTAGAGAACATATGTGGAAGCATGCACTAACACCAAGCTAACTCAGAAGGAGTAGCCATCAATTGTGCAACCATCGGGGCCCAGCCCATCAATAGACCGTTCTGCTGACGGTCGGACATGATGATACCTCCTATCATGCTTGCTATGATACACTCTAGTCTATGGGTCTGTCCATAGCGCTGCACTAATAACTCCCAAGAAATGGAACCAGTAAGTTGTGTGTCATCTCTAAACAATCTACAGAAAGCATGTAATCCAAACTGTCCTGAACTCACATAAGCTGGCAGAGGACCACGAAATGGTATGCGTAATATCCTATACACATCCTCGGGTGTGACAGTAATCTCTCCAGTGGGTAGATGGAAAGTCTGGGTCTCTGAATGAAAACACTCTACCAATGCAGTCAACAGTCCATGGTTAACCCTAATCTCGGGCAACCGAATCAGATACTCAAATCCACAAGAAGCAAGATGAACCCCCATAGGGTCAGGTAGCAAATCACAGAGTCTCTAAGTCGCAGGATGTGAAATGCGCACATGAACATCAGGGTATATCACCTACACGGAATAGAAATGGGGAATCCCATCAGTAATTTGGTTGAAAAACAGGCTAACAGTACGGTAATTCAAAAGTTCACTATCTCAGAAGGTACATTAAATGCTCAGCAATTAGCCTAAGGAATCAGAAAATCAAAATTTTTGACCTAAAAATGAGTTTTAAGCTCACTATTTTCCATATGACAAAACAGACTGGCACCAAAACTCGTACGACAAACCATGCATACACAACTTTCTAGGGATCACCGTACGACAGATGAGGGACCCGATGAAACATCTTACAACTCTTAGGTACCTCTCAAACAAGTTTAGGGGGGTTCTAGTACGACACACTACAGGATATTGAAAAGTCGTACGAGTCACAGAGGATAATCGTACGAGTTTCCATTCATGCGAGAATTGAAAAATTGAAACGTACGGAAAACATCCTAAAAATGCTAAAAACATGAAAAAATGGAATTTACGAAGAGGCACAAAGGTCCACTTATTGGATGTCCATACTGCAGAGGTCGCTGATGTCTCCGATTGCGCTCAAATCGATGGGAAGAGACAAGTACCTTCGGCTCAACCATTTTCTCACTCAGAGGGCTCCACAAGATTTCAAAAGTCAAATGTGAATAATGAATTGAAAATGAGCTTGACCTAATTTTCAAAAGTGCTCTGTTTTTCACGAAACTTGCACCCCTAGCTAATTTCGACATTCTGAAGTCATTTTCGAGATCAAAATCAAAATTTGAGATCATTTACTATGTCAAAATCGCGATTTAAAATTTTCGGACCCAGGATGGTCGACTGCTTGCATAATCAACCTTCAATCATCACAGAAATCCATTTTTCAACTTAATTGATTATCTCACATCAAACTACCAAAATTTCAACTTGGTCAACCATGGTCAACTCATGGTCAAACCTAGTCAAACTTGGTCTCCAAGACCTCTAAACAATGCAGAACGTGTTCTCGGACGTGCACAACCACTTCTCAAATTAATTAACATGCTTCTAAACCATTCAACTTTTCTTGTCAGATTTTGATTTTAATCCCGAAGGGGGCATAGTGTTGTATATCATTCAAGTCTATAAATCTAAGTCTGTAAATCAAATCTTTCCTTGGTGATCAAGACAACAACCACATCTACTTACTGATTCATCTAAAGTCCTCGTCACTTGGGGCAAACTCTATCATCTCTTGGGGCATATCAGATTCATCGAGATCCATATCAATCTGGTATCCTAAATCTATCTTGTAAACTGTATCAGCTTTTCGTAACCATCAATTCATTAGTGTTATTTCTCTGGTTCTTTGTAACTTATGGGTTCAGGATGTGATACCAATATGATTCTTCTAAGGACATTCAGGTCTGGAATCTGTCACTCACTTCTTCGCAATCATAAGGTTCAAAATTAGGCGTTTTGGCACTTTTTCGTAATCACCAGTTCATTGTTGCTATAGTTAACATTATCTTTGGTTAGTCATGACCTAAATCTTAAATCTTTAAATATTTCAATCGGTTTCTATCTCGGAATCGGTTAATCTTTCAAATCAATTTCATACATCTTTATCATACACAAACTATTCTTTGAACCACTACGCTTTGCATAGTGATTCAAAGAGGGGCAAAATGTAATACCCCAAAAATGGGCTATAGGTTCATTAACCTCCTACATCTTCAATTCGAACGAAATCAATATCAAAGTCCTAACCTAAGGCACATTTGCACATTATCAAATCCTAATTGATTTTATCTTAAATTCTATATCGGGGAATATTCCTAGCAATATTCCTATTTATCCTAATTATCTTTAATTTAATAATTATTTGGCGATAAATCTTATTTATCCTAAAGTTTGATCAATTGAATATTCTGAATATTTAATTAATCAGATTTAATACTGCCACTTAATTGTTTAATTACGTTTAATTAAATTTATTCCTAAATTGTATTATTTCATTTTGACAATAAATCTAAAATCTTATGACTAATTGATTAAATATTTATTTAATTAATTAATGTCAGTTGTCAATGATTAATAATATAGTTTTAGAATAAAAGTTTGATTTAATACTTGATTAACCCATAAATCAATTATTTTAATTTCAAAAATCAGTTAAGTTGAGAATAAATCACTTTATTTTTAAATTAATTTATAAATAAATCATGCACAGTCAGAAAAGCAGACAAATAGAAATTAACAATCAATTTTAAAATTAAACTCAACATCTGATTATCTATTTTGAGTAAAACATTGCTTTTGCATGATTTTTTGTGAGTTAATTATCTCTGATTTCCTGATAACTCAAAAATCAACCTAAGTTTATCAAGAGTGATTTATGGCTTTTCTCTTGTATCCTCAAAGCCCTAGATTTCTATAAAATCAAGGCTCAACTCTTCATAATTATCAACACTCAAATTTGCACAATTACTCTAGCGAATTGACGATTGAAGGATTGAGCACTTGCGACAGGCGATTTGTGAGATCTTTCATAGTTGATCATAGTTTTTGCATAGTTTCATATCATAAGTTTTCATATTCATCCATAGCATTCTTAGATTAAATCTGCATTCAATTTCAATTTCATTCATATAGCTTATATTCATACAGTTTCTCATATTATTGCATACAAAATCCAAAAATATAGAATAATCTGCATTCATATAATCTTTCATATTTTGCATTCAAATCCTTCGTTTAAGTGTTGCATTGTCATTGATCACGATTCCAATCTGAGAACATCGTACTCGCACCTACTAGAAGGCAATAAATCGTCTGGTTAGCTTAGTTTCATTTATTGGTCAGATTTTGATTTTGTTAACCTCTAATGTTTTACTGAAGTGTTGTGTCTACAACTAGGTACAAAATTCACACACATTGTACCACCATTCTCTCGATCCTCTGGGGCAACTTTTAATATGATTTTTCTTATTTTTCTTTGAAACAATGCTCAGAACCACATTGTCTCAAAGAGAGGCAAAATGTAGACGGTAAAAAATGGTCAACACGTGTAGTGCCACTTTTTAGCATCTTGATGTTACCTTATATAATCGTTGCACCATTGTTATAGCTATTTCTCTATGTCGCACATTTGATTTTCATTATTTGTTGACATTGTCTTTCTTCATTAATTAAATAATAAAAATTATTTAGTTAATTACTAATGTTCGTCCTCTAATTTTCATCATATCATATCAATTTGTCCTTAATCACATGTCTGATTAAATGGTCATGTCAATTGATTAGACCTTTAGGCACAAATAACCATTAATTCAGCTTCTTATCCTAATGTCTCATGTCTTAGTAAATAAATTATATTTGTTTACCCCCTTTATCCCCTTTTCCCACAATTAATTAAATTAATTGACTAATTACCTTAAATATGGGAAATTAATAATTTCTTATTATTCAAATTCCCTCATTTAATAACTCGTGACATAGCCCCAATTTGACTTCCATTCCGTTAATTTGGACTACATCCCACTTTTCACTCTTTACACTTTCTCCTTAATTTTTCTTGTGTCATAATTCCACTTTTCACTCTTATGACACATTCCCTTAATTTCTCCTTACACCTTCCCTTAATTTTCTTCCCATTAATTTCTCCTTCCCAAACCACTGACCAATTTGTCATATTTTTGTCATAAATTGTCATTTGCCAAATGCACTAATCAATTTGTCATAAACTTGTCACTTGCCAATTTTGAGTTCTCAAATGCCATCATAACTGTCGATTGAACTTTGATCTCATTTGTCGATTTGAATTTCAAAAATCTATTAATTGACCTCTTTGGCCTCATCCTCACCCTTATTTTGTCATTTTGTCGATAATTTTTTTCATCTTATTGGTGCACTTATCCACTTGAGAGCAACATATCATATTAGAGGAAGAAAAGCAATGAGGCTTCATCGAAGAAATGCTTGGTTTGCTATAATTTAGCTTATATTTTATGCATTTGTTTTAATGATCATATTGGTGTTATTAGAATAGTTTTCATGATATATATCAACCATCATTAGAGCTCAAAAAGAGTTGGGAACCAAGCCTAAAATAAACACATCAGAGTCCACCATGTTGCATGAACTTTAGCCTCCCAACTATAGTGCCCTCCCCGACAACAAGCCAATGAAAGATCAATTCCTTCCCAACAACCTTCCTTCTCCTTGAAGGAGCATCTAGCGGTGTCCCCACTGTTCTCAGGAACCTAGGTTCGAGAAATTCAATTCTATACATATTTTGATGTATAATGGCCTTAAAGTTTGGCATGCAACTCTTAAAGTTACACCCATGGCTGGTGATGGCACTTTTCCTATCCAGGAGTGGACATATTTGTGGGATAAGAATTGCCCTAATTCAAATTACACAAACGAGAGAATTCTTGATCTTATTTGATACTTTCCTCCAACTAAAGTTTCTACTTAAATATCTGTCCATGGGGATAATAGACACCTCCCTTACCTTTTCACCAAATGTGGTGTCTCCTCCAAGATAATCACTACCCCTTCCAAATGAATCACATGCCTCTTCATCTCACATGGCCCTTGGAAACCACCCCATTTTAGTGATTTGTTAAGTTTTACAAGTGCACCAATTATGGAAAGAACTATGTTATGTAGTGGCCAACTTAGACAATAGAAAATGGTGAAGTCTCATGGATAAGGTCATTTTCTGCTCATAAACACAACTAGCACATAGATGCACAAAAATATTTTATTAATTTATTTTCTTTAGGGACACTAGAAGATGTATCATGGCAAGGGCATGATGAATACTTTTCCTCTAGCTGGCGTTAAACATTGTTTTAACCTAGGTTGGCTTTCATTCATTAAGGTGCTCATGCTTTTAGTGTTGTGATCTATATTTACAAAGCCCTAACCTTAGGTAGAGCATGGTACCATCTATAGTTGACGCAACATCATCCTCTTGATTTCCTAATGGATCAACTTCTCCTAACCTTATTCTAGAATCTACTCCTTCAAAGACATATACTTTCAAGAAGTGCATTGGTGGAACCATTGTTCCTTGCTCACCTTTGGTTTCTATGTAGACTATATCTCCTTTAGTTAGATTATCTTCTCTATGTGATGGAGCAAATCGAAGCGACAATAGAGGATTCTTCTCTCCCTCCCCCTGTTTTAGCATTTGGATAATGGTGTTTTCTTGGACTATCATCCAAAGAAGGAAGAAACATCTTCCTATAAATGTATATAATTCTAATACAAGCATTTTGGGTGCATTGATTGCTAAGCAAAGGCTTGGTGTGTAGGCAGATAATCCATTGGTCACTTTTGGGTTGGCTCTTTTTGTTGGGTAGCTGTAGTGGGGCAGCTTCATAGTTGTGTTGTTGTTTGGCTTTAGTGTCAAGTTGACATATAATCAAGGCCCCTTCAAGACCTAGTTTACCCATATAATCAAAAAACAATTGAAATCACACCAATGTCAATAGCCATCTATGTTTTCCACATATCACGACCGCCTTTTTTAAAGTGTCATATTGAAAGATACAATTTTGCCATTAATTGTGGAAAATAGATCCTTGAAAAATGAAAATATGATCAGTAAAACATTCCATTTCAAGAAATAACGCCATCTATGCAACTAGAATTCAACCAATGTACCTGTCAATCAATTTGTCCTTCAGCCAAAACGTGGAAATCTAATTTTCAGAGGATATGGATTTCTTTACAATAGAATATAGCAATTTTGTAGTACCACAAAAGTTCTTACAACAGAAAATATTCATACCTTATTAACACCAAAAATTGATACACAATTGTAGACTTTTTGACTAGTCTTTTATAATTATCATTAAAAAACATCTTTTACTAATACTTTCTAAAGTAGCAACTATGGTAGCAATGACCTCTCCAAATTTGAACTTCCCATGTCACCGTAACCAGTCTATGCATGTCTCTAGAGATAATGGGTAGATCAAAATTACATATTTTTAATGGATTGATGGAAGACAACAAGCAATGCGTTTATAAAAATTAAAACTACCGCCTGTCTGTGGAATCAACCATACAGCTAGTAATTGCATCCAAGAAAGTATGCATCTATTTGCTTCAAACATGGAAACCCAGATCCTTAATTCTTCAGTGTTTTTATATTAATTTTGTAGCTTCCAATTTATGTGCACTTGCAATTTCACTGTTCATTTGTCATATTTATCCACCACCATCTCGTCTCCACAAAAAAAAATTTGTTTTAATGCTATACTACTTCATCCATAAAAAAAATTGTCCCTTCTGTTTCACCACTTGCTGCCTTCAATATTCAAACCTCCACTTTGAAATACAATATCTAAGTTCATTATGTCAAGAAATGTTTTCTCTGCAACTTCGACCACAGCTTAGACAAAGCTGATCAAGGAAATTATGAAAGAAATGGAAACTCTATTACAAGTATAGAATGGTAAACAAAAATTTTCAATTCAAAAAATAAGATAGCTGAAATCTTGTTATGACTCAATGTGGGTGTGGTCTAGTGGTTGGGTTGTTTTAGTTTAGTTCTTATAATGAAAGCCAATGTTCACTCTCACCAAGGATATCTTACTGCTGTAAGGTGTACAGATTGCAGTTAGAATATAGCCAAATAGTGCTCAAGGATGTGGCATTTGTGTCCAGATGGTGCTGAAAGATGTGGCAAGTGGAGTAGATGGAAGAATTTAGGTAGCAATAGTGCTGCTAGAAATTGCAGACGATGAGGACTACAACAGCAAGTATAGGTGTAGGCCATTATGTGGTCTTCATCCTTAAGTAGTAGGCCTGATAATCTCAAAAAAAAAAGTTGTATCGAGATTGGGCCTCAATTCAAACCTTACATCTAATAATCTAGAAAGTCTTGTTATGGGGAAAAACACAATCTACTGTCTATGAATATAGTCTTGTACATTTTACAATAAGGCAAAAAGATTTGCCAAGTCTGAATCACTTTTTTTACAGCGTTTATCCAAATTAACGAAATTTTAACCTGTAGTGAATAATTGCCTCAATTGTATAAAATTTGACCACAAGCAGTTGAAAATCTACAAGGAATCAGTCAACCCAAATGCCGATGATATAATTTTTTCTTGTTGGACCCTATTGCAGACAACACAGATTATTCAAACATAGTACACGACAAAGAGAATCAACCACCAACAGATGTCAACAAAGCCAGCCCATCTCCGTGTCACTTCTTTAAAATTTTGTAAATTACGAAATGAATGTTAAAAGCAAGAATGAAAATGTGGAATAACAACCTAGAAAACATTGAGCATCAATGAAGAGAGTATAACATCAAACAGTGCATCATGACCTTTAACAGTTTACGTCAGATCATATTTTTGAGACATTTATTTCATGTGTGATCTCAAACCTTTTTGGCTCAGTCAATAAACCATGTAATGACTAAAAATCATGATAACATTTCCAACATTTGATGGAACTCATGGTGCTTATACCATGGTAAGATCTTCCAATCCTATATGCAGCATTCATACTATCAATCACCACGATATTTAGCACTTATATGCATCTGACATTATGAATGGACCCAAGTTTGTCAAAGCTTCCTTAATTGTGTGAAGGCACAACATAATCTTTTCTTAAGCACTTTCCACTGATAACAAAAATGCCCACAATCATAATTATGTGTAGAATGAAAGTTTCAGAGTATTCCAACGAGAAAAAAATACATATCATAATCAGACAAATATGTCCAGCATATTTATTCTATAATGGCAAATATGAAAAACCTTATCTCCCCAAGCAAATGAAAAGCCAAATCTACAATTATTTGGAAGAAAAATCTTTGTCCAGGACACTACATTGAAGTGCCATGAGTACATTAACATGCTTTTGTAGTATCTATCTTATGCAGTGGCAAACAATCTCCTGATTTTCTTGATTGAAAACATAGTGACAGTGACCACCTGCAAATATAAGAATGCCTGTTGCCGTCTACTAATTTGCAACAATCACAGAAATACAACACATATGTTGCTTTACCCTTTTTTAAAGACCTTGGCATTTGCCTTCCATACAACTTTTGAACACTAACAATTACCAAAAATGAAACAATTATCGGCCACCAAACACAGGTTTATCTTTGCGGATGGCTTGAGCCAAATTAAGTTCAAAAAGCTCACACCTGATTGGCATTTCCATCTCGTAAAAAGGATTTTTCAAGACATAGTCTGTGTACAATTCATATATTGATTTCAGGAGTAGCTCCATACCCTGGGTTCCTGGTTCACAGACAACAAAGATCTTTGTTCCTGCAAGGGCAGGCAATGCATTAACATCTTATTCTGAATCATATGTTTTGTAAATAACATCTTGTCAGGAACTAGCTTAAAACATTTTTTTGTGCATTTTTCCTTAGCACAACAGAAAATGTAAAATTGAAGTGTTCCACCTCAAAGAAATTGACTTAAAAAACAAAAGACATTATTTAATCTGCAAAGGTGTCTGTAATCCTACCTTAGGCAATCTACAGCTCAATCAAGAACTATTCCTCAGGGGCAATCCTGTTAAAAGATAAGTCATTCAGAAATTCTCAGTGGATTGTAAATTAAGTAGTTGTAATCAGTCTTAATCTATCCTCAAAGAAAACTATGAGTTAAGGTCAACTCACATTATTGCAAACTACATATTATGGTCAAGTGACATATGGTTGACTTCAATTTAACTAGAATGAAATTAATTTTCCAAATGAGCCATTGCTTCTTGATATAAAGTGTTCTAAAACTACAGATCCACATTTTACTCCATTTTACAGCAATGTCATGTAACTGAATAGCATTTTTGAGTTCAACCACATGGAATATTTAATACTGGAGTCATTCTTCTCTATCCCATGTCTGATGAATAGTCATTCCTTTTCAGATCGTCGTCTCTTGTGAAAGAGATAGTATCTAGCATCTCTGCCCTACCAACCTACCTTTTCCCTCTTAGTACGTCATTTTCTCAAGAGCGTATGTCAGGAAGGTCCAAAATATCTCAAGTTTCACACCAGCAAAGGAATTTGAAGTAGAGTTAAAAGTGGAACTGAATAATTTTGTCACTGAACATGCCTGTCACAAAGTGGCACTGAAACTATTTGTTTGGTTTGTTCACGTAACGCAGGATTGTAAACAAATTTCAACACATTCTGATTGTTGCAATAAAGGAGCCTAGTCTCTGTCTATGGTTACCCACAGACGATTGCAAACAAATTTCAACACATTCTGATTGTCGCAATACAGAAGCATAGTCTGTCTATGGTAATCCCATCCCAAAATGGGATAAAGCCATATCACCTCATAGACAGCACCTTACTTCCCCAAGAGATCAGACAGAACCCCAAAAAGAATACATATCCTGTAGATTCCTGTCATCCATGGATTCTGCACAGTCATCCATGTAACCAGTCAAGGATTTGTTCACTTTTCCTATATTCTAGGCCATTCTCCCTCATGCTACAGACATGCTTCAAAACTTGTTTTGCTACCTTCTGGAGACATAACAGTGATTCCTGCATGAACCTCAACAGATATGATGCAGTCAAGGTGGGGAGCCAAAGGAATGGCAATCTTTCCTTTACAACAAGAATTCACAACACTACTATAGGGTCTGTGAGGAATAGGATCCTCTATCACTCGACAAACCAGCTTTTAGGGCTCACTTGAGAAAGATAAACCTAGACAAAAAAAAGCAACAAAGTTGGCACTGTAATGTGTACCGCTTTTTGAAGAAATTATTTACAAATGAAACTCTTAGAAAATATGTAAAGAGAACACTTGGCTGCATTAGTCTGATATTGATTTTATTTCAGTTCACGTATACATTATAATTTATTACACACTCTTTAGTGAATAAACAACCCACAAGATACGTTCAACACATGGGTTGAGAAATACATGAAACCAACATAAAGTACCTCATATTGAAGATGAATCTGAAGGTTGCAGATCTGATAAAAATCTTTTGAGGGCTTCTACAAGCAATGGAGCCGACCAACACCACCCAACAATCGTCCAGCTCAACAACCACAGCCACCACTTGACTGTTCTGAGGTTGTACCACTGAAATATCAACTTCACCCCTAGGAAATGGACTGATAATATGTGGTCAGGTCCGCAACCGATACCCAAAAGCCTTATTCCAATCACCAAAAACTCTGCTATCACCTAGCAAAGATAACCAACAGGTATAAGTACCTCCCACTCAGGAACATCACCAAAATGACAAATGGAGAAGACGACAAAACAGAAAACACCTCCAGCTCAGTGGAACATTTCCAAAATGACAAATGGAGTATGCAACAAATCAGAAAACACCTCCAGTAAGATACCCACAAAATATTAACCCTTTCTAACCTCTTTTCAAAATGCCAAAGAAGGTTCTACAACTAGGGCATCGTCTGAAACCCTCAATTGCATGGCCAGTAATAAGAGCACCTCAAAACAACACCAAAAAAACACCCAAAAATCTTTGCTAATCACCAAACAGTAAACCCACAAATCTGCAATCAAAATACACCACATATTTTCATTTTCTTCAAACCCCAATTTTGGAAAATCTGTTAAAAACGACGTGTTTCCTGTGTGAAAATGCCAAGACCAGTTAGAGAGGATCTTTCACCACTGAAACTAATGTATTTGATGAGGGTTTCCGTCCTCAATCAATCTTAAATAAACTTCTATGTTAATTCCAGCAACATCTCAAGTGTGCAAATTCTGAATCATACAAATGAGAGCCTCAATCCTCCTTTTAAAACATTTGAGAGCTATTTTAAAGAAAAATATTTCTTCTTTTTTTGCTAATTTTTCGGTTGCTTTTTCGAGAAAGCACTTTCTGTTTTTTCACTATTTTTTGGAAAAGAATTTTTAAATTTTTGCTTTTTTGCTACTTTTTCAGAAATGTGGTTTTTGCATTTTTGCTACTTTCCAAATTTGTGCTTTTTTGCTTTTTCACCTTTTCGTTGCTTTTGTGAAAAAAGCCCTTTAGTCATTTTGCCTTTTTTTTAAAGAAATTTTTCGCTCAAAAAGGCAGTTTAGTCTAAATGTAGTTTTTTGCCCTTTTTCAAAAAGAGATATCCTTTGTATTGCAACCTGTGTTAATGAATTTCTACAGCACAAATTACGTCTCTTCCTTCTGCAACAGGCCCTAGCCCAGGGTCCCTCCTTCAAGGGTATCCCCGGCATTTCCAACAAATAACTTTAATATGCTCCTGGGACTGGCCCTTCAGGGCATCCAAATTGAGATTTAGTTTTCAACAAAGTAAACTGAACTGAATTTTGGAAGTGTGTGGAGACAATTTCCCCAAAATGTTTCACAGCATAGAAGAAGACACTTGTAATTATGCTTGCAGATTGAGTTGACACATCATTGATGAAGCTACAATCACAATGCAAACCAAGAAAGCTTTTAACTTAATGGTTAGTACCAACATTACCGGTATGTATGATATTGTAGTTCATGAGAAAATGTCATGTTCCCAACATAAAATATTGAGATCTTCCTTGCTCTGTAACGTGGTAAACATTTCCACTGGATTTAATCAAAATCTTCTTATATGACCAACTATCGAAGATTCAAAAAAATCAAGTCACAGACTAAGTGCGGCGACAGGAGCTCTATTAACATTGATACAGTGATAAGGTGAATTATCAATTAGTCATACTGATGACATATCTATTGATTGCATTTTCACAGCGGCTCATATATGATCAATCTGATTCCTCTGTTCAGAGCTAAACTATTGACAAAAAACCTATCATGACTCATATCTGGCAACTAGTGTTCACAATGGACCTCTTCATAAATAAACCTTTGAGATCTGCCTCCTCATTTACGTATATAGTGTGCGGAAGACGGCAATCTCATTGGCATTCCTAGCTACCATGAAACACTAAAGAAGTCAGTCGTGATTTAGAGGAATCGATACAAGATAACCAGCAATCCCTTAAGCCTTACTTAATATGAAAAATGTTAACTAAATGACAATTAGTTAAGGGCCAAGCTGAAAGGGTGCAATTTAGTTCAAATTGACATATGCAGGTTATGAAAAGATACAGTCTTACAAACATTTCTTTCCAATCACATCCTCTCTTATCAGGCAAGATATATAGATGGGTGAACAAACAAATCTGAAAGGCATTATCGAAAAGGAAGGAAATAGGAAGGAAAGAAGATACAGAAAGATTACTTTCCAGCAATCTGAGATATATAGTAGTATTAAAGGAGAAAAGACGTTCATTGGTTGGAAGCCATCGAATTCAAACAATAAAGCAAGCATTGAATCAGAAACAAGAGCCTTCAGCAGATTGAATATCCAGTGCCAGGGACAGCATTGCAGAAAATATTAAAAGATATTGTTTGATCCAATACTGTAGTTTGGTATGAGCTCCTTATATATAACATAGTGGTAATTATAGATGTCTATGGTTAATAATGCATTGTTGAATATGACTGCTTAGCACAGCATAATTAATATTATCTATACCTGTTCTTTACCGATTAGCTTATCTATATGAACTTATTATGCATCTCTGTTTAATAATAATCAATATTAAAGCATGATTAGAATCTTTCAATAGTCAGTCACAAGGAAACGGTAGCGAGTCTGCAATTAAGGGAGAACTGCTAAGGGAACCCTAGTGCAGTGGCAGTTAAGGGAGAACAGATATATGGGCACCCTACTGCACTGTGATTAAGGGAGAACTAAAGTGCGCCCTATTGTAGAGACAGTTAAGGGAGAACAACAATAAAGTCACCCTACTGCATTATGATTAAGGGAGAACCGCTAAGGGCACCCTACTGCAATAGTAGTTAAGGGAAAACCGCTAAGGGCACCCTATTGCAAGTATCTTTCCAACCGAAATGTTAGGGGACTAGTGGTGAATCATAATTAACTCCAATCATAGAAGAACGGTGGAAGACGTATGGAGGAAGAACTGCAATCTTAGGGCACCCTGCTATGCTTCCTTAATCTACATCTCCTATCGTTGGAATTCACATATAATATGGTACTGCATGATTATGAAGATATATTCTCTTCACTCTAACCCTTCATCAAGTTAGAAATAATGTTTGCATTATTGAATATATGCACACACGCGCACACGCACTCATATCCTTTTGTATGTTGGCATTGTGTTTGTGGTGAATGCAGGATTCAAGTCATGGATCATGCAATTATAAAAACATTTATTAGGTAAACCCTAACCCTAATCTGTTGTGGTTGTGATTTAGGGCAACTTCTAGGGAAAATTAGGAAAGGGACATTACAGAAAACCAAGACAAAGAATAAATTTGCAGGTTCATGTGATCAGCCAAAATTGGAACACAGTATGTTGTTAAGGGCCTTACAAAGAATGACAATGTTGAAATTTTGTGGCTAATGCAGTAAATTGCATTTAACCATATCAGCAAGTCACACAAGTGACAAGACACTAACCTTATACATTGTGTTCATTTTCTGAGGCCGCATGTGTTTACTATAGCTTTTGTGTTAAACTAAATACAATATCCTAGCAAGTGATATCGGAGCTTCAATTGGGCTAAAGTGGGAGAAAGTTTTATGGTTCTTTTATCCCAAGAGCATAGTTGGTATTGCTGAAGGTCTTTTTCACATTAGTGTACAATAAAGAGATATTGGACTCGTGGGAAATAAAATTTCAAGATATCTTTAAAAAAATGATTACACTAAGGATTTTAAACAATATCAATGGAGAGATGGCTGTTAGTCACCCTATGAATCTGAGCTTTTAATATTTATACAATTCCTGAAAAGCTTCATGTTTGTCAACAAACCATAACTTACTGTTTACAAGTTACTTTCCTCTCCAACTTGAACACAAATTGAGAGCTAGAACCTCATGTCCCTTTTTATGAATTAAAATAATTAATGATATCAATTAAGTTGGGCCCAGTTATTTCTGATTTTTGAGGCAACTTAATAATATAAATTAATTAAAATAAAAGGGGTTTTTTAAACACTAGTATTAAAATAAAAGTATTTTTCTAGGTTGCATGGGTACTCGTACCCACACCCCTGGGACGCGTACCGGGTGCTGGTACATGTACCCACATATCAGGTACTCGGTGGGTACCTGGCGGAGAGCATCATAGCTAACGAACTTGATTAAGATTTCTGATTTTTGTTTCAGTTTTTTGTTTGCCTATCTGATGCAGAGGAATCTGCAACTTCAACCAGACCTTTCCCTGCTCTGATACCACTTGATGCAGAGGAATCTGCAACTTCAGCAAAGCTCAATAAAATATGTACAATCACTTTTCAATAAACTCACAACTATTAGAATTTTTTATCATTCGGTTAAAGTTCAATACTCAAAATCTATCACCATTCTTTAAATCTGTTTGTGACTTGAAACATATAACCAAACATAACAGAATTTGAAAAGATGTTGAACTAGAAGATCCTTCCAATCTTTCAATATTTACTAAACTCTAAACCAATGCATCAAACCTCCAGTTTGTATCCACAGATCTTTCATTCCCTGCCAATATATTGAAGTACAATCCACCATCTGTATTCAATTCAATACGGAGTACAAAGATCTTTGAATGCCATTCAAACTGTTCATTTGCTTGTCTCAATGCCCGATGTTTTCTTTTCAGCAAAAGTTGTTCACAGTCACAAATTCGATAGACTTCGATTTGTTTGTCAAGCAGGTTTTATTAATATGTAGAAATAATCAAAACTCTACCAATATAAAATTATTATTGTCCAAATCGAGACTGCTAAAACAGTTTCCAATAACTAATAAACTCCTTCAACAAATTTTATCAAAACAGAGGTCTTCAACTTAATCATTAATGAAACATCGGTTTCTATTCATTCCTTGTCACCAATACCGTATTCAATAAACTTTAAGGTTCTTCTAGAAACCGTTTCTTGATTATCGATTAGCAATGAACTTCTAAACTCCCTTCACGAACCAATATTTTATATCAATTACCAAAACCGATATTCAAACATAAATCTCTTCAAAGCAATCATTATTAAATCCATTTCCAACAGACCCAATGCACTTTAAATCGATAAAAACTGCTACACATGTAATATCTCTGTTTTCATAACAAGCAAAACGCAAACATAAGTAAAGCCGGCTCCACACACTTGCATATGCGATGTCAAATCTTATATTACATGTTAGATTGTTTCATTCCATGAATATCAGGCCTCCATATTCATGGAATGATCATATCTTTTTAAGACCGAGTAGTAGCAATAAACAATTAGAAACTGCTGCTCCTACAACGCTTGCGGCACAGAACTCCAAACAGAATTAGATAGTGATCAAAATAAAATAAAATAAAACTTTCTTTAGAGCCTTCAAAGCAAACTCCCAAAATGGAAAACTTCAAAGACAATAAAATTGCCGAGACTAAAAGAAACAATGCTCTTTTCTTTTTGTTCTCTATCGCAGATTTTTAATTACATCTCTCTCTCTCTGTTCGAATAGAGACTTCCCAGAATACTATATAACTCCTCTAATAACTAATTCATCCAACTGTCATCGTTGGTTTGAGAGGTTGAGTTTCAAAATAATGCTAAACAAATACTTCCCTCTTAACTTCCTAAAATAGCCGATATACATCTTGAACAAAAAGACTACTAATCAGATTTTGATCTTTTATGATGTTAAACTATCCTAGATTCTAAAGGACTCATTGGTCCATTACATATAATGCCATTTAAGATTTATCCTTATTACATATAGTCAAAAGCCATTATAGGCTTTAGGATGGACCAATTGATTTTATTTGGCCTCTGACTGTCTAATTGAACTTCCTGCTCTTTGTAGGTTCTTTTAGTCTTCCTGGTTTGCTTAGATGTCCTTGGTGCCCCTGCACCACTATCAGCTTATCAGCTTGCTGTTTATCAAGCTTAATTCAATATGCAATCAGATTGAAACTTTGATGCAATACTGATTGATAGTAAACTTTATCACTATTCAAGTCAGAAGTTTATCATTTGCAATATGCTATTTTTATATGATTTATGATCTTGTTCATGTTTAAAGTTTGTTTTCTCTAATATGCATCTAAACATTTAGCATATATATTATTACAAACATATTGCAAATCTGAAACTAAAAACAATACATTACATCTGCAAACTTTATCACTGTTCTTGGTTTGAAAACTCAATGTCATGACTCATATTTTCAGACTTTCTATAAAATATTAATTTATATTAAATTAAAAAATTGACGTACCCAAATACCCCCGTCCCCTATTTTGAAAAATACTTGTACCCATACCCGTACCCAAAATACCCAAGTACCCCTGTCCCCATGCAACCTTGGACTATTTTTTGATATTTTAAATAATATTAAAATTTAAAATACTTTTAGTTTTTAATACTTGGAGGGAAAGTTAAGACTCAAGAGCCCAATTTGAACAGGTATATCAAGAAGGCGCCTATGCCCAGTTGATCATCATGAATTCATTTGGTATCTTTGTTTCCAAAATTATCCTCATTTTTGTTAGTATTTTTCAGATTCTACTTAGGATTATTTCAATCTAGAGGTCTAACAAAACTAGGCACATGATGCAATAAGATAGATTCAGAGCAAGGAGAGATAGTACCCGGATAATCTTCAGATCTGATCCTTCTAAGTATTTAGGGCTTCCAAGATGTCTTCAATCTGATGTTTACTTGGACCTAAGATCAGATCAAAGCCAATGTAATTCTGCCTTGAGATCTGCTCCAGTATTGCTCCTCTTAGACCAGAATTCGCATTTAGATCTGCTGCTATTAGGGCAGAGATGTCTCGGACCCAAGAATGAATTCTCTGCTGCCCTTAAGGAATTCGCTGCAGCCTTGGGAATTCGCTGTTGCTGCTGCCTTAGACAATTTGGTGCTGTTGCTGCCTCTTTTAGTGATTCTTGGGAGAAGAAACATGTTATGTCTTGGGTGTACTTCTCTCAAGAATCATCCTCCTATATGTAGGAGACAAGGGAGAATGCCAAGATTAATTCAAGAAAGCTGACTCAAGGGCCCAAACAAATAATTCAATGCTAAAATCGAATTCAATAAACAATAGATATCAAATATATTACATATTTAATATCATTATTTATATATCGATATTATGCTCTTTAACAATTAAATATATTGTTTGGTACACTTGATATTTGCCGTCAAGGCCATAGTCTTAACACTCCCTCTTGGACTTGAGGCAAAGATCAACTCAATGATCTCCCTCTATCAACCCTTGATAGAGATGCCAAAGACATAATCAACATGGATTCCATATCCAAAGATGCCATAGATCTCTTATCTATAATGAGGACACAACTGTTCTTCATAAACCATACATCTTATGTTCATATGAGAAACATCATATCATATAATGTTTACCATCCAAATGTGGATCTCCTAGATCCTTTGGTCTCCTAGACCCAAGAATATCAGTCCATGATATAAGTGACATGATATTATATATCCAATCCATTTGTGAATTTCCTAAATCCACTAGTCTCCTTGACTATTTTGAATATCAAGTCCATGATATTCAAGGTTGTATCAAGTCCATGATACTTTCCAAACACAAGTTATCATCAAATCCAATTTGTGAATAACTTAGATCCTTGAGTCTTCTTGACTCAGCCAATAGAATACCAAGTCCATGATATTCATGGTATCATCAAGTCCATGATGTATAACATCCAATTTGTGGATAACTAAATCCACAAGTCACCAAGACTCAAGAGATGTCAAATCCATGACATCATACCAACATCAAGTCCATGATGTTTTACTTTCCAGATGTGGATTTTTCAGATCCATGAGTCCTATGACTCGAGAGTTTAGAATATCAACTCTAGGATATTCAAGGTATCATCAAGTCCATGATGTTACCATTACTCAATTGTGGATCCCTGATCCATGAGTCTCCAAGACTCATAGGATATCAACTCCTTGATATCCAGAGCATTGGTCTAACGAATATCAAATCCATGATATTCACCAAGTGCTCGGAGCAATGGTCTTTTGACATCAAATCCATGATATCTCACCAATTGCTCGGAGTAATGGACTTTTGACATCAAATCCATGATGTCTCACCAATTACTTGGCAATGGATTCCTGATCCACGAGTCTCCTGGACTCGAAGAACATCAAATGATATTCTTCAATTCATAAGAATAACTTAGCCAAAAACAGAAGTATATCCAGATGAATAACCACATAAGTATAAGATTAACCAATATGATTATAAGTTAATGAAAAGTTCACACATAGAACCATCAGCTATAATCAGTAAATGAAAGAGAGTATGATACATTCATACACAATAATTAAAGTATGCTTTTCAAGCTATAAAAATGGCGTATGCCCCATAAAATCATATTAAGTAGTTAAACGCAGCTCTCTCATAGAACCAACATAATATATCCAGCATCTATGCATAAGAGTAATCACATAAGTCTTTACCACCTAAGGATAACCAACATTTAACCAATTTGAACACAGCAAGATGCAATATAGTTTTCTAAAAAAAAAGTGTATCCAAAATAACATATATCCATATAATGAATGCTCCCATGCATAATAACATTAACTCTAAATGTATGTTCTCAAGAGGTATGCATATGCTTCAACATTCATCATCCAATAATGTATGCATAGTAAGTAAGCAATTGTGATTTCCATAACAGAGCATATGAGTCAAAGAAGATATACAAATCACTGTCAACATATTCCAATGCTAACATAAACCAAGAAATGTATTTACTCATATAGTTTCCTATTCTGAAAGGAAATGAGACTGCATATGAACACAACCTAAGCAAGGCAAAAATATAACATATCCCAGTGTGAGGTATACTCCATAGCCACAATGTTAGTTATGTATGTTGCCCTCATACACTAGAATGCATCCATTTATACATAATGTGAAGTATGTTCCTCATATATTCAGTTATGCTAATTAGGCATCCTTAACCGGTTGATCAAAAATTAACAAGTAATGATGATCATACCAATGAGGTATATACCTCCCCACACATGAAAACAACAAGACATAAGAAAGGAGATTACCATTCACACCAGTGAGCTCAAGATTGAACTCCCTCTTAAACCATATGTCTACAATTAAGATACCCAGGGAACATGATACTTAAGGAGACTTACTCCCTCTAGATGGTCCTATCTTCATCCATACATGCTAAGGTATGCAATAGGTAAATCAGGTATGTTGCTTACAATGTGCAGTAGTTCTCTCATAGAACAAGCATAAATCAGTAAGGAAGGCATACTTAAATTTATCCAAATAGATAGCTCTTTATGTTACCACGGCTGTAACTAAGACAAGATCTGTAATACATACCAGATTATATCATTTGTCCAATGCCAATGTAAAGACCAACACAAGCCAATGTTGTCAGTATACAAAAGTACTTCCTTCACATTCATAAGTAGTTATGTATGTCATAATTATAGACTTAGTCATAACAGTGAGGAAGGATATTCTATCATAAGCCAAGTGTTATGAAACAGCCAATATATAAATATAGCATATGTAAGTGCTAATCAATGCAAATGTTTAATGAATCAATCATATGATGCTAATGAACTAGCCATGATGACCTTACACATGTAAGAGGGATAGGAAAGTGAGCCCATGATCAAACTCCCTCTTAATCTAGATTCCCTCCAAGGTATTCAACCTTAATGCAAGATTTAGCCCTACTTTCATAAACAATTTAAGCCAAACCCCCGGATGCCTTAGTTTTGAAATAGTTAGATTGAAATTCCTAAATCTGAAATGGATCTTTCTTCTACCATATCTCTGATACCATGTTAGTATTTTTCAGATTTTACTTAGGATTATTTCAATCTAGAGGTCTAACAAAACTAAGCACATGATGCAATAAGATAGATTCAGAGCAAGGAGAGATAGTACCCGGATAATCTTCAGATCTGATCCTTCTAAGTATTTAGGGCTTCCAAGATGTCTTCAATCTAATGTTTACTTGGACCTAAGATCAGATCAAAGCCAATGTAATTCTGCATTGAGATCTGCTCCAGTATTGCTCCTCTTAGACCAGAATTCGCATTTAGATCTGCTGCTATTAGGGCAGAGATGTCTCGGACCCAAGAATGAATTCTCTGCTGCCCTTAAGGAATTCGCTGCAGCCTTGGGAATTCGCTGTTGCTGCTGCCTTAGACAATTCGGTGCTGTTGCTGCCCTTTTTAGTGATTCTTGGGAGAAGAAACACGTTATGTCTTGGGTGTACTTCTCTCAAGAATCATCCTCCTATATGTAGGAGACAAGGGAGAATGCCAAGAGGGCCGACTTGAATGATTAATTCAAGAAAGCTGACTCAAGGGCCCAAACAAATAATTCAATGCTAAAATTGAATTCAATAAACAATAGATATTAAATATATTACATATTTAATATCATTATTTATATATCGATATTATGCTCTTTAACAATTAAATATATTGTTTGGTACACTTGATATTTGCCGTCAAGGCCATAATCTTAACAATGTTGCCATCCAAAGTCAAAAAGCAGTGGGCTGGATGCTGTGATCCAAGAGGATGAAAACCCTCTTGGCTCTCTTCTCCAAAGGCAAAGATGAAAACCCTCGTCTTTGAGCATTAGCAAATTCCATGTAGGGTATACCTGCGGAGCTGATATAGAGGTGTTGTTGCATGATTTTCAAGGGATTTACAATCAAGATTTCCAAGCAAATGACTTGTGAAACCAATAAAATCATATTTTGAGAGTTGTCTATTATTTTGTTGTGCTGATATCACATTCTTTTTGCAGCGCCATCTATCCTAGGGAAAAATTCAGGACCGCACTCAGTTATGACTGATATGACTGATCGCTAATATTTATTGCCAGGTCCTACATTTTGTCCACCACAATGCAGGTAAGAGGTTGCTGCCCTGTTTCCAGATTTAATTCAGAGGTTGTCTTCATTGTTGGTGGCTGATTGCCACATTAATTGCAGGGTTAAGGCTGAGATCCAGCACCACTCTTGCAGCAGTCCACTCCATTTTTGGGACTACAAACTGCAGATATCATTGCCACAGGGGTACAGCAGCAGCAAGAGACCGTCCACCACCATAAACATTGCAAGTTACAATTCCTTGCCATCATATCTGCTGTAGCATTTCATCTGGGAGGTGGCATGCTGAATTTAGGGAGAGTTTGGCACCTATATTTATTTCTTCCATTTCAGTTGTCCTCAGTTGTTTATGAAAGTTGAGTAGATCTGAATACAATCCGTGAAGGTGATATTAACAAGGTATTGTCAAGAAATGTAATGTCCTCCTCTAACTGATTTTCTAATATTTAAATAATTTAAATTAAATGCTTAGTTACCCACACTAGCATTTAATTTCTATTTGTATTTCACTTGTATTTTAAATTAAACCTTATTCCACTAAACGGTGAAATACTTTTGTCCTTTCTGTGAGTGATTTATAAAATAGACAAGGAATTTCAAGATTCGAGGGAGGCAGTTATGATGACGGAGTTTTTAAGGGAAGGTGTCATGTAAATTTGGAGAAGGCGAAAAAAGATTGTGAACATGAATATTGGCAGGATTGCAGAGTATTGTGACAGCTTCTGGAGGACAATTCTTTTTCAGAAGAACATTGTTTGCAGAGCTGAAAGATGCTCTCTGAACAATTGCACCAGTTATACAGTGATGCTAAATTGAGGAAGGAAACACCAACTCGAGATTGGTTACTTGGGAAAGAATTGAATTCGGCTGAATGAGATTTGGGTTAACGGTTCTGGTGTTGAAGGTTCGGGTTTAGACAACTATCTTACTGAGTGACAGGTGGTGTATCAAGCATGCCTTTTTGAAATTAAACTGCAAAACTTCAGTGAAGATTCATCCTCCTGTATTGTGTGGTTGTGTGAAGAAATCTCATAGCCATCTAAAGCTACACAGTCACGTTTTTCGAGGTAACAGAGCATTGCAAAGAGTTGATGGGTATTTACTTAAATCGGTGGTTGTGTGCTGCAACGAGAGTCTCTAACAGTGTTTGTGTTACCAGTTACTGAGCCAACAAAACTCGGAGTCTTCATATCGTGGAAGGACTGGGAAATTAAAATGTTAGCTGTCGTTATTGAGTATGATGCCAGGAGAAGACTTAATGGTGCCTGTGACGCCGTGACTGGAATGTGCAAAGATTGATATATATATTGTCTAAACTCGTTTTACGAAAGGGACTATCAACTGGTTGGGACAGGAGCCCAGTTTTGGTAGTAATAAGCAGTAACCAAAGGTTTAGTTTAAGTTTATTGACATTGGAAGGTTACAGGTCATCTGCAAGAAACTCCAAGAGGAAAAACAATATGCAGAGGACATTGCATTGACATCGGGTCTTATCACAGTCTTATGTAATGTACCAAACCACATGGTACCCAAATTTCCCCCGCACGTCATGACCACTGTGATGTATCGGCGCTCTCTTATGACACAATATCTGAGGGCAAAGTACCTGAGGGAAGTACCCAAGGGAAAAGTACCTGAGGGCAAAGTACCCGAGGGAAGCACCAGAAGGCAAATACCTGAGAGCAAAGTACCTGAGGGAAGCACCCGAGGGCGAAGTACCTTTGAAACCTTCTGCTCTCAATCAACAGCACTCAACACCCTTTGGCTCCGGATGGTAAAGTTCCACTTGTACAAAAAAATAGGTCGCACACTTCCAAACACTCTGTACGACAATGTTACTTCCAATGAAGGATCCAATCGTAGATAATTCCTCCGTCAATAAGATTATTGCACATGCAGGAATAACACAGAGTATCCACCAACGACATTGAATGACCAAGAACTAGATATTTGTAATTATATTTCCAAACGGTAGAGATAAATCCAACAATGAAGTACAAAGTGAAATATCCGAAGCGATATCTCCAACGACAGACTAGGGCGGGAGTTACTCCCACCAAAACTGCAAATGCAGAATAGGGAGGATCTTTCACCTCCGAAATTGCAGTAGTGTTGAACTCCAACTAGATTTCGCAAATACAAAGAAAACATAAACCCACCACACCTTCCTACAATGCCAATGCGGCCTTATAAAGGGCTCCAGGAAGTTTCCTAAAGGGTTACAAATAGGCCGACATAATTTATTTATTATATTATTATTTTGGCCCTCTTTTAATTTATAGCTAAATTAATTAATTAAAGAAGTCCTTTATAATATTATTTAATTTTTGGAATCACTTAATTAATCAATTTAATTAAGTCATTTAATTAAAATTGGGGACATTGAAGTTCTCCCGGCCCGAAGATTGCTTGTCCTCAAGCAATCCACAAACTCCAGGGTCCCAAACCATGCGCAAACGTTGGTAGCCATATCTGTTGAAATCTCCATGTTGTCTCGTGATCACAAACACGCACTTGGATGTAGGCGAAAAGAGTAAATTTCTATCAAGCTTTTGCTGCTCCACTCTGATATAAATGTTGCCATGCCTAGAGTCATCAAGATCCCATTGAAGCCAATCATAAAACACATTGATGCTCAAATCAAAAGCCTTTATGCTATCATGCCCATCAATCTCTTCTTGAATCTCATAGCTCAGGTACAACTTGTTGTTTCCATGAGGAAGCCACTCACATGAAGAGATGGCAATTATGCATGCCTCATGCCCAACCAAAGGGTAAACTCCATATTCGACCAACCGTAGAGATTGCTCCTACAAGGGATCATCGTACGGTCTTCATCTCCATGAAGCTAAACAGCGACAGGTAGAGCATGCTCATTCGAAGGATCACTGAAAGAACCCACATTTCCATCAAGTTGATCAACGAGTGTTGGCTCGACAAAATTTGTGCAAGCATCTTCTTCACCTTTCTGGTTGTCTTGAAGATTTGTGTGATCTTCACTCGAAGGGATAATTGATGATTCTTGCTTGTCCATATCCTCATGTTGCTGAAGTGCATCTATGAGCATGACTTTATCGTCTTTGGGATTTAAGGTGTCATGCAATGCGTTGTCAATCTTCCGCTTCAGATTATTGTTGTAGACTCTAATACCCTCAGAGGATGGATACTTCATTCACAATTCCATGTAGTCCTTGAGAGATATGTCTGTCTGCCATCCACCCTCAATACAATCCTGCTAGAATTTCTTTAGGGACTCAACCAAAGAGGGTCATTGCTGGCTCCTTGAGGGAAAGTCAGCATTGTCAGTCTTGTATTGGTTTGTTGTGAGCGTGACATGTCGCCCAACAGAGTCTCACCAATCTGCTTTTGTCCTCTTGCTAGGGACTGGCAAAGCTGTTGCTGACTTCTTTTTAGATCCCTCAACAAGACTGTAATATACACATATCCATCTTCCATTCCATCACTTGGCGCCATGATTCTCTTGACAGGCTAGCAAAATCACCAACTATGATCCCACTATAACATACCAAACCATTGGTACCCAAATTTCCCCACACGTCACGTACCACTGTGATGTATTGACACTCTCTTACAACACAGTATCCGAGAGAAAAGTACCTGAGGGAAGTAATCGAGGGCAAATTACCCGAGGGAAGTACCCGAGGGCAAATACATGAGGGCAAAGTACTTGAGGGAAGTACCCAAGGGAAGCACTCGAGCGCAAAGTACCTTCGACACCTTCGACCCTTGATCAGCAACACTCGACACCCTTCAGCTTTGGATGGTAAAGTTCCACTTGTACAAAAAAGTAGGCAACGCATTTCCAAACACTCCGTACAATAATGTTACTTCCAATGAAGGATCCAATCGTAGATAATTCATCCATCAATAAGATTATTGTAGATACAAGAATAACACATAGTATCCACCAACAACATTGAATGACCAAGAGCTAGATATTTGTAATTATATTTCCACACAGTAGAGATAGATCCAACAATGAAGTACAAAGTGATTAATGGTTATTAAGCACATGTTTTTTGTTAAGGAGCAAGAAAAAGATTAAAAATGTTATTAAGCACATGTTTTAATGTGCTTTAAGTTATCTTTTTATTAAAAAAAGCATCAATTTTGACGCTGGGCCCGCAGATGCTTTTGGAAGCTCACGGGTGCCCTGTGGATGCGTGCAGGAAGCACATCATGGGCACCCGAATACTATGTGGATGCATAACAGAGCATCTATAGGCATCCGGGTGCCCAGGATGTGCTTCCTGCGCGCATCTACAAGGCACCAGAATCTGCATCTGCATCAGAACGAATCCACTTCCGAATCCAAGCCAGGATGCTACAAATCGGTAACTAAGTTATTACATATACTTATTTCTATATCTATATTTCTTAATATATATCTCTCATATTTCTTTTTATGAATGTCTGATCTGATTCTTCATCCCTTTCCTTATATTAGATCTATATTCCATATATATATATATATATTGGTCTATCAATCCCTATGAAGTGGAGATGATGCCCGATATATCTCTAACTCTTTCATTCAATGATAAATATATAAAGCAGTGATTGGTATGGCTAATATAAATATGTATACCTTATTTATTATCTATTCTCCTATATTGTAGTGGCTGTAGCAGGATTGAATGATTACTTATATCCTATCAATATTGGAGGGGCATGTCTCCTCCGTAGTGCCTTCTCTAAAGGGATGTCTCTTTTGATAATAACCATTGCCATTTTATTATTTAATTTGCTAATATGAATTGCTAAATATCCTACAATGGACTTGCTTGTTAATGGTCTCTAATTATCCCATAATCATATCGACTACCTCTTTGTTTAGAAGTCAGTTGATATTCCTCACCGTTTTTCCCTCATTGATTAT
Organism: Chamaecyparis obtusa; assembly: GCA_027943335.1. Lineage (NCBI taxonomy): Eukaryota > Viridiplantae > Streptophyta > Pinopsida > Cupressales > Cupressaceae > Chamaecyparis > Chamaecyparis obtusa. Next base: position 1,878,009 of record BSBK01000678.1, on the reverse strand, counting down.
ATGTGGTTCTGTATAGACCCAGTCGCTAATTCGGCAATTACTAACGATGGGATGCTTGGTCTCTTATCGTCGATAACACTCTGCTATCTTCTTTTAATATCGAGCTATTGATATCACTGTTGACTTATTCTGGTCATCTATTCCTTTATCGCAATATTTCTTGGTTTATATAAATCGCACCTTTTCAGATTGCACATTTATATTACTAGTAATATTGTATTTCTTGACCATAGTCTAGCGATCATTAGTTTTTGTCGACATATCCCATTACTTCAAGAATAACCAATCATTGCATGCTCAATATCTTCATTTTAGCGATACATGCATATTGCTTGCCTAAGTCGATAATATCACCTCTTTAATTGTTGGCTGTTCTTAAGGCATAGATGGGAATATCACATTGTTCATGTGTTCTACGTAGGGGTCATGACAATTACTTTTTGCTTTTATACTGAAGTCAATGTTTCTATGATTATAAGTGATTGACTTTCAATAATTAATTCAATCATATTGTATATTATTAAGTTCTATATCAGAACTGGCATATTAAAGAAACATTTATGCATACTTTCAGTTTCATACAGTAGCTGTTTTGTTTATTTTTAATGTTTAAAATTTGAAGTACTCAGGAAAATACATAAAACCCAGAAAATACCCAAAAAAATCAGAAATACAAAAAGGGGACATCTCATAGAAAAACAACCATATCAGCAACCATGTCTTATCTGGGGCCCAAGATAGTGCGTGGAGGATAGACACGCTTAGCAGACTAAATGTACTATGGGAAGCATAAATATGAACCACATAGGCAAAGAACTATATCAGAGTACAAAGGACAAAGGAAAATGAACAACAGAACAAGTTAGACATTTCAATGGCAATTGTGATAAAAAAAAAATATTATGAAATGATCTGTGAGGTCAGATGTATGTTTTATACACTGAATTTAACTGTATTAACTTTGCAATCACTAGTGTCACTTAAGAATGACGGTATAGAGTATTAATATATTATACATGAGGGGGATGAAGAAGCAATTGGGCAAGTACAAGCCTGCCTACAGCTCTAACAAATGATGGTTTCATTGATGCGATTCATCTACATCATCATCACCTAGGAATGATGTTACAACTCTTTGTACAGAACATATAGGTCAAGACAAACACCACCAAATGTGTGGAAAATTTGGGAAGAAGTTAGATTGTTGCATTACCACCACATGCCTACAAGTGATGACTATGTTGTTGACAGAGCCACCAAAGCTGCATGTTATTGTTGATAGAGTTGAGCACTTAATACTCTTGGATAAACATCATCCTCCCAGCCTTTTGGACTAAATGAATTTTCTACAAACACTAACCCAAAGTCTATTATCCACCACCTAAACTCTAGGGAAACATTACTACAGAATATGAAAATGGGGTAAATTGTATCATAGATTATTTGTCGCCACTTTTGCAATTTAGCATTAAATGAGAGTTTGGGTTGGCTTAAACAACAAATATTGTCAAAATTGAAGCCTCCAAAACAATCAGCTTCAAGGATCTAGACCAATGCTAAACTTACATATGTAGTTAAACAACTCTTGGGGGAACAACGCAAACAGATCAAACCAAAGTTCAAGCATCCTTTCCAAGGAGAAAAATCAAACCTACCTAAATAGGCATCTACAAGTTTGATGATACAAAAGAAAATTCATGGACAACTCTCATGAAGCAGTATTTTAAGCTTCATAATATTCCATATAATGCAATGGTCAAACTAGCCTCACTACTTTTCGATTCAGAACCTTACCAATGGTACCAATGGATGATGAGGAACAAGCAAGGATATATGCTTACTAATGTCTTAGCAGCCAACTATGAGAAACCATGGAAGGGTAGCTATTTTACCCACCTAACAAATCTGAAACAAACAAGTTTGATACTGGAATATAATGCCAGGCAAATAAGATTCCTAATTTAGACTAAAGATGAAACAACTTATTAGAGGCTGCAATTCTCAATCTATGGACTTAAACACCAAATTAACCACCATGTTCATCAATTGGAACCTTGGACAAATATGAACGCTATATAACAAGCATTCCACATGGAACAACAAAATTCTGTCACGAGAAGATATCTCACGAGCACATTGTGGAATGGAGAGAGAAATACAGCTAATATTGTGGATAAAAATGAGGCCTACCTTTTTAACCCAAGACAAATTTCAAAGCTCTCTCCTGAACAAGAGGCAGAGAAAAGAGAAAAGGACTATAATGACATAGTCACAGCAAGTAATCTAGGATTGTATGGGTGTCAATGGTGAGAAAATACTAATATTATTGAGAAAAACACTGCAAAAGAGGAATTAGTTGACACGAAACCAGTCATAGGCACGAACAAGAGTACTTCATCTAGGACGAATGCCCCACTGTCTCCATGCATGGATTAAAAGGGATAAGCACATGCAAAGAGTCAAAGTGGTTGGTCCGATCAGGATTGTCCAATCTCCAATTTTAAGGTCATGATAGCTGATGGGATGCAACTCTCTTGCAGTTAATGTCATCATGTCAAACTCAATAGATCAATGTCAATTGGATTCGAAAGTGTTTGCCATCCCAATTGGGGGAGAAAATGTAGTTTTGGCAGTACAATGCTCAAATAATTGGTAACATGTCCTTCAATTTTCAAGACTTATTCGTGATTTTCAATGCAAATAAAGTACAAACTTGTCAAGATGCAATCACAACCACGCCAATTATTAGCTCTAATAGGATGGAGAAATCGCTCAAAAAAGAATCTTAGAGTATAGTGGTACAACTAAATTTCTTAGAAGCACAGATGTGGAAATTCTTATTCCACTAGAACTTCAAGAGACCATTCAACATCATCAAGAAGCTTTTCAACAACCCAATGGCATACTTCCAATTAAAGATAATAACTATGCCATTGAATTGAGTCCAGGGTGTATTTGTAATGTCCCCTTTTTAGGGTACATTATATAGTGCCAGGTTGTTAGCCTTTTCACCTTGGCCCGGAGGGCTAACCGTGGTGTGGCAATACACCAAGAGATAATTGGCCTAGGTGGTTTCAGTTCCAAGCCAATCGGAGCAATTTTCGCAGGTTTTCAGGGTACTTACTATTTATAGTAAGTCAACAGGGTTCAGAATTCTCGGCTTTCAGCAGTGGACTTGGAGCATCTCGCCAAGAGCTTTCCGATGAGCTATCACATGTCGGCATCCAAGCTCGTTTGGGCCTCCGTTTTAATGACAAAAGATTCTTCACTTTATTAATTAATTCACTTTATTACTCAACGGTCAAATTATTTAAAAAGTGACTTAAAGTGAAATTATAAAGAGACAAATTGGGAATATGAAGAGTCACAGTGGGGAAACTGAAGAGTCACAGCTGCAGCCATAAGAGGAGGTTGAGAGTCTCATTTCAGTATGCTTCAATTTATGGATATTACTTCTCTTTGAGAATTCGAAAAGCTTCAGCTATCGAATCAGAAATCTGAGGACGGAAACCTTCAGTATTTCTTGGTGGATTGGATGGAAACCCAATTCATCCCGGTGCGGATTCATTCAGAGTTCACCATTGTTATACCAGGTTCTTTATCATCCAGTCTTATTATTATTTGCCTATAGTTCAGATTGGAATGTAATAATCTATTGGTTTGTATTGATGTTGTAAAATACATACCATTTTCTAAGTTATTTCGTGAGTTTGTATCTGCTGGTTATATGAATAAATCTGCTAGTTACTCGAGAATATTTGCTGGTTATTTGCATGTTATTATTCATTTTAAATCTGTTTAAGATTTATTGGTCGAATTTAGTAAATGGCCGGCTAGAGTCATTTCAGTGGTATCAGAGCTGGTCTTCCTGCCAGCCTGTGAGGTTTCACAAATAACCAGTAGCTGCGCACTTAAAGATTTGTATCTGACTGGAATTGAGAATATTTTTATTGAGGACTCGATTTAAGTCTGTTATTACAGTGAGAGAGAGAACTCTCGTATTCAGCAATTATTATATTTGATGAAGAAACATACTAGGAGGAGCGCAAGAATCTAAACGCTTATTCTTGGAAGCTTTTATTGTAGAATAAGTTGTCCACACGGGAAGAAGTCTGGTCTGAAGAAAGTAACAGAAATTTCTATGAAAAGGCAGTCTAATTATAAATAACGCATAGTTCATATTGGTGCAAAGTTTTGAATAAAACAGTTCCATTAAATAACGTTGGTGGCATATAAATCACAACGGTGAAATATTATACACCCGTCTTCCGTGAAGCATCCACACTGGTCATCTCTTAGTGGTCGGTTCTCTGTTGAGTGGCCACTGAACATACCGCACCAATTAATATTGTCATCAGTTTATAACTTCATTTATGGAAACTTCATTCGATCTATAAATCACAGAGAGCCACAAACAGATTGTGTGCATATAATGGGAGTTTGGAGATAAGTAGAAGTTTTGCTTATACAGTACAGTTCATTAGAAGTCAGTTTTACAGTGGAACAAGTGATCTACAGCAAGGGCCACAACAGCCGCATTTCCTCACATTGCAACAGGCAAAACAAGCAGAACAGGAGATAGTTAACGGGTGTATCAACTGATTTAACATTTTATCAGTGCTAATTCATGCTCACGGCACCACCCGCACATCCTAGTTTCTTGACGGCATACACTGGTGAAGCACAAGTATCTCACGGTGCATGAAGATTGGATATTCAGTGGCGAGGAAGACTCTGTGAACTTAGACTCTCTCCAGCCAGCCGCCACTCATTTACTTCGCGTAGAAGTAGACAGGTCCAATCCGCAACACGGGTCACCAGCTCGGAGCTATTGAATGCGGGCTCCAGTACATACTCTCGTTCCGTGTTCATTGCCGGGATACTCAAGAAGTCCCCAAGCATGGTTCAGTGCACTCGGTTTGGACAGGTAGTGACTGTTCCAGTCACAGTAGGTGCGTTGGGTGTTACAATCGGGAGCTAGCATATAAATCGTCCGCTGCAGCAAGTAGCTTCCACGACAGGCAATAATCTCCAGCATATACGGGCAGTCATCCTCCACTTGACCGATGCCAAGAAATATGGTAGATATATATTGTCGCCAAAGTTTTATGTAATATCGGGCGTATGCAGTTTCCAAGTTTGGGAAAGATTTGTCGTATGGGACAAGAAATAAATAAAACGTTTTTTGTTGGCACTAGCATACTCGTACGAGCGTTTTCTGCATAAGTCTTTAGATTCCTATGTTAGCATTGAATACGAAGCTACCAGAAATATGGTGCAGTGAAAGAATCGGCAGTTGCTATTGCCAGATGTCCACAAGAGCACAGGAATTATCATTAGACTACAGTATCGGTGAGACTTGTTAGTTGGTGTTCCTCATTTAATAGTTTTTTTTTTAAAACAAGACTGAAGAAACTTGTCCTTATGCCAGACACATGATATATTTTCTTTTGAATATAAAGATTAAACTTAAGAGGTCTGAATTAAATGTAGACGCTCTTACCTTGGCTAAGGTTAACAGCTGTAGAGGTGAAGTCCTTTAACAACGAAGCTGGATTGGTGTCCAAGACGCATGGGTTCAATACGCGCTGGGCATGACAAATGCTTCCATTAACAGCAGCGACAGGGATTTCTACATTCATTGGCAGGGAGCTCCTTCCACTTCCGCAAGCGACTGCAAATACATCCAACTGGACTCTGGCAGCATATATGGGTGCCCGAGACAAATCGTGAAGAAGGATTGAATTGATAAGTTTTACACTTCTGAACTGAATTATCCTTGTTTGGGGTCATTTACATTTTGATTTCTGGCGGTATGAAGGGAACAGAGATTTTAGAATGTTGCCGGAATTATCTATCTGCTGGTAGGAAAAGGTTCTCTGTTTGGGAACATTGAATGGTGGGGCTTAGTGCTATTCCTGTAGCTGTTGGTAGCCTCTCTCTAAGAAATTGTTGACTGGCTTGATTCTTAACAGCTTAAGTATTGCTCGAAACAGTTACCTACTCCGAATCATGATGATCTAAACTTCCAGTCAAAACAGAGAGATTGTTTATTGCTCCGTATGGTTTGATCAACACGATGATATCTTGTTATTCAAGGCTGCAACATCAGAATATAAATTAGTAACACAGAAATAACTTGACAACTCCACTAGCCAAATTCTAGAATTCGTGAAAAGTTGAAATTCCTGCCCAGCTATTGCATGAATTAGGATGGTCTATAAACTTGGAAACAGTTTCAAGCAAACTGTTTGAGAGAATGCTTCAATAGTCATGGTTGTAAAATCGGGCCAGAACAGGGTAGTATCTTGCAGCGATATATTTCAAGTTCTGAGGGTATAAATCAGTTTGTTTCAGTTGCTGAGCATGTCAATGGCCCGAATAAAAGATGGGAGATTGTTACCTACTTTCCTTCCTACCCCCCCCAACAAAGGAAAGGTTACCTAGCTGGGAGAAAATAATGAAGGACCTTGCAAAGTTAAGAAGAACGTTACAACGTACAGGCGGAATGCTTGACCGAAACCAATCCAGACATTCCACTTCTACAGCCCGAAACAAGAATGGCAGACATGATACGACGGCAAGTGAAGTGCCTAGGAGCTTGTATGAGGAACGACCTGCTATCACCAATCAGCCTAGAGGTGAACAAAATTTCAAACCAGACATGAAAGAGGAGATTGAAAGGGAGGCAGCGAATGAAGAGAAACTAGACTCACAAGTAACCGAGTGTCCCAGGAAGAACAAGAATCAAAAGAAAGAACAGATTGGTTTCACATTTCAGAAGGATTGGGCACCTCATCACAAGTGTGGGATTAGTGAGGGAGATAATTCAGCAAAGGGTGATGAGACAAACAAAAAGGAGAAGGAAAAACAAAGTGCTCAAGATGAAAGGTACCCAAAATTCTTGTTGGTGATGTAGAGATTATTATTGTTGAAACCCATGAAGGAGTAGGCTCTTTTGATGAATCTATATGTGATCATAATACTGCTCCATTATCTCTTCTTGAAGGGTGCATTGCAAATTCTTGTGAAATTTCCTATATAGCTCCTTTAGAAGATGAATTAATACAAGGTGAGACTAAATCAGAATTACAAGATACTTCTAAAGGGGAACATGCATCAAGGAGGAAAGAGGGGCTTGAGGATGTTGAATACACAACACAAAGATGTGTGACAATTCCTACACATGAAGAAAAATCAGAACAAGGCATTGAGGACACTAAAGAGTATGAGGTGCAAATTGAAAATTCAGATTGCCCCCAGTCTGATTTTGTAGCAGCAATTAAGGAAAGGCGTGAGGAAAGTGACTCCATTTACTATTATGATGGTAATCCTTTGATTATGCATGAAGTTGACACCCAAGTCTTGAGAATCAAATATGGGGCCAATCATTCTAGCAAGCAGATTGATTGGATGAAGCATAGGATTAATGTAGATATCATGCTGGTTGAAAATTCCTTGTTTGAGATGGGTACTGAGTTAACATTTGATAATCCCCTCTTTGAGATAGATGAGGGAGATACTTCCTATCCCCAGGATGAGGACAAGGTTGGTTGCAAGGTGTGGGACCCAGGAGTAGTTATCAGAGGTGAATCGTGGTCATCAAGTTGGAGTAGCGGGATGAGCTCAATTGATGAGCAGTATGGTTTGAGTACCTACAGTACAAGAGAGGTAGCTATGTCTGGTGGCACGATGAGAGCTATGTCTTTTCTTACACTACCGCTCGATGAGGATGTTGATCAAGTATGACTTATTCAGTACGAGGCTATCGAGAGTGGCATGCTGGTTATGCTGGTTGGTGTGAATTTTTCACACAATGATATACATTGTATGACTCCGAGTATTGAGAGACAGTCATGGAGTCCTTATGCTGATTTGGGGTTTCCAACAAAGCTAGTCAGTGCATCGCAAGTGGAAGTCTTATCCAGCGGTTTTGACAGTTTGCCTTTTCAGCGCAATTACTGGTTCAGGTTACAGATTAGAGGGGCAGCTTTATGGCAGATGGATACTTCCGATATGTCACTCAGTATGGACAGTGAGCATCAAGAATTTTCACTTAGTTGGGGCGATGTAGGGCTCTTTTGCTTGTGGGATCCAGGAGGGGCATACTCACGGTTGGTTCTCATTTTTGGAACCGATCGACAGGAGAGTTGGTTTTCTCCAACATATGACGGTAGAGGCGCGGGAGATCCCAGTTGGAGTGAGGTTCTCAGTTGGATTGAGTCCTTACTTACAGATGACAGCAGCACAAGGCAGATGGGCACGATTGATCTTGCAATGAGTTGGGACCTGGGCATTGGATTAGCTGATGTTTGGTTATGGAGAGAGTGGCTTCACAGATCGGAGCCTAATGACTATTTCAACTACACACGACAAGTCGATGGAGCAGCTTCCCTAAGATTAGTTTGGGATCCAGGTATTTGATCGCAACATGCAAATACCGATTGCTTGAGGGCAAGCAATCTCCGAGAAGGGATGATTGTAATGTCCCCTTTTTAGGGTACATTATATAGTGTCGGGTTGTTAGCCTTTTCACCTTGGCCCGGAGGGCTAACCGTGGCGTGGCAGTACACCAGGAGATAATTGGCCTAGGTGGTTTCAGTTCCAGGCCAATCGAAGCAATTTCCGCAAGTTTCCAGGGTACTTACTATTTATAGTAAGTCAACAGGGTTCAGAATTCTCGGCTTTTCAGCAATGGACTTGGAGCGTCTCGCCGAGAGCTTTTCGACGAGCTATCACATGTCGGCATCCGAGCTCGTTTGGGCCTCCGTTTTAATGACGGAAGATTCCTTACTTTATTAATTAATTCACTTTATTACTCAATGGTCAAATTATTTAAAAAGTGACTTAAAGTGAAATTATAAAGAGACGAATTGGGAATATGAAGAGTCACAGTGGGGAAACTAAAGAGTCACAACTGCAGCCATAAGAGGAGGTTGACAGTCTCATTTCAGTATGCTTCAATTTATGGATATTACTTCTCTTTGAGAATTCGAGAAGCTTCAGCTATCGAATCAGAAATCTGAGGACGGAAACCTTCAGCATTTCTTGGTGGATTGGACGGAAACCCGATTCATCCCGGTGCGGATTCATTTAGAGTTCGCCATTGTTATACCAGGTTCTTTATCATCCAATCTTACTGTTATTTGCCTGTAGTTCAAATTGGAATGTAATAATCTATTGGTTTGTATTGATGTTGTAAAATACATACCATTTTCTGAGTTATTTCGTGAGTTTGTATCTGCTGGTTATATGAATAAATCTGCTGGTTACTCGAGAATATTTGCTGGTTATTTGCATATTATTATTCATTTTAAATCTGTTTAAGATTTATTGGTTGAAATTAGTAAATGGCCGGCTGGGGTCATTTCAGTATTTCACCTTACACCAAGTCCAATCAATACCCTTATTTACAAAAGTCCAAAATTAAAAAAACTAGTCTAAGAATTGTTGGACTTATGAATTGATTGGCCCAGAAAAAGTGATTATTCATCACTAGTGCTCCTAGTTCAGAAGATGGATGATCATGGAGAACATGTATAGCTTACAAGGAACTCAACAACTCTCACAAATAAGATTCGTATTCTCGTTATTGATGAGGATGAGTTAAAATGGTGAAATTTTCTTCAATAAGATTTACATTCAGGTCATCATCATACACGAATTACAAAGTAGACTGTCTATAAGACAGCATTCGAGATGCATGAGGAGCATTCTGAATTCTTTGTTACATCCTTTTGTCTCACTAATGCCTCATCTATCTTTCAAATTCTCACGAGTTCCATATCCTCTACATTTCTTCAAAAGAAAAATTCATCTTCTTTGCTGACATCCTAATCTCTAGTAAGTCATCAGGGAAACACTCTCAACATGCAAAGGAATTGCAGGTATTAGAAGAAAATCGACTCTATGCAAAAAATCCAAATGTGCATTTGGAGTAAAAGAAACGAAGTATCTAGGAGTGAAGCATCTAGGACATATATCGCTTGAGGGTGTTACTGTCAAAGTAAACAAGAACACAGCTCTCAAAGATTTGTCACTACCTAAAATGGATTTGAGTAGATTCTTAGGGTTAACAAAATACTAAAAAAAAAATTGTTCACAACTATGCTTCCATGGCAGCATCCTTAAAAAAATATTGGAAAAGCATTACTTTTATGGTTGAAATCAGGGACACAAGCATTCCAACATTTGAAAGACACTCTAACAACCACCCCAATGTTAGCTACCCCTGATTTCTCTAGTACATTTATGTTCAAATGCAGTGCTTTGAGAGATACCATTGGAGCAGAACTAGTGCAAGAAGGGAATCCCATGGCATTTGAGAGCCAATAAATCAAAGGAATAATTTTGGTATGGCCCACATATGAAAATGTAATATAACCTATCATTCATGGAGTTGTAAAATGACACCAATCATAGTTCTAAACTCGACAAGTTCCCTCCAAACCTCCAAGAAATTTTATGAGCCAGTAAACTATTAGATGATTCACAAACTAAGTTCTACAAAAGAACTCATGAGTTTTTAGTGAGTTACTTAGCAATATTTTGCCTAGAACTTGCTCAAATTCAACATGTTTTCTTATAGAACACATACCAAAAAAACTATCAAAACTTGAGAAGACCTTGACATTTTTATTATGTCATTCTCAACTTCACCAAGTACAATTTCAACAGCTTGAATTGAAGGATTTACCAAAGGGTGGAGCACACTTAGATAAGCATTTGTTTTGTTTCCCATTGTATTTTGCTTGGTTTTTACAAATTTCAAATTCAAAAGATCGAAAACCGTGTTCTCAAGCTGTTGAATTTTCCTTTATTTCTCAATGTCTAGCATCTACAATGAACAATGCAAGATGCTTACGGAGAGGACTTTGTGTGGAAGCACTGCATATTGTGTGATCAAGGGCACAATGAGCTAATATATTGTGGGCTTAATATGAGATGTCAATTGATTGAAAAAACACCTTCCTAAAATTGTTGGCCAAGATGTCCAAATTTGTATCCAAGAAGAGGAAGCAAGAAAAGAGAAATGATGCCCTACTTTCTAGCCATGAGGAGAAGAAAAATGAAAGGTAGAGATCAAGAGAAGCAATTGCATCGGTGATGAATTTCACATCCATGAAATCATTTGGAGATCCTCTTCTTGAATATCCTAGCATGGCCTCTCTAGCCTTGGCCACTCCCTGATGAGCATTATGAAATCTCTCATAGTGACCAATGATGTATCAAATTGCTCCTCCATTTCAGCTGCAAACAGAAATAGTCAATAAGATTTCCTTCCAATCTTCACTGGCACATGGTTTTGGGGCTCTTGTTCACCCATAATTGTTATTTGTTATTGGCAAAATGCTTTATTTTTTCTTATATACTTTTGTTCTTTTATTTTTTTATCCTAGGGTTCTCTCTTCCTTGAACTATCTACTATTAATTGTTGTAACCTCTAGTCACATTGACCTGCTTTTGGTCATCTATGAACGTCAATGTAATTTATTTCTTTATTTCCTTCCTTCTTTGTTCTTGGCCTCAAGAGTCAACATTCCTACTCACGCTAAGGATAGTTCAAGCCATCTAAATTCCCACATAATTTCATCATTCCTCGCAATGCTCTAGGCACACACCTTCACTTGAAGGTAATGCTCAAACAAAGAAGTGCCATGAGATGAGTATAGCAACTGCACATTGGATGATTGATAAATGCATTGGTCATTGCCAATGTGAGGTATAGACACCAACTTCAAATGATTTCAATGGCTCATTGTTAGAGAAAACCATCAAAACAACATGGCTAATAATAGATTAAAAACGAATGCAGCGGAAAACAATTTGCAAAATCTTGTCAAATGAATGGACAAAGGGAAAGAAAAGGAGCCTGCTACAACTTTTTGTGGCTTCGGTAGCACACTGATTTTCTTGAAGATCATAGATGGCTTGCACATAGTCAAGAATGCAAAGACTTCCTGTAATCTATTGGATAAGTAAATTGAAGAGGTTGGCGTGGAGAATGTTGTCCAAATTGTCACAAACAACACAAATATATGTATAGTAGCAAGAAGACTTACACAAGTGAGGCATCCCACTATTTCTAGAAACCCTTGTGCTATTCATTTGGATTTAATACTTAAGGACATTAGGCAAATTGGATGGAGCAAAAGTGTGGTTGAAAACACAAAACAACATTAAAAAATATATCTACCACCACATTTGAGTGCTAAGAGTTATAAGAGAGCACACTAGGGGCCAGAAACCTATGCAAAAGGAGGTGACATGATTTGCCACAAACTTTATCACTTTGCAAAGTGTTGTAGGAGCACAAACTTCTCTCAAGTAGAGATGTTTGTGAGCAATATGTGGTTGGACACTCCACATTACAGAAGGTTGGTAGGGGAGGAGATTGTGAGGGCAGTTTCTAATGAGGTATTTGGGAAGAATGTTAAGGAGATGCTCAATACAAGTAAAATAAGCTATAGAAGGAATTTTGTAATTGCTGTTTTCCTTTCCTTTTTTAATTGCTTTTTATTTTTTATAATCAATGTTTTTGGCAGCGGAGTCTTTATCAATGTTCTACATAGTTGATGCGAGTAAAATGTCAATGGATTTATATTTATAAGGCCAAGGAGGCCATACTGCATTATTATGGTGGGAACAAGAAAAGGCATCAAATCATTTGGTGCATCATCTTTCTAGTTGGACATACCAAATCCACCAACCAATAAACTCCATAGGATACTACCTAAACTCAATTCTTTCCTTCTTTAATTAATTTAACATTGATTAGGAGCTCATAGTGGGGCTTACTACATGAATGGAAGATATACCATAATGAAGGCCTTAGAGACAAATTTCTAAATGAGATGGAAATCTACAAGGCTACAAAAGGGAGGCTCTTTAATCCACTTTTATGCATTTGAAGGAGATCAACCCAATAGCTAGGTAAAATAATGGGTCCTTCACATTTCTTTAACAAATCTAAGATTAGCTTAATACAATAAAGTTCTAATTAATAGTTTTAATCTTTTAAAAGTTCCGTTTGTAGATTTGTGGTGCCGAAACATCAAACATTAAGAGGCTAGCTATCTGTGTTTTATGTCAAGTTTGTAGTGCTTCTAGGTGCAAATGCTATTGGATCATATTTAAGATCATTAACACCAAGAAGAAAAAAGGATGACATAGAAATGCTTCAAAGACTTGTCTTCATCCAACACAACCTTCACCTTCGAACTAGAAAGGGGGAGGTCTGTAATGATGACAACGATTTTGATGAAATCAATCCATATTCAAATTGGATTGTCAAAAATGCAGACAAAATGTTCACTAATGAAGATCTTTCTGAATTAGAGAGAAAAGCAAATGTGGTGGACGCATGGAGGATGACATACTTGAGGAATCATTCACTCCTCAAGATGATTCAGCTTTACCTTCCAGTTAAAGGCTAGATGATACTAGTACATGGAGGGGCAAGGAAATGTAGTTGTTGTACAATTTTACCATAATATATATTAGATTTTCACAATCTATTGGGTTAAAGAAAAAGCTTCTAGAAAAAAGTGATGCAAATAGATTATACACTTTTTTTTCCTAGAAACTTTAACTTTCAATTGTACATTGTTTGAAATATTGAATTTTTGAGCATCTGAGGATCATATGACATGTAATTTTTGAAATATGACAAATTGATAATCAAAATAGACTTGTATGTTATCAAAATGTATGGGTTGATAGGCTACATATAGTGTGGGCTTTGAGCTTGAAACACGTCTCACGCCAAAAACAATTACTAGGTTGCTGTTAAACTCGAAGTTGTTTGCTGGTTTTCAGCTGCCAATTTTGTTGTCAGTCACCTGAAATTGTACATGCAATTAATTTGGGATCAAATCAAAGCAAATCAGATTTCATTTAACCTGGGGATTAAATGAGATCAAATCAGATTTCCAATATCAAATCATATTGCATTAAATTCTATGAATTCTATTAGATCGAATTGAGCAGGGAAGACAAGTGAATGAGCATCTGACAGAGATAAAAGACCTAACAAGTACAGTCAAAATCAGAGAAGTGCAAGAGCCTATAAGAAAGAGAAACACAAGGCATATTCATGATGGCTTTGGAAAACACTCAAGTTCTGGAAATAATTAGGTGCCCTGAGTTATATATGCATCCCAGTGGACTTATGGATATGTATCATAGCTTGAACTGAAAAGAAGTTTAGCCCCCCTGGTTCATCTAGATATATGTAACAAGATTGAGAAGGTACACATCCAAGATTCCAAATAAACTACTTTTCCAATACATAGACCAATGATGAATCACTCCCATGCAAGTTATATGGCCTACAGGCCACACTTAGTTTCAATGAATAAATTACTCTTAATTCTCCTCTAGGACCAAAAGCACTTTTGTGGCTATGCTTATAATGAATGAGGTATAGTAGAAGAAGCAGACAATGAATAATTATAGCTGTTTAAAATCGTTCTATACCATCTTCAACGTGCATTTGACAATTGAATTTGCCTGTTTTCTAAAAAATCAAACACTAGTTTAAAAAATCCATTATTTAATAATCAGTTCCTTAGAGAATAAGGATTATTTAACTTTGTGGACTTACCTGAACTGACCCAAAAATAAAAGACAATCAAGTCCCAAAAATTTCCAGTGAATAGCCAGGTATCCAAGTATAGATCAATTTATATTGTCAAACATGGAAGTAAAAGAAGAATTTTGAAACTCCTACCTGCACTAATTTGTATGAATAGAAGTAGAAACATAAAGAAGTACAAAATACAAAAGTTAATGCCCTGCAGAAATGGGCATTGCTTCAAACAAATTGTGATTACAGATATATTTTCAAAAGGAACATAATCTACCTGTCAATGATTGGAAGCAATGAAGATCAAATGTATCTGCCTCAAGCAGCTCAATACCCATACAGCCCACAGTAGGGGACAATTGTTGTGATATTGCATGCATAGAATGCCATAAACTAGCAAGCCTCAAGCTATCATTTGTGTCCATTCGCCCCGCTGATCCATAGTCCTAAAGCAATAGTTCCTACTGTTTAATCAATTATACCAATCTGGAAAGAAACTATAGGATAATCCAAACAACATTATTCATCTTCATATCTATTTCAATAAAAAGATCAATACAAAGTAGTCTCCAGAACTACAAAGAAAAATTAAAGATCCAAGCCTACATGGTCTGTCATGTTTAAATGAAAAAAAATGGGTAAAAAGGGAACATTTTTTTTTGTTTCAAGCTCCTTTGAGACCCATCATCTTGAATTGCATATGTTGAATGCCCCATAGAGATAACAGTGCTAACAACACATCAGGATCACTGTGAAAACAATCATGGTATCAAATCTGATTTGAGCATTGAGAGTAATTACAAACAATAGGAACATCGGATGGCATTATGCCGAGCTCTGGTCTGCGCGGTCTAGGGGAAACCCTAGCCACACTTCATAGTTTCTCTAGTGTTTTCTATGTGGGATCTTTGTGTGGGGGACTGTCCACGAGGAGCCTGGAGTATTGGCACCACTTTGAAGTGAAATTTCTTCTGTTTCTGAGGCATTTATCCCATGTTTTTTGGGGATTTCTTCATGCTGTTTGGGCTGGGGAGTGTGGAGCAAATCAGGTGGTGTGGTGCTGGTGGTTGGCGGCTGGATGTGCTGTTTGACTCTGAGCATTGTTTTTCCGGCTTGGTTTTTGTCGGATCTTCTTGCCAGTTGGGGTTTTTGTGGCTTGTTTCTCTTCACTTTCGTTTGTGTAGTTTTTTTCCCTCGTGTTCATGGGAGATTTTTGTGTCTGTTGTTTGTGAGTGTGGGCCTTGCATGGCTGTGCAAAGAGATCGTTATGGAGGAATGCGCATGCTGTTTAAGGATGCAATGATGGGGAGTAGTACATCTCTGTGCATGCGTGAGAACCTTGTCTTCAGTGCAACTGGAAGAAAACTCTTCCCAAATTGCTGCAAAGGTAAATGGATGCCTGGCTAAGAGTGATAACAAGCTGGCTCTTGTGATTCCTCCTGATTCTGTTGAGGAAGATACTGATTACTTATCTAATCATGCTCTGATCTGTAACCTCATGGGGATTTGGGTGTCTTTGGCCTTTTTGAAGTCATGGGCTTGTTGATAATGGAATCCGGAGGGGGAAATGGAAGTGATATTGGCTTCCAACGGTTATTTTTTGGTGGTTTTTTCTAGCATGTCAGATAAAAATAGGGCGCTTGAAGGGGGGCCTATTTTTATAATCAAGTCAGTCCCTTCATCAAGCCATGACATGTTGGATTCAACCCTACAAAAGAGCTTCCTTCGAGGGTTCCAATATAGGTAAGGCTTATGTGGTTTCCCTTAGAATTTTGGAGAAAAGTTATCTTCAATTTAGTTGCAGCGCAGCTTGGCAAGCCAATGAGGCCTTCACAACATACTATGGAGAAAAAGGTAATCACTTACGCTCGTGTTTATGTTGAAATTGATTTGAGCAAGCCTTTACCTAATTCCATGGAAATTCAATTGGGTCCAAACTCATGGATCCAACAACTTGATTATGAAACTTTTCCATTTCATTGCTAAATCTGTCATGAATATGGGCATTTACAACGGATGTACCCTAAATCTAAACCTACACGGACTTCTAGAAGTGGGCTAGCTAATTCACTTCCTAAATAGGATGAAGGCAAGGCTCCTATGATGGAAGACAAGGAGGGTTTCATTCAAGTTAGAACCACTAATAAGGGAAGAGGTCAAAAGACAACCCTTCATGACAGGCAATCAGATGAGGTGTTCAAAAGGTTTTATGCTCTGGATGATGTAGATTAATTTGATGGGGCTATTGCAAACCTGCCTATTGGCCAGGAACTTTTGGATGCAAGGGATCTAAATGGTGAGCATGGCAATAATACTCAGGCTAATCCACAGGAGGAAGGTTTAGGTGTGCAAATGGATACAAATATACCCTTGGGAACCTCAAGAGAATTGGGGTAAAGTGGAGGCAACAAAATGAACAATGGTCTAAGTCTCATATGCTTTAGGACTATTGTGAAGAAAGCTTTACAAGAGGGTAGTAAAAATAAGGGTACCCCCACGTGTGTTGGGAATTCATCAGAAAGCTCTTAAAAAGGTGTTCTTCAGAAGACTCCAAAGGTGGGTAGGAAGAAAGATCAAGATAAGGTGAAGCTAGTTGGCGATACATTAGTGGAGTCTAGTTCTATAAAGATCATTGACTCTCACTTCTCTCCATCTCAAAAATGATTGTCCTTTCATGGAATATAAGGGGGCTGAATAGCATCCCTAGACAAAAGGCTATTCGAGAGTTGATTGTTTCTAATTCATCTGATGTGGTCTTTATTTAGGAAACTAAGTTATTTTTTGATGATATGCTCAATAAGGCATCAAAAATTTGGGCTCAAAGTCATTGTTAATGCATTGAGGCTCAAGGCAGTTTAGGGGGTATCTTTCTTTTGGGTGGAGGATGGTTGGACTACTAATTCAGAGATTTTAGACTGGAGAGGATCTAGACCATTAGCCGTTCAAGTTTTCTGCTACTAAGTTCTGAGTGTCAAAGAATCGCTCTTTTAAGTTTCAGATTATGTGGCTTCAAGAACCATCCCTTCATGACTTTATGCTTCACTGGTGGTTTGAGGGGAAGTCTGCTTATGGTACTGCAATGTACTCCTTTGTCAAGCAATTGCAACAAATAAAGTATAAGCTTAAAAGGTGGAATAGGAAGTGTTTTGGTAATATCTTCCTAGCAAAAAGGAATGCTCAGTCTTGGGTTGATGTTGTTACCTGCCAAATTAGGGATCAAGGTTTTTTTAATGCTCTATATAGGAAGTTGTTGCAGTAAAGGAGCTAGAGGAATGGGAGCTCCGAGAGGAGATTTATAAGAAGCAGAAGGCTTAGGTTGATTGGCTCCAAGAGGGTGATAGAAACACAAAAAAAATTCATAATACTGTGAAGGAAAAAAGACATGGGAGTGCAATTTCTTCTCTCATTTCCTCAAAGGGGGTTCTTCTATCACACCACAGGGAGATTACTCAGGAAGCCACTAGATACATCATGAATTTGTTTGCTGAGAACTTTGCACCTACCAATGTGAAGGAAGGGCTTGTGCTTGACTGTATTCCTTCCATAGTTACCAATGAAATGAATAAGGAACTTCATTAGATCTATATCACTACCTGAAGTTGAAGCAATTGTATTTGGCATGAAGAAGAGTAAAGCTCCAGGGTCAGATGGTTTCACTGTACAATTTTATCAAGAATTTTGGGAAATAATTAAGCTGAATCTTTTTCAAGTAGCGGAGTCTTTTAGGAACAAATGGATGCTCAAGGCTTTGAATGCTATTTTTCTTGCCCTCATACCAAAAAAGGAAGGAGTTAATTACCTCGAGTCCTTTAGACCTATAGCTCTATGTTATGGGATTTATAGAATAATCACAAAGTTGATTGCAGAAAGGCTCAAGCCATGGCTCAATAAATTAAATTTTGAGCAAGGTGGATTTGTTGTTGGAAGACAAATTTTGGATGGGATTATCATAGCAACAGAAGCATTCTATGGCAGTGTCTAAGGAGAAGGCTATGCTAATTAAGTTGGATAAGGCCAATGTGTATGATAGGGTCAAATGTAATTTCTTACATTAAGTGCTTACTGCCTTTGGTTTTGGAATTGAGTGGATTACTTGGTTGATAAGTTGCATTACTTCCTCCTTTGCAGTTCTTATGAATAGTGAACCCACAAACTTAGTTAGTGCCTCTAGAGCTCTCCGGCAAGGTGATCCCCTCTCCCCATGCTTATTCATACTAATGGCTGAAGGATTGGGAAGATTTATCCAGTCACAAGTTAGGCGAGGATTGATTCAACGATAGAAATTGGGGTCATGGTCTTCCTCCCTCTTCCCATCTTCAATTTGAGGATGACACGGCCTTAATGGGTGTTGCTAGAATCAATGAGGCCGCCAATTTCAAAAAAGCTCTAGGTAATTTTTTAAAGTCTTTGGACAAAAGATTAATGAAGGGAAATCTTTCATCTTCTTTTTTAATACACTTGTTCTCATTCAAGCCAGGATTCCTAGGATTTTGAGGTTTCAAATTGGTACGCTTCCTTTTGTCTATCTTTGATTTCCTCTTGCGGCGTGTCACTTTTCTAGGAGGCTATTGCAAGACATTTCAGATAAGTTTTGGCATAAAGTTAGCCATTAGACTAATAGATGGCTCTCAATTGTAAGTAGAGTTACTCTCTTGAAGTCAGTGGTCTAGGCTCTTCCTATTTACAGGTGTTTTGTGCAGACTGCTCCTGCAAGATTTATTAACACATTTGATGCCCTTTCAAGGTAATTCTTATGAACAAGTAATTTACCATCTTCAAAGTGGAGTTTGGTTAAATGGGATTTTGTTTGTAGGTCAAAGCAGTCTTGGTTTGTGTCAAGCAAGCATGAATGAACGTGTTCTGGTTGAGAAGCTCTTTTGGAGATGGTGCCCCAACTAGGATCAAGGTTGGCCCAGAATCCTCAACATAAAATGTTTAGGGGGAGTGGAAGGAAAGGGTGTTCCCTAGTACAATCTGATAGGTAGTGGATCCATGATCTGGAATACTCTTAAGAGATGGGCACGGTTGGTAAAACAAGGTCTTTTTTGGATTTGTAATAAGGGTGTTGAAGCTTTGTTCTAGAAAAACTCTTGGGAGCTATGTTCTAGAAGGACTCTTGGGATGGATTCCCTCCTATTCTATCTCAATTTCCTCACCTACAATCTCTTTAAAATAGTTTTCTTGAAGTTGGCTAGAATAGAGTTGAGTATTCTAAAGTTGCCTTCAGCTTAGGGCAAGGAGAAGAGGTTAGATGGAAAGAACCACATGAGTGGCCTCCCCAAGGAACAGTGGAGGATAGAGAGGATGTTGCTATAATTTCAGCTAGTAGAATGTGTAACTCAGTCAAAGGAGCAAATATTCTTGCATGGGGCCCTAATCCGAAGGGTAAATTTTATGTGGCTTCAAGATATCAGGAATTGGATAGGTTAATTTTTGGCAAGGTGAATGTTCCTTGGTGGAAGCAGGTTTGGAACAGGTTAGCCTAGCCTAAGTGTAATTTTTTCTTGTGGTTAGTCGTTCCAAACAGATGTCTCATTTGGGAGAATCTTTGAAAGAAAGGGTTCTAGGGGCCTTCTATTTGTGTTCTATGTAATAAAATGAGGAGACTAGTTCTCATCTCTTTTTCATGTGCACCTTCACTAGGGAAATATGGCATTGGCGGTGGGGAATTTGGAAGCATGCTTGTGTTCATGCCAACTCTTTTGTTGACTTCTAGAATAGCCTTAGCTAACACCTTGCTAAGACTTCCTCCATGAGGCATGGGATATTGGACCTTGTTTCATTATTTGGCAATTGTGGTTAGAGAGAAACAACATGATTTTTCAAGAGAATAAGAAGTTGGTGCAACAAATGCGGATGCGAGTTATTTGCATGATACAGGAAACTTTGATAGCTACATGTGATCTTTCTATCAAGGTAGGCCCTGGAGACTCGCAAGTTGTTTAGAATTTGAATATTTTTGGTGAGGACTTCAGTAATGCCTTTTTCAAGAGATAGCATGTTGACCAGCTAAAAAGAAGGCCCAATGAGATGTTAAGTGGTGTCCCCCACCTCTGGGGACCATTAACATCAATATTGATGAGTCTTCTAGAGGAAATCTTGCACATGCAAGAGTTGGTGGAGTTGGCAGGGATGGCTTTGGAAATGTAATTTCCTTTTCTATGTATAAGGATCAACAAACCAATAACTATATAGAGGCTCTTGGTGTTCTCTTGGCATTAGAAAAAGGATGTGCTCTGGGATGGAGCAAGATTATTTGTAAGTTTGATTCCCAAAGTTGTTGTGGATATGCTAAACAAGCAGAAGATGGATGACGTTGATTGGCATCTAGTTGTGGTGGGCAGATAAATCATTAGTTTGAAACTCTTTGGAGTCAGTTTCTTTTTGTTATGTTTTAAGTGAGTGGAAGATAGCGGTTGATTATTTGGCTAAGTGGGCTTCAGAATAATTGCATGGTTGGAATGTGGGAGAATGAGATCAATTGCCCCCAAAGTGTGCTCAAGATCTTGAGAAGATTGTTAGAGAAGACACGGCAAGTTCGTTGTGGCCTTTAGGGGTTGTCTTTTGTTGGTTTATTGGATTGTTCTTTCTTTTGGGCTTGGTGGCCCTTTGCTTTGTATTGTTATTTCTTATTCAATAAATTTTTTACCCCTCTTTTCAAAAAAAAATACAAACAATAAAAAATTATATTTAACACTAATGTTTACAAATAAAGGATCGCCATGGATTTGATGGAATATTGACCATAAGAATATGTTCCATGGAATTTCCACAATAAGTGTATTGGGCACAATAGTGCAGGGATGCCATTTCCGGCAATAGCAAGGGAGGACAATTTTAAAAATAAATAAGAAAAAAATTATATAATGAAATTCAAAATATTGAATGCTCTCTACTTGCCAAATAAGGAGTATTCCAAGAAAAAGCAATATTACATGCACAAATGTGCCTAGAAAGGTAAGTTTCCATTTTCTCAACCTCTCTCTACTAAAATTCATAATACATTTGTATCTATACATTGATCTATCAATTGTGACTATTTGTATCCCATTGATGTAGCTTTTAACTACCAACAATCCAATTCAGTGTGAAGTTAATAACGACTCTATGCTTACAAGTAACATCCTCCACATTACAGTTAAGGAGGAGGCTTTTGTTGAGGCTTGGAAGGGCAATTGCAGTTAATGGTGTGGGCTTCCGTCTGATCGAGAGTTTGGAGAATGTGGTTCGAAGCAGCGAGATGGCTCGTGTTGGGCATTTAGAGGAGATAAGTTGGATGGTGCAACCTAGAGATCACAAGGAGCTTGACCAAGGGTTGGGAATGTTAGCCACTGTTCGTAAAAGAACAAGCTTTTTGGGCCCCAGGATAAGCAGGTGGCCCCTATGCCAATTTGGGTGGTGAGGGCGGATGTATGCAACGAAGCAGTGCATCCTTGGGGGTCTTTTTCATTGATGGATGATATTGGTCCCCTTTGCATGGAGCTTCGACTAGTCCCTCCCCCAAGGGTAGCAGTGGTTTCAGTGTCGACTAGAAGGACAAGATCCCTTTAACCCTTGGTGGTCGAAAGGGCATCACGTGCTATGATGATATGGTGGGGTCTAGGCAATTCGACGAGCATGGAGCGGAAAGGAATCACAATGATGCAACGAATAAGGAGTGCATTAAGCCTTTAGAAGGCAGACTTGCAGTTTATTTTGATGACAATATTGGAAGAGAAGTGGCTGAAAACGTTAAGTTGTTCTCTTAGAAGGGCCTAATCGGAAGGGGCTTTTGGCCAAGTCTCGGTGATCTGCACAAATGGATTTCGAAGTTTTTTATCCGAGGACTCGAGGGTTTTTTGTGGTCTTTTTTTATAATGAATAAGATAGAAGGAAGGTCTTGTACAAGCACTAATGGAGTTGGGAGGATAAGTGAATGTTGTCACTGAAACCTTGGAACCCAACCTTCCACCCTACCACTAAATCTTTCGACAAGGTACCATTATGGGTAAGATTCCCCAACCTTCCATTACATTTCTGGTTTAAATCGTGTTTTGAGGCTATTGGGGACACTTTGGGCAAGATTCTGGGGGTGGATGAGGGCTCTCAGGATTTCCTTCATACAACTTACACTCACATTTTGATTGAGATGGACATGATGAAAGCTCCTCCAACGGACTTGTGCCCAAAGTCTACAAATGGCTCTTGGCTTCAATTTGTAGATTATAAAGGGATCCCTTTTAGATGCAGGCGATGTTTTCAGACAGAACATATGCTAAAAATTGTGTTAAAAGGAAAATGCAAAGACAGGCAACCTAGTGGAAGGAGGCAAACCCTCAGTTATACCTAGTGCAAAAAGCAGATAATGAAACATCAGAATGTGACGAAGAGTATGGGAGCTTAGAAAGGTCAGCAAGGTAAGGTTCAAACAAGCACAAATGAGTCGGAAGGGGAGAAGACAAAGACAATTAGTAGTGTTAATACTGCTGATTGCTTTTTTGCAGCAAAGATAGAGGCCAAATAGGGATGCTCACATGTCTCGAATGAGGGTGAGATTTCCTCCTCAATCTCAAAAGCTTCAAGAGGAAAGAAGACATTGGATAAAGAGACTAGTGCAGGTGGAGGAAGCCATGATAGCACAGGAAGGAGTTTGACGGGAGCCCATGCTTCTGGATTGGAGAGGCAAAGCTTTCATCTGATGATTCAATTGTGCGGCGAAAGGAGGCTACAAAGGTGGAGGATGGTTGGCAAGTTGTGAACGGGAAAAAAGATAAGGCGGTAAAGAATGGAGACACCTTTGGCATGCTCCTCCAGGCACAGACTAAAGGAGGACCAAACAGAAATTCTTAATATTCTGACCTGTTTATAGATCTTTGTTTTGGGTTGCCTTGTCTATTTGGGGGAGGTGGCTCCCCGGTTGTAGCCACTCGTGGTTCGGGCCAGTACCAAAATCCTCGTTTTTTAATTAATATCAAGGTGCAGCACAATATATATAGCTGCAATTTATCAATCAAAAAAAAGACATCCTCTACATTACCATGTACAACTTACATTTTGCAAGCATGCAACCCTAATGAATTACAACAAAGCCCCAATACCACATGTTTAGTTTTGCACAATTTTATTCAATGACCTTGCATAATACCACAACCAACCACAATTTTATAATGTTTTTCCTGTTTTTATGCTTTTTTCAAAAACTGTTTTGTGAGGTTGGAATCCTGTTGGACCCCCATGAAATTTTCCTTCCTAAGTCAATTTTGCCCATAAATGTTGAACTTTCCTCTATATAAGCCCTCATTTTGAAACACTCGTGCCCTTCTTTTTACTTGGCATATTTTGGAACCAGACCAATCTCATTCTATAGCCAATGATAAGCACTTTCGGATGCTTTAAACAGTATACAAATCAGAGTCCAAATGATGAAATTATGGCAAAACAAGGAAAAGAAACATTATGCCAGAAACACATTTGAAAATCAGTGCCCTTTCTTCTCTCATGCAAGAATCAGTTAACAGGCAGTCAAAAAAACAAAGCGGCTAAGGGAAGATTCTAAAGGGCATATCATCACAGAAATGGCAATTCCATCCAAAGGAAAAGAAATTCAATAGATAGAGGTATCGGACTTCCAAATTGTGCAAACAAACTCAGGCATGCAAACAAGGCAAGGTGATTTGAACCTTTTACAATTTGCTTAAGGTAATCATTATTTCAATCAGAGGGTGATTATGTCAGAGATTTGGGCAAAATTATATAAGTTTGCAAAAAAATTATATGCATAAGTGCTTCTACATTCCACAGTCACACCATTTTTATTCATAAGGCATTACATATTTATAGGGTTTTCATATCCCTGTATTCTAGGAAACTTCAATAACAACTTGTATATTTATTTATAGGATTTTCATATCCTCTATTACAGGAAACTTCTATGACTACTCCTAAATATACAAGTTGTTATACACACACAAGGGTTTATGCTTGCTAAGTAAGACCAAGCATGAGCAAAAATCACAATGCACCTTTCTTAGCTTACCTTGCATGCAGTCTGAAAAGGCTGCAGTGAACTAGGTCATGTAAATGGTAAAGGCATTTACAGTTATGGAAATATTTGCAGGAGAGTGACTATCTTCAGCTAAATGTAGAAATGACCTAACCAGTGTACAAATCTCAATACGTTATGATGTGGGACACGGTGCAGAAGTATATAGCATAAAACGGAATATTGAAAACAAGCAGTCGGGTGATTTTTAATATATCTAGATTCAATTGAAATTTTTCCTCATCTTATTTCCAACTTTAAAGGTTTAAACTTAGCTAAAAGAGTGCCTGTACTTACATATTGTGGCTAAGCAATTCAGATTATATACTATATAGTGCTTGTTATGACAATGAGACCTTCAAGATTGACACTGCAAGGCCATCATAGCAGTGCAAAATAGAGGTAATTGGCAGGAAGATTAGTTGCTGAGTATTAGATCTCAGATAAAAATGAGTGGGGCCAGCAAAGCTACTATCAGCCAACAAGTGCCAGCTTTGATTGTACCACACACAGAAATAATCATAAGAAGTGAAACTCTAAGAAATGGAAGTAGATGACTAGAACAAGTTTGCATAAAGATTTAAAGGCGGCAAAATTGCTTGACTAATTGTAGGGATCAATGCTAATGGTTCGCCCTAAAAAGGATTCAGACTCCCTTTTGATAAAAACTTTTTTGACAAGTCTCTGATGAATGAGAAAGAATATGATCAGTGCTGCTGAGACAGAATTAGGTATTCAGAAGGAAATCATCAAGTAGTAGGCTAACTGAAGACCAATGCCATTGATGTTAATTATAGAACATGATTAGAAGAATTTTCATGCTCTATATTTTCAGGGAGAAGACAAATTATGGAAGCAACGTGGAGTTCAGATGATATGTTGGAGATTTCAGTTGTCAGGAGATTGATTCCATTTTGCTCTTTCAAACTATGGATAAGAAGATCAGCCTTGATTTTCAATCAAACTATGGCATGTCATGACGAGGATCACAGACAGTTGTGATCGTGTAACTATCTCTTAGGCAGAGAATGTCATATGAAATTGAAGCTGGATTCAACTATTTGTGGAGAGGAATCTCGACCAAAATCTCAGACTAGAAAATGTGGAAAGCACCCCCACTTTTGAATGATTTACACTTCAAGTCAACTAATACAACATGCATAAAAGCAAGTCACTTTCAAATGTAAAATCACTGCTAGCAAAGACCGGATAAGATGAAAAATGTAGCAAAACCAAATATGCAGAAGAGGCTCTCTTAGGAGATGAAATCTACCTTGCAGAAAATGAGGCCACCAGATTTATTTATGATAAACAAATTGTAAATGCTAGCCATACTTTAGCTCCCCGGCCTGCAAATGAAAAAACATACATGTGATAACAATATTGAAACAGCAATATCAGAGCAGCAAGAAAAGGTATCCATCACAACCTAAGTTGTTCTACTAGGGCAGAGACACGGGTCGTATAAGAAATATGTGCTTCACAACTAGTTTTAAACTAGCACTTGCACCTGAAGTACATGCAATGGTAACACTGATAGAAAACTATGTGTATGCTAATATGTTAGACAGTACAATTTAATTTGTGCACAGAATAAGAGTGGACAAGAGAGCAAGAGGGCAAAAAATTAGGGTCATATTTGCACAAAATAGGTCACTTGTCAAACTATTTTGAAATATACGTATCAAAACATTCCCTTAAAATAAACATAAAACTAAATAAAAATAACATAAATACACAAATAGGCATTAACATGCTCCTAACATAGGTTGGCCTAGGGTCATGGAGTGCAGGCGGGACAGGTGACAAGAGTTTCTAGGCATCTGCCATGGCAGGACTGCAGATATTCAGACTGACCGAGAACGAAGGTATTTCAAAAATAGTGCATGGAGACCGCCAAGTCGGGCATGCAAGAATCAGCTTGCTGGGAGAACAAACTTCCGCTGTCACAAGCTGTTCTCTCAATCTAGGGCATCCGAAAATGAGACCCCTGCTCAAAATAAATGGGTTTTTTTGAAAATCTTCAAGGGACTGGAAAGAGACGCAAACGGTTTAGAAGGGAAGGTGTGGAAGCCGAAAAACTAAGGATATGACTATAGAGGATTCTCAAAAGGATTCAACCAGCTCACAATAGGGCGATTTTGGTACGGGTGGAGGATGACAAAAAGAGAGAAGCAGTCAAAACCTTCAAGGATAAGGCTTTCTTCATGACGTGGGCAGGGGAAAGGCTAGCGTTTGCACGTGTGCGCAAGTGGTGTGATGATCACTGGGGTAAGAACCTTATTCTCAAAACTCTTCCAAACAGCTTTTTTCAGTCATATGTGAAAACCATAAGATAAAAACAATGGATTTTAATCAATGGCCATTTCTTTATGGGGGAAATGTGTTTTTTTATTAAAGATTGGGTACCTAATTTTGATCCAACTAAGGCATCCATAGATGAGATTCCAATATGGATTTGGTTATATAATCTGCCACAAGACAATTGGGAGATTAAAACGTTAGAAACCATAGGAAACAAGCTTGGTAGGTTTCTAAAAGCAGATGAGGCGGTGGAAAAGAAAAGATCACAGTATGCATGCAAGAATTTGCATACCGTGGAAACCCTATCCCCTTCTTCCTCATGCCATAGAGATAGTCTCAGATGAAGGGATATGGGGGTAGGAAATAGAAGTTGAAAATATAGAAGAAATTTGCGAAGTGTATTCAAAAGTAGGTCATTTGGCAGAAAATTGTGTTAAGAATAAAAAAGGGAAAGAACCAGAAAGTGAGTGCCTATTGAGGAAGATAAATACTCTTAATAGTGAGTTAGAATCCTTCCACCAAAAGGATGGTAGTGTCTTTGATTCTGAATAAGGGGTGAGCTTGCAATGCACTTGGGCTCTTCAAGTGCAATGCAAGAACTCCAAGAAAGAGTCCCAAGGGATTTGAGTAAAGATTTTGAGGATTCAGACAAAGAGTTTGAAGTATAGGATACAGCAAGAGGGTTTTCAACTCCTCTTGAAGTTTGAAGGGTTGAGCTTTCGAAGAACAGAACAATGATTCATTCTAGGGTCCCAACAGAATTGAAGGATATAACCCACTTGTAGAAAAAAAGAACTGTTTTGGTTCTTGTTCAAGAATAAAGGGATTTAAAAGACATGGAAAGGATAATGGAAGAATTAAGAAACAAGGCTTCTTCGGAGGTAAAAGAGTCAGAGGGATTAAGGGCAGATGAGGACCAACGAAAAGAGCAGTTTAAAGACATCCATGTCCCCCAAGCCATGACCATGATTTTATTCTTGAAGCTATTAGTCAGAAATCTCCTAACCATTCACAAGCGGCAGGGGGGGGCTCAGATTCCTTTTCCAATGCTGATGAAGACGTTTTCGGTGTTAGAGATGAAAGAATTATGGAATTGTGAACTATCAGTCAATCCAAATCAAAATCAGTCAAAGTTAAAAATAGAGAAAAGCGTAAAAGAGCTTCGAAATCAAAACGATTGAAATGGGAATTAGCAAGGAGTGCCAAGGGACAAAGTAAACTAAGATTGGGAACAGGATTCTACCTTTCCCAGACACCATGAAGATCATATCATGGAACATTAGGAGCTGCAATGCCCCTGACAAGCGACATTTGATCGAGAGGGGACTGGATCAAATGAAACCAAATATAGTCTTGTTACGGGAATCTAAATTGAGTGATAGGGAAGTAGAGCGCCTCATGAAAAGCTGGGAAATTTTGGGAAGGTTATTTTGTTGAAGTTGAAGGAGCCTCAGATGGTCTAGGAGTAATTTGGAATCTGGGAACTTTAAAAGTGG
Organism: Chamaecyparis obtusa; assembly: GCA_027943335.1. Classification (NCBI taxonomy): domain Eukaryota; kingdom Viridiplantae; phylum Streptophyta; class Pinopsida; order Cupressales; family Cupressaceae; genus Chamaecyparis; species Chamaecyparis obtusa. Next base: position 1,849,601 of record BSBK01000678.1, on the reverse strand, counting down.
ATTTGTGTGCTCAAGACAAAAATTGACAATAGGTAAAGTTAAAAATCGTTCTCCCTACAAAAAGATATGTTTATATTTTAATATCTTTGGCCCAACAAATATGATCCAGAAGAGGAGTTTGTGGTCTCTCCTCTCAAGCAAACTCCAGGAACTCAAAGATGAAGTTATTATCTTGGAGTTTGTGGTCTCTCCTCATGAGTGTATGGTTCAATCCAAACAGGTTTTCAGAATTTTGTTATAAGGAGTGGCCTTCGCAAAGTTCATTGTTTCAATGGTTGCTTTACATGGACTAATCGTAGGCAAGGTTTCTTGAATATTGTGTAATAGCCCCTATCTATAATAAGTATTTAATAAATAAATAAATTAAGTAATTGATTTAACGAAGTATATTGATTAAATATATATTGATCAAGCATCAATGTGTTATTAAATAAATAATTGAATAAGTAATTAAATATATATTGTTCATTAAATAAATAAATATTATTTAATAAACAAATAAATAAAATAAATTTATATATTGAATGATTAAATCATATATCATTTCTATATACATATTGATCATTCATATAAATTATGGTTATTAACTTAAATAATTATTAATTAATCAATAAATAAATAATTATATTTACAAGCCATTGCTCCCGTCAACGAATAGAAGAGACCCCTACCGTCAAGTCAGCTTTATCTATGCCACGGAGGTAGGAAGCGTAGGTAAGTGCGAATTATCATTAAACAAGACAAATACCGTAGGTATCGACGGTTTAGACAGTAGTATGGAAACGATAAATTTAATCCAAACAAACAGCAATTAAGACTGGATAGGTGTTGAGGAGACATGTCCTTGGGCATCGTATCCTTCATTCCCCCCAAAACAAGATATAAATAAGCATTCACCATCGTTTTCAAGGGGAAGAAAAAGGAAAATAGGAAATACTCATGGAAGTAAGAAATAAACAAAGTCTGAGTTACAAATACTCATCAAAGGAGAATCAGTAAGATTGATTCCTTTATCAGCAACAGTCGATCATTGGTAAGACTAGCATATACACTGATACGTATATATCTTTCTGTGTCAGGTACATACAACAACCCAAGACTCTGGTAAACTGATTGGTAATTATATGTAATATATCCAAATGAACATCTATAACTGCGTATAAAACCATATTCAATCCTATATACCATTTAGCTTTAAGGGCTTGTATAAATCCAAGCAATGGCTATTTGTCCCAAGATAGGGTAGGGGTCACCGTCCCGGATGCCTTGAGGGCAAGTCCCAAGGTAGGATACGAGCTTGGACCTATAAACTTTGAGGGAGCCCATCGCAGTTGGTCACTAGGCACCTTGGATAACACCTACTCCTTCCATTATTGAGCTGGGATAGTAATTAGATTGGAGATGGGGGTATTAATGTTGCATATAGATAATTTAATTTGATTAAATAATAGATAATTCTTTTATCATGAATATCTTAGCTTGAATCGTTGTATCTTAGGACATACAATGTAGAATTTGAGTTAAAAATGTAATAATCATGTCTAAACCTATCAAGCGAAATCATAGTAACGAGAATCACCCAAAAATCGCATGAATCACCAGTTTAGCGATTCAATTCGGGCTTCCCGATTTTTTTTTAATCGTTAAACAAGATCGGCAATTTCATCACCATGAATCGCATGAATCACCGATTCAGCGATTCATACAAAAAATCGCAAAAATCGCCTGCATGAATCGCGAAAAATCAGCCCGTGCGGCTTGATTTTAAGTCAAGTCAAATTTTAAAAAAAACACATCTTTTTTTAATGTTTTTTTTTTGTCTTTCCTCTTTGTTTTAACCCTAAAGGGCCTTCTAATTGTTTAGCATGAGTAGAAGAGAGGACAAGTGAGAGGGAGCTATGGCTCAGCAGTCCTCTAGGACCTACCTTAGACACCTTTGTAGAAGGCAGATAGGATACTCAGAGGCCGAGGCTGAGGCTGCAGCCGAGCTTGAGGATGATGATGAGGCTTGAGCTAGAGCCTTGTTTTTTCATTTTGTTTATAGATATTACGTTTCATGGATCTTCATCTTACATACATTCTATGATTTGACTCATTATGATCCTATGATTTCTATTTACTTCAGCTACAATTTACATTTTACGTGTAACGTGTGTGATGGATTTATCATTTATGTTCCTTGTTTATGTATGTTAGCTTCTATTTGATGATGTTATAGCGTGTTTAAGTTATATTCAATAAAGGGTGCATGAAATAAGTTTTAAATTGTTAAAATCGCTAAATTTCAAGGGTTTTTTAAATTTGCCGATTCGTGGCCGATTCATTGCCAATTCGCGATTCAATTACTTTGGGCGAAATTACATATTGCAAACAAATTAGACCGTTTTTTTCTGGTAAGGAAATGGATTGATCTCTGAGTTGTTTTTTAAGCTGAAATTCTTCCAATCACAGCTCGCATTGCTACCCTGTTCTTCTTAAGACTCCAAGATGATTGCATCCCCATCCGTTGTCCCTTTAATATGGTAAAAATGTGGTTTAAAGAAGAGAAATCTAAAGTTCTTGTTTCTCAATGGTGGAATTCGGCTCCTCATTGAATCGGGAAAAAAGACTGTCTTCTTTAAAAAACTACAGTTTCTAAAGAGTAAAATGAAAGAATGGAATAGATTACACTTTGGGAACATTTTTTAAGAAAAACATCGTCTGAATAAAATATTTTGCATAGTTAAGTCATTCAAACGGGCATGGAGGAAGTAGACTTTCAGGAAGAAAAAGCCCTCAATTCCCAATATGTGGAATTTTTAGCAAGAAAGGAGATTTTTAAATTTATGCTGGCTGCAAGAAGGGGATAGGAACACGAAATTCTTCCACTCCTCTGTGAAGGCAAGACGGTCAGTGAATAGAATATTTTCTATAAAAAGTAGTGGACAATGGACTAGGGAAAGTTCATAAATCAATAAGGAAGCAGTATCATACTTTCCACAGTTACTAAAGGCAGAAGATGGTACTCAGGACTATGGGAGCATCCTGGATGTGATCCCCAAAATCATATCAGATGAACAAAATTTAATGTTACAAGAAAAAGTCAGCATTATGGAAGTAAAAGAGGCCCTTTTTTCCATGGAGAGGGACAAAGCACCTATTAGAATAAACCATTATATAACAGCACTTGGACCTGATGGCTTTTCAGCAGCAATTTTTCAAAAGTTGTGGGATGTTTTCTGTTCAAATCTTTGGGAAGTAGTGGAGTCAAGACAAGAGGGGGCTGTCCTCAAGCATCTGAATAACACTTTGAATGTACTGATTCTGAAGGAGGAAGTCCAAATCTTTGATGACTTCCAGCCCATTTCATTATGCAATACAATTTATTAAATTATCTCAAAGGTTATGGCTAAGAGATTACAAAAACATTTAGACAATGTCATCTCAAAGGAACAGAGTGGACTTGCACCTAATAGATCCATTGTGGAGGGGATTATTATTACTCATGAGACAATACATTCTATCAGATGTGCAAGAACTGAAAGGATGTTTGTAAAATTCGACATCAGGAAAGCTTACAACCAAGTAGACAGAGACTTCTTATTAAAGGTGATGGAAATATTTGGGTTTGGCCAACTCTGGATTTCCTGGGTGAAGAGTTGCATATGCTCACCTCGCTTCTCAATCTTGGTAAATGGAAGTCCACAAGGATTCTTAAGCCTCGAGAGGATTTCGTCAAGAAGATCCTGTCTCTCCGTTCTTGTTTATCATCATGGCAGAAGGGTTAGGCAGATTCATTAGTAAAAAGAGGATAGACAATCTTTGGAGGGGAGTGAAAGTGGCAACAAGAGTAGAAAATACATCTCATCTCCAATTCGCAAATGACACCTTGTCGATGGGGGAAGCTTCTCTCAAAGAAGCAAGAGTGATGAAAGCAACATTAGATGAAAACAGCAAATGTTCTAGTCAGAAAAATTAATTGATATAAATCAGAGATACTTTTCTTCAATACTAAGCTAGCAAAGCAAATTGATATTTCAAAGATTTTGTGGATTAAAACGGGATGCCTTCCAAATAAATTTCTTGGTATCCCTCTGTTTGCAAGGGCAGGTAAATCATACATTTGGAATAGCCTATTAGATAGCTGCTTCTAGCGGTTGGAAGGTTAGAACTTTAGAAGAGTATATGGCTCTCTTTGTTGGTCACATTTTGATGCTGAAATTTGTGGTTTTTGCCACACCCCTCTTTTTAATGTCCTGTTTTAAAATTCCTAGTAAAATCACAAAAGCAATAGAGAAAAGAATGTGAAAGTTTTTTTGGAATGGAACTCAGGACCAGGATAAGATCCCTTTGTTGGCATGGGAGAAAATATGTCAAGCTAAACCGGCTAGGGAGCGGGATTGAGGAATAGGCAATGAATGAAACTATGGGAGCCAAATTGATATGGAGTATGTACCAAAATTCAGAGCAAAAATGGGTTAAAATCCTCAAAGCAAAATACTTAGACAGTTAGCGTAGAAACGGAATCCTGACTATTCACAACACGGCCGCCTAAATCTGCTATTTGGAATTTTATGTTATCTTGTAGACCCATAATTACTAATCATATTTCCTGGATAATAGGTGATGGCAAATTTGCAGATTTCTTGCACGACTCTTGGGATGGCCACAAAACTTTGGGGGAAGATGATAGATTCAGAGAGGCTCAATGAATTTCCAGCAATGTATGGGGACCGAAGGTAATAAACTATATGGAAAGAAGTTTCATTAATGGAGTAGAAGTATTGAATGGAAATCACCATATTCTCTCTGAATGAGTCAAGATAATCAAGATCTATTAACAGGGGTGTTTAAAGAAAGGATAGTAGTATTAACTAGACAATAGGATGAAATTATTTGGTGTCAGTCCCAAAAGGGGCATTGTTCAGTCAAAATTGGATATAAATTACTTGAGAAAGTTGCGGCTTTGGAGGATCAGTCCCAACATCTTTGCTAAAACAAGAATTGTCTGCCCAAAGCGGGTTCTTTCTCCTGGTTAGCCTTGAGAGGGTGAATTCTCACGGGATAAAGACTGACAAAATAGGGCTTTGGAGGCTCATTTAGATGCGTGTTGTGTGACAACCACAAGGAAACTTTAGATCATATGTTGCTTCATTGTGACTTCCCAAATGCTTGCTAGCGATTTGTAACAAAAAGATTAAATTGGATAAATCCTTTACCACAGTCAATTAGAGCTTTATTTCAAAGTTGGGGATCGGCACCAGCTAAGTCCACATTCTCAAGCATTAGGGAGATTAGTCCATCTACAATGATCTAGGAAATATGGAAAGAGAGAAACAAACAAATCTTTGAAGAGAAATGTGAGTCAATCCAACGGATGTGTAGCAAGATTGAAATTTCTATCTCATAATTAGTAAGTGCAGTGTTGTCGGGATAATTGGTTGTACGGGTTGTTATGTAATAAAGTATTATGTTAATCTCGGCTATTAGTGACCGAGAGGTGCGACAGTTACGACGCAACGGTTCGGTCGTGTCCCTTCGGATGTTATATGTATGAACTTGTCCCTTTGATGAGGACACGATTGTTATGTACGGAAACTCTTGTGATTATATCAATACAATAGTCTTTTATATTACATGCTGAGTATTTGACTGTGTCTATGCAATTTCTATCTGTTACCCCACGAGGGTAAACATCTGGCGCCGTTGCCTAGACGCACTCGGATGGCATGCGGATACAATGGGCTTACCGCTTGGAGAACTTAATCCAAAAGCAGATGATGCCCGTACAGAGTTGTACAAAGGGGAAGATAACCAAACACGAGAATTCAGAATCTTATTCCAAGTAGCAATCGAAACCTACATTCGGCGAGAAGCCACGAACGAGGAAGTTCCGACGGGCGCCGTGTGGGACGCGATTGGGGCTAACCCTGCAGCCAATCGACTGTTGAACCATCTCCCTCAGTTGCTAGCACAAGCAGCATTGGCACAACGCACTCGCCAGGAGGAAATCGCGCAAGAGGAACAACGCCAAGAAATCCTCCGTGCATTCCACGCTCTAGAGCACCTTCACCGCCGTCAGGAAGAAGGCAATGGCAAAGGTTGGGGTCTCTGAAGTATGAACGGAAGGGGAAAGAAACACAAACAATTGTAATGCGATTGTAATGCAATTGGAAATGTTGTAAATCAACATGAATAAATAAAAAATTAGTGTTCTTTTGATTGTAAGGCAATGTTTTTTGTTCAGTCTTGATGCCCAATACTTTAAATAAGGATAGAAATAAGAAAATAATAGATGACGAAGGGGAGGCCGCACACACGGCTTTGATCTCCGCGCAGCAACGTGAACGTCGGTATAGGCTAAGGCAACTTGCCAAAGACCAACTTGCCAGAGGGTTGCCCGAAGGGAACCTCGGAAGTGGTACGGAGGGTGCACAGGCCGACGGAGAACAGTTCACTTAGCCGGAGCATCGAAGGGTGCGGAGTAGAGAAGAACTACTCAAAGAAACACGATTGAGAAAGGTCTTACTGCAGGAAGAGTGAGACCGGTTTGAAGATTTGACCCGTACACCAAGTACAAAGGGCCGAGACCACGAAGGGCACCGTACGGTTGAAGGGGACGGTACTACCGGAGGTGCCAGTGACGGTACGGCTGAAGGCACTAGTGATGCCCAGGTGAACCTCCCATTAAAGCCGACTCCACACAATACAATTCCACCAGTTACACAGGGACAAGTGCCATTGGTGAATACTATACAAATCAACCAAGCAGGGGTGCGTGCGAGTATTAGCACAGGCGGTGTCGGAGCACAAAACCCACAGCATACACAATGACCAAAACTGGCCCAACCACCCATGGCGGCACACAAGGAGAAGTTACCAAAATTTCATGACGACGGAAAGGATGACCCAGCACGGCACTGTCGTACGTGTGAAACCATCTGGTCAGCCAACGAGGTTGCGGACCAGGATGAATGGATGAAGCAATTCCCCACCATACTGAGAGGAGTTGCCATTGACTGGTACTCAGACTTGGATAAAACCAAGATAACCACGTGGGACGAACTAAAGAAAGCATTCGAGAAGGAGTTCCGACTCCTCCAAGATGACAACGAGATAGTCTCGGAAATCTATGGAACAAAACAAGGTAAGAAGGAAACCGTACAAGCTTATGGCCGCCGACTAAAGGAGCTAGTCGGGAAGATGGACAGCCAACAAGCAGATGGCTTAAAGAAGAGACGGTTTGTTGAGGGTTTGAACTCCAAGTTACGGAGGAAGATGAAAATAGTACCCCCGACATCCTATGACAATGCATACAACCGCACCATGGACCTAGAGAGTGAGAATAAAACGTCAAAAAAGAAGAAGAACAAATCCTCATCATCAGACGACGACACTTCCGAAGAGGATAGCAGCAGTGATGACCAACCGAAGAAGAAAGTCACGGCACTCCAAAAAGACATGGAAAGAATGCTAAAGGAATTTAAGTCAATGAAGGGGAATACAAGTAAGGATGACGAACTTTGGTGCACGGAGTGTAAAGAAAGTGGCCACACGAAGGGTGCCTGTCCCAAAAAGGCATTCTGTGACATCTGCCAAATTATGGGACATTCTACAAAAGAATGCCCATATAACATGAAGACACAAAACCAGCAAGTGCTCTATACACGAGCAGCCATCCACATCAGGAATGACGGAACCAAACAATAATGCATCTTCAAGGGGTTACCAAGGCAACCGACGAGGTGGACGAGGCAACAATAATAATTCCACCCGGAACAGAGTCCAGTACGACACGAAGGGACGCCCAATGATCCAATGTAGGGCATGCAACCAATGGGGTCATTATGCAAGAGTGTAATAATAATAACGCCCCTCAGCAGCTGTGTCGGTGGAGCAGCCCTGGTGACCATGAAGATGCCAATTGTCCTAAGTCTGGCGTAGGGACTAACCTGCTGGATATTGAAGGAAATGCAAAGATAAGAGAGGTGATATTGGCTCTTACCCGCGGGCAAGCGAAGGAAGCAAGGTACCCCCATCCCCGTACGGAGAAACAAAGGATGCTGGAAGCACGGGAAGAAATAGAAAAGGCTATGAAAGCCCAACGGGAGACACAAAAATCAGCAGGACCCTACGACACAGACGCGGAACGGAACATTGTACGGCAAATGCTCCAACTGGAGGTGCCGGTGAAACTCCGGGACCTCCTACACACCATGCCACATTTGGGGACAGTCCTATTGGGCACGCAGGGTGGCCAAACCAACACAAAGCACACAGACACTTCCATACCTGGAGGCTCCGCAACTTATCCAATGCTACTAGCCGTCAATAATGGCAGACACCCAGCCATGGTGGAGATGGGCATTCTCGGCACTATCCTAACGGACACCATAATAGATGGCGGTTCTAGAGTAAACATCCTACCTGAGGACACATGGAAAAAATTAAGAAAGCCTACCCTATGGCCACCAACATTTAATCTGCTAGGTGCCGATCAACACGGGATTAAACCCCTCTGGACGTTGATAGCACAACCAGTTACGGTGGGTGCACAGCCATTTGTACTTGACTTCGTGGTCATTCCCCTTAAGCAGAAGGGGTATGACACCATCTTGGGAAGGGGATCGCTAGTGGCGGCAAAGGCAAATCATAACTGGAAATGGAATACACTTTCGATGGAGAATGGAGGCAGGAAATTTACCATTGATCTCTGGACCCAGTTAGTAAGTGAGGAACTCGCCTCTTCCTCGGGGTCAGAATCTGAAGAGGAAAACGACCCACGAGATGAAGGAAGGCACGGAATGGAACCCAATGAAGAAGGCGTACTAAACTTGGGAGGATGCTCGGAGGATGATACCGACTCACTCAACGGGTTGTTCCATTGGCAAATGGAGGACTACGAGATGTTCTCACCCTCATGCAATGTATTAAGTATTGAGGAAGAATCAAACAAATTTCCCCCAGAGTACGGGGAATATAACGAAGCAGAGGCTACAATTGATACCGCACCGGCACACCAATTTAGGGACAAGAATGCCATGAAGTGTGAGGAACCATCCGTGAAACCTCTTAATCTCGGCACGGAGGTGGAGGAAAAAGTCATTCTTGTAGGGGATGACTGGAATCCAGTTCTGAAAACGGTCGCGTTTAAAATTTTCACAGAATACAAAGATGTGTTTGCATGGACATACAAGGACTTGAAGGGGGTCCCACTTGAACTATGTGTCCACCGCATCTTGTTGATACCTGGCGCAATACCAGTACGGTAGCGGCCACACCGAATGAACAAGAATTATGCCGCAAAATTAATGGAGGAAATCGAACGGATGCTGGAGACTAGAATTATCTTCAGGGTTCAAACAAGTGAATGGGTATCTCCCATTGTGATTTCCCTCAAGAAGGATGGAAACCAGATCCGGATTTGTGTTGACTTCCAGCATCTGAATGCAGTTACTCTCAAGGATCCATTCCCCATTCCGTTTACAGATTCTATCCTCGAGGAGGTGGCCGGCCACGAAATCTGTTCATTCATGGATGGATTCTCTGAATACAACCCGATATCAATCGCACAAGATACACTGAAAACAACCTTTGTGGTGGAAGACGGAGTTTATGCCTACAACTGGATGTCGTTCGGTCTGTGTAACACCCCAACCACGTTCCAGAGGATAATTCTTCATATCTTCGATAAGATGTCTGTGGGTAATTTCAAGGCCTTCTTGGATGATTGGTCCATCTACAGCGGGGAAGAGACACATCTGAAGGCACTCGGTGAGTGCATGGACAGGTGTCGAAGGGCACGGCTCGCACTTAATCCCAAGAAATGCCGATTCATGGTACCCCAGGGAAGGCTATTGGGGCATATAGTTTGCAAAGTAGGACTAAAAACAGACCCTAACAAAGTTCGGGTGATTGTGGAGATGTAACCACCACAAGATGTCACGGGGGTTAAATCTTTTCTGGGACACATTGGCTACTACCAAAGGTTCATAAAAAAAATTTCCCAGATATCTTACCCTCTTGATAACCTTACCAGGAAAGGAGAACCCTATGTATGGGGAGCGGCTCAGAAGGAATCTTTTGAAGAATTAAAATCTCGACTGTTGGAGGCACCCATATTGGCCTATCCGGATTGGGATAAAGAATTCCACGTGCACATCGACGCTTCCAATTATGCCATAGGTGCGACACTGGCACAAGTTGGGAACCATGGGTTGGATCACCTAGTCTACTTCACCAGCAGACTACTCTCCAAGGCGGAAAAGAACTATAGTACGACGAAAAGGGAAGCACTCGGCATGGTCTATGCCGTACAGAAATTTAGACACTATCTGTTGGTGACACCTTTCACATTTTATGTAGACCACCAAGCCCTGATGTACTTGGTGAATAAACCAATAATCCAAGGACGGGTAAGCCGATGGTTGCTGCTATTACAAGAATTCACATTTACTATCATAGTGCCGCCGGGCAAAAGCCATGTGATTGCAGACCAACTGTCGAGAATTAGATCGGGAGAGCAAGCTAACGGGGTGAATGATGATTTTCCGGACGCACATCTATTCCGCATCGCAGTTTTACCAGCTTGGTACACCAGCATCGGTGAATACCTCTCGACATCACAGTTCCCCCGAGAAATGCCAGTAGGAGAACGACGCAAACTGGTCCTGAGAAGCAGAACATTCCAACTTATCAATGGGCTTCTCTACAAGATGGGGTCGGACCAAGTACTCCGACGATTCGTGATGGAGGAAGAAGTCCCTAGTATTCTGAGGGAAGCACACAAAGGGCCGGCAGGAGGACATATGGGGCCGAACACAACAGCCAGGAAGGTACTGCTCGCAGGACTATGGTGGTCGACGCTACACAACGACGCCAGGGAGTGGGTCGTGAGCTGTGATACATGTCAGCAGGTGGGAAAACCACTGAAGAGGGACTTCATGCCATTAAACCCATCCGCTGCTCAAGAGTTATTTGAGAGATGGGGACTTGATTTTGTGGGACCATTGAAAACCAGCCGACCAAGGCGATGCAAGTATATCGTAGTAGCTACAAAGTACCTAACTAAGTGGGTAGAAGCACGAACCCTACCGGACAACACGGCTGAGAACACAACCAGGTTTATCTATGAACAAATCATCACTTGGTACGGCATCCCGATCCACCTAACAAGCGACAGGGGAGGTCATTTCGTGAACCATGTAGTAAAACTCCTCACAACGGAATTTAAGATTTTTCACTACCTATCTAGTCCTTACTACCCGAGAGCCAACGGTCAGGCGGAGGCGACGAAGAAGATTTTAGTCTCGGTGATCTACAAGTCATGTGGGGTGGAAAAGGAGGACTGGGAAGAGAAGCTACCGTCGGTCTTATGGGCATACCGCACCACCTACAAAGTAATGACATGCCAGACCCCGTTTCACCTTATGTATGGTCAGGAAGCTGTGGTCCCAATGGAATTTATGGTGCCAAGCCTCCAAATAGCTATCGATAACAAACTTGGCGATATGGGGAGTCTTTGGGAACGCCTCTACGCTCTAAATAAACTGGATGAGAGGAGGATGATGGCACAATGGGCAACGGACGTTGTCCATCAACGTAGGAAGCACTAGCATGATAAGCACATCCAGCGGGCGAGGTTCACTCCCGGACAACTCGTTCTGAAGTACAACGGACGAAATGAGATTAAGCCCGAAAAATTTAAAGTTAAGTGGCTGGGCCCCTACAAGGTTCGAGAGGTTGCAGTGAACGGATCGATCAAATTGTCGACACTAGACGAATGCGAACTCCCGGACGTGGTCAATGGCTCAAAACTGAAAGTTTATCATGAGAGGCCGGAGGCACACCGACACCGGTCAGCCAATTAAAAAAAAATTAAAAATAATAAGAAATAAATAAATAAAAATTTAAATTAAAAAAAAAGTGAAAAACATCATACGGCAAAGAAGAATATGTAGTGGGTTGGCTGTACGGTCACCACCAAGCCAAACAAAAGGTGTCGTACGGTGCACTAAAGCCACAAAAGCCCAAGATATCTACCGTACGGCATCCTTGGCAGAAGCTAGCACCGTACGGCAAAATTTAAAGGTCAAGTGTCGTACGGCATTTAAGGGCCAAGTACCGTACAGCAGTTAAGCATATAGGCATGAAGGAAATGCATACCGTACAGCAATACGAACGCCATTGCAATGGAGGATAGACCGTTTATGGCCACGTGGCCGTACGGCAGATAGGAGGGGCATTTTACACAGGCATTACGGCAACCAACACACACTTGTACGGCAAACACAAACATTAAATCGTCGTACGATACATAAGGAAGGTGCAGTAGGGCAGCGCGGTGATCAAAGTGTCATAGCACCAGGCATTGTACGGCAGTTACAATATCTCATAAGCTGTGGACATCCGTACGGTAGGGGAAGCATATACTTGCGTCCGTACGACAGTCCACTCAAAATATCTGTACGGTCCTAAAGGAAGTAAAAGGACATAAGGCCGTACTTAGTACAATAGGAGGAACAGTTCGGTGAAAGAGGAAATCAACAAAGGGTTTATAGTTTGGCATTCCGTACGGAAAAAAAAAAAAAAAAAAAAAATAGAAAATAGAACCTTGTATGGTCAGGGAAACAAAGCGGGAGAAATTTGAAAAGTGGTTATTGCCGGCAAGAAGATTCAAAAATCAGCATGGGGTCACATCAGCAATCGAAAGATTGGAGGCAAAAATTGCAAGTCTCAAAACCAGCAAGCAGCAGTAAAGGCACAAGGATTCTGCAGTCTGGAGTCCGCATTGCCGGAAGCATGGATAGTGCAAAGAAGAAAATTCGCCCACGCCTGCAGACGTAGACTCAAAAAGATGAGATCACTTGGAAGAATATCACATTCGAAGGGCTAACTAGGCTCAAGTGCCGGACGTGGTGGGAAGAAACTCCCGATACACATTTTCTCAAAGGGCAATTACGCAGAGCGCAAGTGCACTGGGCAGTCCAAATGCCCTTGTTTTCTATCAAAGAATATGAAGGCCCTCTCAGGGGCATGATAGATATATTTGATAGGTTTAGCAGGAGCAGCACTTTGAAATATTGTGGGACGGAGATACAGGTCAAATTTTTTGCAGGCGAGATCTCGAGGGTTTTTGGCATAGCTGGCGCGCACGGTAAAAAGATAGACTTGAAGCCCCGAAAAATGTCCCGAGAGGACAAAGAGAAGTACATAAGGTTGGTATCGAGGGATTTGTCTCAGAGAGAGTTTGAGTCCTTAGCAGGAGCCTCTGCAAGGAATCGCAACATCAAGAGGTCCTTCGTGGCTCCAGGAGAGTGGAGGTGCCTTATGGATATCATCAAAAGCAAGCTAACAGGTGCGAGTAGGGCTTCGGATATGGCCATAGCACATCTCGTTTTTATGAACGGGCTCAGGAATGGTACTGTGTACGACTGGGCGTCTATCCTGACGGAGAGGATGTTTGAGTTTGTGACACTCCAGCATCACAAAGAGAAGTACATAAGGTTGGTATCGAGGGATTTGTCTCAGAGAGAGTTTGAGTCCTTAGCAGGAGCCTCTGCAAGGAATCGCAACATCAAGAGGTCCTTCGTGGCTCCAGGAGAGTGGAGGTGCCTTATGGATATCATCAAAAGCAGGCTAACAGGTGCAAGTAGGGCTTCGGATATGGCCATAGCACATCTCGTTTTTATGAACGGGCTCAGGAATGGTACTGTGTACGACTAGGCGTCTATCCTGACGGAGAGGATGTTTGAGTTTGTGACACTCCAGCATCAGATCTTCTACATGCCTCACTTCGCCATTGGCTTATTCTTGAACGCTGCGAGGGAACAAATTCCACTAGACAAGCTGAGGCCAAAGCCAGTTGACATAGCCACAGGAGAGCCTCCCATCTTTCACTAGCGTCATCTTGACACAGGAGGGACACAGGCAGGCTTGAAGAGGAAGCGTCAGGCTCTCTTGGAGTCAGAAGGAGACACTGCAGACAGCGGCCGACAGGATACCAATGAGGACTCCGGGGAGGAGGAGGACAGTGAGAGTGCTGCAGTAGGGGACAAGGACACACTCGGTACAGAGATACCTACTCCACCCTTTGAGATTGTACGAGACCAGATTTTGTTCACACCACCAGACACTTCTGTTTCAGTGCTGCCCTCTGTACCAGTGGGGACTACCTTGGACTCGGTTCCAATACCCCGGTTTGGAGAGTTGAGAGCTCGAGTTGTCATGACACCAACCAACGAGAAGGCAATTCCAGCGGTTACAGTGGCTGAAGCAGTAGGATTGGCAAAAGATATGGAAGGGACAGCGATGAAGGAAGTAGAGCAGTCTCCACCAGAGAGAGGATCTCAAGTCACTCTAGATGTGGTGGGGACAGAGGCTTTTGTGAGAGTAGGCCCAGGGGTGTTGGAGGAGCCATTGAGGGAACCACCCATGGGGAGCAGGGATGCCTCCATGCTGACTTGGCTAGACCAGTTTAAGATGCCCCCAATAGCAGTGACAGCATCCACCTCTCTTTCACCATCGCGTGCAATGGTAGTTCCTCCGGAAATAGTAGATCTCAACTCCGTGGTGTCACCAGGAAGACAGGAGCAAGAGATGGAGCTAGAGGAGCTGACAGAGAAATAGGGACAGTAGCACGTGGCCAGTAATGAAGAGCTGCGGGAACTGGCCAGCGGATCTAGGCCCATGAGGAGTGGGTTAGAGCAGTATTTGGCAGAGGTAGCCACAGGCGCAAAGAGGATCATTGCCTCAGCAGAACTCCAGGCTCGCAAAGAGGTCGCGCAGGAGTTGGAGTGTCTCTTGACCTTCATACGGGGGGGCTGTTCGATGGCTTTTGCAGAGTGTTTTGAGTCGAGAGGATGGCCTACCAACGAGTCCCTTGCCATGTTGGAAGATTGGGCTCTCCGGGAGACAGTGGGGGAAAGTAGGCTTCAGACTCTTCTACGGGAGTTGGAACAAGCGTTTCGCGAAGGGTATTTTACTCTCCAGCGTGCTGAGCATGTCTCTTCAGTTCATGAGGCTACAGGGGTGGCAGCACAGGCAGCTCGAGAGGAGGTGACTTTATGCCTGGCAGCAATAGAGGCAACCTTGGTTAAGGAAACAGAGTCTTGGACAGTGGAACGGAGTAGTATGAAGACTGAGCTAGAAACCCTTCAAGCACAGCTGGCGACCGAGCGTGCTGAGCGGGTCCTACTCGAAACTCGCCTAGGTAGTGCTCTGGAGAGTGTTGATGTGAAGGAAAAAGCAGTACTGGAAGCAGCCAAAACGGTCAGGACGACTATGGAGCTCAACATGATAGTAGAACGTGATCTACAGATGTGGACAAATCAGGTGTACGAGTTGCGAGCTCCGGTGGCCTCCCAAACAGCAGCGTCAACGCCATCTTCATCAGGGATGCTTCCTACGGCCCCTCCTGAATAATTTGTTGTAGGCTCAATTTTGCTTCTATTCCATTTTTGTAAGTCATCGGAGTCGACTTGTTTTTTTTTGGGGGGGGGGGTTGATGTTGTCGGGATAATTGGTTGTACGGGTTGTTATGTAATAAAGTATTATGTTAATCTCGGTTGTTAGTGACTGAGAGGTGCGACAGTTACGACGCGACGGTTCGGTCATGTCCCTTCGGATGTTATATGTATGAACTTGTCCCTTTGATGAGGACACGATTGTTATGTACGAAAACTCTTGTGATTATATCAATACAATAGTCTTTTATATTACATGCTGAGTATTTGACTGTGTCTATGCAATTTCTGTCTGTTACCCCACGAGGGTAAACATGCAGCAGCCCATGAAATTAATTCGAATAAGATCCCCTTTTCCAATGAAAATTGCAAAATTCAAAAGCAATGGCCACTTGTTAAATTTTGGCCTGCTAATGAACTTAACTGGGCTAATCCAATTCAATTGGAGAGTAAAAAAGTAAAGTGGGAATGTCCAAAGGAAGGTTGGGTCAAGGTGAATTTTGATGGGCATCAAAAAGGAACCCAGGACCATCTGGTGCAGGATGTGGCAAGAGATTTCATGGGAAACATAATCGTTATAGGAGCAAAAAAGATGAAAAAAGAAACAAATAATCTTGCAAAAGCACAGGCGGCATTTGAAGCAGTATTAATGGTGAAGAAGCTCAAAGTGGAAAAAATACATCTGAAAGGAGATTCAATGATAATAGTGAATGCATTAACGCAAGGGAAGGAGCTTGCATGGAATTTAAATAAATTTATTGAACTACTTGTAATTTGTTACATACATTTCAAGCCTTTAAAGTTTCACACGTATATCAATCAGGGAATGAAGTGACGAACACCCTGTCCAAGTGGGTGGTGTCATCTAATGAAGATATAAATGTAGATTTTTTGGAAAAGTATGATGATTTGGGGTGGAGCAAAAATATTGTATGGACGCTGCCCACCTGAGCCAGCCATCATTTTGGGGAGTGGTTTGAAAGGCAATGGTACAACTGGTGCAGGACACATTAAAGTGGGAAATTTATTCCTGAGCTGAACGGATTTCAATTGGGAGACTGCACATAAAATTGTTGCAAAGAGAGTTTTGGAAGAGTGAGGGTAGAGTGGATAATGGGCAAGTAGAAGCATGGAGGCAAATTCTATAGTGCTCACAGTGAAACAACAACTAGCATTCTTGGGTTACATTTCGGAGAAAAGGCTGAGGGGAGTCTTCAAAATTCATAACTCCATTTTTCTACAGATATTGGACATCTTGTTCGGAGAAGAATTTATGAAAATTGAGCATCCTTACTGAGTGAATACTGACATCACTTCGATGTTCCTAGCCTGGAGATTGGAATTGGGCACTAAGGCAAAAGTGGAGTGGGTGATCCAGAGTGCGTGGATGAAGAATGGGTAATTGAGTTAAAAGCAATGTTGGCATCAATAGTCCTAGGGAAGGGAATCAAGGATGAAGGTGACTGGAGAGAATTGGGTGCCGGTGAGGGTGATTTTTGGCCCTTTATAGTGTGGAGTGCGAAGGGATTAAAGGAGGAATGCCGCATAAAATCTCAAGTGGGATGGGAATCTCTCTTAGAATTCTTGCACGAGCGGGAGGTTGTAAGTCACATTGAGGTGTAGGCGAACAAGCAAGGACAGACAGAGCCAACCTACGAACCCAGTGACTTTTGGTTCAACGGCCCTATGCAAATGACGAAGGTGGAGAAAAAAGGAAAGAAAGTAGTTTCCCTGGGCTGAAT
Organism: Chamaecyparis obtusa; assembly: GCA_027943335.1. Lineage (NCBI taxonomy): Eukaryota > Viridiplantae > Streptophyta > Pinopsida > Cupressales > Cupressaceae > Chamaecyparis > Chamaecyparis obtusa. The sequence continues at coordinate 1,832,416 of BSBK01000678.1, read as the reverse complement.
GCCCTTCTTGAATGTTTCTTTTATTGTAATTTGCATATTAATATTATTGTCTACTGGTCTCAGGATGTGTGGTTAGTAGTGGTGTTGGTCATTATTATGGCATTTTTTTTTTTTGTAAATGTTTACAGTCAGGAGGTAAAGAGTTCAATATACTGTAGGGGTGGTAGGTTGTAAAGTGTAGGTTAATTGGTTATGACACAATTACAGGAAGGGATGGGAGTAAATGGCTAGCGAGAATACCTTTTTTTGAAAAAAGCAATATATTTGTAAGAACTTTTGTAATATTATTAATAAATTTCAAAACTATTTTCACCAATCAAAAAAAACATAAATATACAAATATCACCATTACAAATATATTAATGAACTAATGATATATAATTTTTTAAATTCTTACTTTTTAAATTTTCCTTGATCCAAACCAATTCAGTACCCCTAACTCTTCAATCAACAACCAAAAACTGGCAAACCCTATACATATATTGCTTGTTGTCCTTGAATAATTTAACAATTATAATTACAAAATAAATATAAATATATATATATATATATATATATATATATATATATCACAATTGATGGAGTATTTACAATGAATTAACCACTAGAAACCATGTAGTATTTATACTTCAACATTTAATGCATCCTTAATAGTTGATAAACTGCCTTCCAATAAAAATTAGAGGTTCCGGTAACTGGATAGGGTATCAACTAATTGCCAAAATGATGGAATATTTCAACAAAGCACTTATGTTTGTATTGTCAATTGACAAAGTCTTCAAAATATAAAATTTCAAAAGAGCATATAGCAAAGTGAGACATAATTTATTTTTGCCCCTGATAAAAAATCTTGTAGTGACAATGAGTAAATTAATGGGGCCTAAGCTAAAGAAACTAAAGCAAATGTCTTATATTTTTAGAATGGTGAAACTTATTGTGGTTGGAGGTGTCACCATAGAAAGCCAAGAAAGTTGATAAATTAAAGTGAATCCTCCATATTCTACAAATAGTGAAACTTCTTATGGCTGTGTAATGTCCCTTGGCGGGACCTTACGTAAACTTCTCATTTAAGCTTTGTGCGGAGTAAATTTCTGTATCTTTTTCCTCTTTCATAAATGAAATACTTGTATTTCCTCATTAATAGATTAGTTTTCTTGTTAGTTTATATCTTGATATATCATATGTATATTTATAAGATATTATTATTTAATGATGTATTATATTTTGGATTATTATTTACCTTCAATATTTTTTTATGATATTAAACAACCAATTAATATATAACCTTGATGGAAAATATTGTAATATTCCTTCTTATTCTCCTTTTGGTAATTTCTTGCAAAACCGACGTTAGTATAAAATAATATGCAACATTTATATGACTCATACTCTACTCTACGTTAGTAAGGGGGGGATTTGATTCTTAAGGCTGCCTCCAGGTCGGGCTTCACAAAATTCCCAGTCCTCGGCTTGAGGGACATTCGCTCCACTCTAAGCAACTGGGCTATCAACACGTCATCCCAAGAGCACTGCCTATAAGAATCTCTTGGAAGCAATCTTAATGCATTCCAAGCCTACGCATATGCATATGACTGATCTTCAGTATATATACTGCCTACGTGAGATTATAACAATCTCGAGACTAGGGAATTGTCATAATTTCCTCTAGCCCCTCTAGATACAGGGATCCATCCATATCATCCTTTGTTGAGATATTAATCTTGAGACTAGGAAATTATAATAATTTCTTCTAGCCCCCTCCAGATATGGGATCCATCTCTTAATGAACATAATATTCATTCTCTCTATGGTCCCATATCATCCACATATAAATATACAAAAATTTAATGTAATTACATGTTTATATATTCAGGTTTATAAGTAATCAAATAAAAATACGATGCCCATAGCATAATTTGATGGATCCTATTTGCATATACATTTAATAGTCATTCAATTATATTATAACAATTCATATATGTATAAGAATGTAATATTTCCAATATATATATAGTATTCAATAAATAAATAAATAATTTGTATTTTAAATGACATACCACAATATTAAATTTTCGTTGAAAGTCTTTTATCTTTCACTCACCTTTATATTATTTTTTCCTCCCTTGAGTTCCTCCTACATTTCCTCCTTTATTTTCTCCTATCTTTTCTCCTTCATTTTCTCCTAGTTTTTCTCCTTCATTTTCTCCTATATTATTTTCTCCCAAGCTTTCCATATTATTTCTCTGTGTTTTCATTTTTTTTCCCGTGATTGTTTTCTTATACCCTTTTCTTTTTTTTCCAAAAGTCATGTCTTTTAGATTATATTATGTTAATTTGTTTATTTATATTTATGAAATCACCCTAACCGGCCATTTACTGATTTTCACCAATAAATCTTAAGCAGATTTAAAATAAACAATAACATGCAAATAACCAGCAGATACTCTCGAATAACCAGCAGATTTATTCATAAAACCAGCAATTACAATCTCATGAAATAACTCAGAAAATCTAGTTTTGTATTATACATCAGCAATACAATAACCACGAAATACAATATCCAATCTGAAATACAGTAAAGAACAGTACGACTGGATGAAAGGAACCTGGTAAAACAATGGCGAACTCTGAGTGAATCCGCACCGGGATGAATCAGGTTTCCGTCCAATCCACCAAGAAATGCTGAAGGTTTTCGTCCTCAGATTTTTGATTCGATAGCTAAAGCTTCTCGAATTCTCAAGGAGAAATAATATTCATAAACTGAAGCATGCTGAAATGAGACTCCAAAACCTCCTCTTATGGCTGCAGCTGTGACTCTTCAGTTTCCCCACTGTGACTCTTCGTATGCCCATTTCGTCTCTTTATAAACTCACTTTAAGTCACTTTAAATAAATGACCGTTGAGTTATAAAGTAAAATAATAAATAAGTGAGGAAATCATCCGACATTAAAACGGAAACCCAAACGAGCTCGGATGTCGTCGTGTGATAGCTCGCCGGAAAGCTCTCGACGAGATGCTCCAAGTCCACTACTAAAAAGCCAAGAATTCTGAACCCCTGCTGACTTACTATAAATAGTAAGTGCCCTAGAAACCTGCAGAAACTGCACCGATTGGCCTGGAACTGAACCACCGAGGCCGATCATCCCCTGGAACACTGCCACGCCACGATTAGCCCTTCGGATCGGGGTAAATAGGCTAACGACACAGCTCAATATAATGTACCCCAAAAGGGGGACATTACAATCATCCCTTCCCAGAGATTGCTTGCCCTCAAGCAATCGGTATCTACCTACTGAGATCAAATACCAGGATCCCAAACCAACCTCTGGGAGGCGACTCCACCAACCAAACATGTGAAATTGGCCCAATCATCATACTCCGATCTGTGAAGCCACTCATACAATAACCAAACAACAGCCCATATAATGTCAGAATCCCAAATTACTGCAGGATCTGTCAAACCAATCTGCCTTGTGCTGCTAACATCTGTAAGAAGGATCTCAACCCAACTGAGGACCTCACTCCAACTAGGCTCTTCCATGCCTCTATGGCCATATGCCAAGGAAAACCAAATCTCATCCTGATCGGCTCCAAAAATGAAAACCATCCTCGAGCATACCCCTCTGATTTGCCTGCGCCAGAAACTGCACCGAAGAGGCAAACTATCAAAACTGTCGGATAAGGCTCCCACCCCTGATGCACTAAATAGCTCTGCTGGAAACCCCAAAGCAACATAAGGACTCCATGACTGCCTCTCAATACCTGGAGTCACACAAAGTAGACTAGTGTGTGAAAAGTTCACACCAGCCAGCATAGCCAGCATGCCAAACTCGATAACCTTGTACTGAAGAAGTCCTACCTGATCAACATCCTCAACGGGTGGTAGTGTAAGAAAAGGCATAACTCCCATCATGCCGCCAGGCATAGCTACCACTTCTGGACTACGGGTACACAAACCATACTGCTCATCAACTGAGCTCATCCCACTACTCCATCCTGATGACCAAGGCTTACCTCTGATGACTGCACCTGGGTCCCAGACCCTGTAGCTAACATTGTCCTCATCCCGGGGATAGGAAGTATCTCCCTCATCTAACTCAAAGAGGCGATTATCAATAGTCAACTCCGCACCCATATCAAACAAAGAGTTATCCATCTTCTGAAAGTGATCTAACTCATCACAAAACTCCGGATGACCCAAAGATCTTCTTGGACAACTGTCCAAGTCATAGGTCTGTTGTATGCTGTCAAGCTCCTGAATCACCTCCTGATAGAATTCGGACCTATCCCTGTCATCCTGCTCCCTGTACTGGCTAGAGACCACAATCTAATTCCTCGCCTCCTGTAGAGCGATACGAGTGTGCTCCAAAGTGCTCTGAGTAGCACTAAGCTCCCTATTGAGCTTACCGATCTCAACCTCCTTACTCCTCAACTACTCAGCATAACTCCCGGCAACCTGTAACAGGTGGTCACGGTCTGTAAGTAGCCTCAAATATTCCAACTTCCAATCCTCAAAAGCTGTCCTGACTCCCTGTAAACCTACAATATAGGATCCAATCCCTCTGTCGTCTTGCCCTTGATCTCTCTGAGTTGTCCTGTACAGATCATCAATGATCTGATGAGTGCTATCATGGTGAACTAGTGCTGCAATAATAGTGTCATCGCTAACCTTTAGCTGACTCTTCAAGGCCCACTTCTCATCAGTGTTGTCCTAAGATGTACTGCAAAATGGGTCATCCATATCAGTGGGATGCAAAAGTGAAGTGCTGCTAAAGAAGTCACATGATTCCTGATTACCGAAATCACTGAAAGTCTCCAACTGGTCACCACAAACTAAGATCCTAGAGTTATCAAACTCCGCCACCAAATCACCAAACTAAAGTGTTGAACACTCACCACCGTGTCCCAGAAGTGGGATAGTCTGAACTGTAATGTTTCCATCACTGGGCTGCCATCTATCTTCCCCTTGTTCAATCTTGCAAACATGCCCCTGCGACCAGCCCTCCTGGCATAAGAAACAAAGTTGCCCTGTAATCACTAAGTCATGGCCTATCACCGGAGATCCTGCAACCTGTAAGCCTAATGATGCCCGTTCGTTTTTAAATAACGAACTCATGAATCTTTCATCCTGAAGCTTAATTAATTCAGTTGAGAGTTCATATGTCATGGACGCTTTCCTTATTCCTCCTCTCCATAACACCAACAATTCAAATCACAATTGTTTGCATATGTTGCAGTCCTCATCTAAGATTGAGGATAAGATAGTCATGATGCATGTCTTCACCTCCTCTGAATGACGCTCCCTGAGATTGTCTAGGAGACACTGAAATAATTGCTAAATCATTTCACCATAACCAAGATTCAGCATGTGACTGAAAATTTTAGTGTTGTTCACTAACTCCAAGATTTTTACCTGTGTACCAAAGGTAGAATCTCTGTCGTATTTCAATCTATCCAAGCTGTCTACAATCAGTTGTAACACCTGTCTCCAAATGTGCTCGGTGTAAGGAACCATAGGTGTTGTAATTCGAGCGATCTCACTGAGACATAAGGCGACTGCAAGCCTAACATCTCGAAGTGGATGACTCATAATTCTGCGTTGCACTAAAGCAACAATTATGGGATGCATGGCCCAATTAAGAAGCCTGCAATCTACTGGGTCTATCCTGGATAGATATGAAATTATTTTATTAAGCTTGGCCAGCATGTTGCTTGCAATTTTCTGCTCCTCCAGTTGCCATCCAAGGCAACACAATTCATTCCCGATTTCCATTTCCTTTTGAACATCTCTGAGCTGGACATCGTAGCACGTGCCATTGAACTCTTTTGAGAACACTGGGCTATCGAGTGACTCAATGATTTAACCTTCACCAGATTTCACACACGGACTGAATTTACTTCTGCAACTATAAAATTTTGTTATCACAAAATTAATTATGATCTTTCGAAACCATCTGAGTCAAGCAATTATTTGAGTGAGTCTCCGTTCTAAATTTATAAGTTCTGGATATTGAAGATGTTCGAACAGGTGCTGATGGTGTTATTTTTAATCAACTCTTGTGTACAACTGCAAGTAATCCCCTGCATAGTCACTTCATAGTGTATGTTGTTCTATTTGTAATGCCACTGTTGTGATGTGCATTTGGACATTTAAATATATATTTTCACCAGTAAATAAAAATGCATGCATACAATCCCCGAGATGCAGAAAATAGTTTCCAACAGCAACTAGCATCCAACAATGAGTATGAGAAACTAGTGTGCATTTATTCCATTGATTCGAAAACCAAAACAGCTGAGTGTTTGTTGATGCTTACTAAGTTTAACGATTCAGCAGAGACTGCAATTCTGTGCTATTGTCGTTGGGATAGAGAGTACAATGAAAGCCAGTATATTTGCTATTGCTACTGATGATGAATACATTTCCCTTCACTCTGATTCTGTTCGGGTGCGCACCTACGGCAGGGCCACAATGCCGTAATTGTCTCTATGTTTATATCCCTTTTTTTTTAGCTCTAAACATAAGACCTAGCACATTTCAGTCTTTGACGACTTCATTAAAGCAGGTGGCAACAGTGTTGAATAAGACCATGATAGAGCCAGTCATTAACAATTTGATTTCTTTGCTACAAGTTGACATCAAAGCTTGCACACCCATATGGAAATTCTTGGACTGTATTAATTGGAAAAGAACAGGTGTTTGTTTTTGTATGATCTCATCTGCCTCATTAGCTGCGACATAAGGAAATGCTCTATTAACACCTGTTAGCAGTGTGCTCTGAAGCCTGGAATCACTTTCATTCACGGGATTATGTCAAGGACTCTGGCCTCTTTTTGCACTAGCGGTGACTGGTGCCGTCACCTTCCACACTGCTACGCTTCCTCTTGAAACAACCCCGTGCCTCTCTTGTTGTGTTCGACGGTCTGAGTGTCGACACACTGAGCACAAGTAACGACTCGCCTCCACACCCCATGCTCAACAGGATACGGCTACAACCTCCAGCTCGCGTAACAAGAGAGAGACGACACTTGTCTTCTAACTCCTGCAAGTAACGGCAAGTATCTGTTCAATGTAATGCTCCAAAGTATCTCTTGATGGCCTCGAATTCTATTTGAGAGCCTTCGTTTATCTCCTGATTGCCCAGACTGACTCTGCTTCTAAACGTTTTCTCTAACTGTTATTGTGCGTTCATGGTTCCTACTGTATCTAGACTCCCAGTGCCGTCAGATATACGGTGCAACTGTATATCTTGTAACTCCAGCAATTCTAACACCGCGGCGGTACCAATATATTCATTGTGAAACCTCCACCAATAAGAATGTTGGGTTCTCAATTATTTTTGCCAAACTATGCAAATAGCCACTTATGTTATTATATATTGCACGATAAATATTAGAGCCACAACAAACTTTAATATTTATTCAAACGCCATATATCAGATACCCTCGCAGTCTCTACTAACATTAATCGCACCAAGTATGTTTTATGCTCTCTTTTACGGAATAGGATTTTGCCGCCTTAAGTAAAGAACTAGCACCCACAATAGCATACTGAAATATTATTACGAACCTTAGGATATAGTCCGTTTAAATAAAGCTCGGGCCCACGGCAACAAAAAATATAATCACTTTACGCAGATACTTCGTTCCAAATATTTAAGCAAATAAATTGAATATTGATCTTTAATAAAACCGTAACCTTCGTCCCAAAAATCAATACTCGGAAATGAATCCGGCTCCCATAATAATCCGCATGATATGATTTAGTCGTCTTGAATAATTTATCCAGAGATATAATTAGCAGCTGCTCAATAACCCATGCAACTGGCTGCGGGATAGATAAATTTTCCAGAATGCCGACCAAGCAAGGTCTTCGGGTTATGGTGTTTGGTTTAAATAACACCTTGCCACTAAGCTCATCTATATCACTGTCTGGTCTCTTCAATCACTGAGATGCCCATACCAAAAGTTTCAAATGCTTGCAAGTAGATTCCTTGAAACAACAATGCTGAGAATGGAGAACTTCACCTTATCGTAGAAAAAAAACCAGACCTATTCAAATCCCCTGTAGTCTGTTATTAATCCTGGAGTGTTTTATTCTTACCAGTGCATTCAACACTATAAAATCTGATGTTCAATATGCAAAGTCATTGTTCGAAATGACAAACACTTCGTAACCCTTTCTGAAAATATATTTCTACAAATCAAATTCTGAAGAAAAACCTCACAGGCTGGCAAGATTTTTAGCTCTGATACCACTAAAATGACCCTAACCGGCCATTTACTAATTTCGACCAATAAATCTTAAGCAGATGTAAAATAAACAATAACATGCAAATAACCAGCAGATACTCTCGAATAACTAGCAGATTTATTCATAAAACCAGCAATTACAATCTCATGAAATAACTCAGAAAATCTGGTTTTGTATTATACATCAGCAATACAATAACCGCGAAATACAATATCCAATATGAAATACAGTAAAGAACAATAAGACTAGATGAAAGGAACCTGGTAAAACAATGGCGAACTCTAAGTGAATCTGCACCGGGATGAATCAGGTTTCCGTCCAATCCACCAAGAAATGCTGAAGGTTTTCGTCCTCAAATTTCTGATTCGATAGCTGAAGCTTCTCGAATTCTCAAGGAGAAATAATATTCATAAACTGAAGCATGCTGAAATGAGACTCCAAAACCTCCTCTTATAGCTGCAGCTGTGACTCTTCAGTTTCCCCACTGTGACTCTGCGTATGCCCATTTCGTCTCTTTATAAACTCACTTTAAGTCACTTTAAATAAATGACCGTTGAGTTATAAAGTAAAATAATAAATAAGTGAGGAAATCATCCGGCATTAAAACGGAAGCCCAAACGAGCTCGGATGTCGTCGTGTGATAGCTCGCCGGAAAGCTCTCGACGAGACGCTCCAAGTCCACTACTGAAAAGCCGAGAATTTTGAACCCCTCCTGACTTACTATAAATAGTAAGTGCCCTGGAAACCTACAGAAACTGCACCGATTGGCCTGGAATTGAAACCACCTAGGCCAATCATCCCCTGGAACACTACCACGCCACGGTTAGCCCTTCGAATCAGGGTAAATAGGCTAACGACACAACTCAATATAATGTACCCCGAAAGGGGGACATTACAATTTACTATGTGAATAGTATATTATAAATAATAATAGATTAGAATTTTAGTGTGAATAGTTATTTATTATTTATTATATTTAATCATTTATTAATATTATTATATTGATTCATCAATATATTATATTATATTTATATATCATATTATTATTATTATTATATTTTATATTAATACTATATTAGTATGCTTATATATTATTTTATTATTTTAATAATAGATTATATTATATCATTTTATTTATTAAACTTTCTTTTATTATTTTATAAAATATTAATTTCTATTTCAAATTGGGGACATTACAAGCTGGAAATGTTGCCACAGAAAGAGAGGAAAATTGGTTCAAACTATAGAAAATTCATGACTATTTCAATGTTACTAGCATTTTACAAGGGCATGTTTATGGGCTTACGCGGGTTCACCTCTCTTTGTAATGTCCCCTATTGGGGCCTTAATTGATTTAAGCTAATTTCTCAATTAGGGTTTGGATTGTAAATGTCCCCAAGTAAGTTCAAACCAGTTTGAGCATAAATGGAACTATGTTGTAATATACTTGAATTGAATTCTTTAAATTATGTTAAATTTAATCCATGTAAATTGAGAGGTTCATGCTATCCTTGTTATTACTCCAGTCTAGGAAAATGCTTAAGATGTATTAGGTTGCTTAGACACCAAACTCAACAGTTTCCCTCAAGGTTTTACAGATCCAAGCCCTTAAGCCTTTCTTGGACTTGTCTGCAAGGCGCTCAGGGTCGCTAATCCCTACCTATCTTGGAAGTGACCGATTGGCTGGATTTACACAGGCTTCTCCCTTCCCCCTGTTTACCGCTTTGCACTTCTCTTTCAAACTTAAGAATAACAAATCTTGAGCATGTATATTTAACTAATGGTAATGCTCTTATATTACTTCTCATTAAAATTATTATTATGCATAATCAAAATTGACAACATTGTACATACCAGTCACAGAGATGTATAAAGTTATGTCTTATAATCTGGATATCTTCCTTATTCGTCAATGGTGTTACCTGACTACGTAAGAGATATGATTATATTCAATATACCATTTGTAGACCACTTATATATGTATTACTCTCTTCCTTGTATGTTTTTAATATATATATTCTTCACTTATTAGTCATAGTTCAAGGCTTCATCATTTACCTAATACAGTATTGAGTGAATTCAATAGTTTGATGACGGCCTTATCTTTAATAGCGTATATATATACATATATATAATTCAAATATGCTAATTCTTAATAGAATATATATCTCTTTGGTACTATGTATATATATATATGTATATGAATATATGATATGCTAATTCTTAATAGGATATATATATATATATATATATATATATATATATATATAGCTCTGATATCATCATACTATATAGAATTCCAATAAAATATTCTGTAATACTTTCCATAGCACAGTCACCGATTTATTTAGAGTATATCTCTTCCTTGTGAAGAGTAACACTTATATTTTATAATCCATATTCATTAATAACCTGTAATCCCTGGTGCACACCCACGTAGTCATATATATGTCAGTTTGACTTCTATCTACTCTTGGCACCAACAATCCCTCATGTAACGGCTCACGACATTGGTAGTGAATTACTAGTTATGTTTCTATTGTTGTATAAATTAACATAGCCGTATAGTTTGTCGTCGATATCCTTGCATCGTTTACGGATTGCAATTCATTGCCATATTCTTTTTTTCTAACCTATCTATGTTTTGTGGTATGCGGTTATATGTTGTAGACTCATCTCGTAATTGTGCAATGTTCACAATCCCCTATATACTCCTATGCGATGATTGAAGTATTTGTTGTGTCTGATCTAAATTGATAAATATATTATGTGTTGGCTTAAGACAAGCCAATTCACATCTTATGTTCCTCACGGTGGTTAAAGATCCCCAATGTCTTACTTCTCTTCCGCCTAATTACTATCCAACGTATATTATAAACTCTCGTTCGATTCTCTTCTCCGATACATAGCTTCATGAATATTAATACCAAGATATTACCGGAAGCTCCGCTCTCATCTTATATTATCTATGCAATATATAATCCTTCTTATCGTAGTGGTCTATTTGTAAAATATCTAACTCCCACTATTAATTTTTGCCACTATACTCCTTATATCTTTCAGAGGGACACACCCCTTCATCAACAACCAATGTAGACGGTCATGGTGTCAACTAAGCCCGTCGTCTATGGTGTTGCTTCATACTCGTGTCGTTCGAACATAGGAATCACTAATAGTTTTAATATTAGAACACTGTTATAATATTATTAATAATTAAATATCAGGTCTTAACAAGTCGATTGCATGCTTTAGTCGATCATATATTATTACTTCTGAATGTTATTATGTTTTATGTATTTGTTAATAATAATATATTTACTAATATAAATATTTATTTACTTTGTAGTTATAATTATCTTATTATTATTTATTATTAAGTCTTATGTAGGAATGGAGATATCACACTCTTGGTGAAGATACAGATGGTTTCTTGGAGACCCCTAGATAAAAGGTGGATTAAAGTCAATTTTGACGAGGCCTCTAAGGGTAACCCGGGGCCATCAGGGGCAGGTTATGTAGTGATGGATGATGAAGGAAATATACAGATGATTGGAGTAAAGAGGCTCCCAATAGGCACGAATAATGAAGTAGAGAGTTTGGCTATGATTCTTATTATCAAAATGGCAAAGAAATTAGGGGTGAGGAAACTACATTAGGAGGGAGATTTGCAGATTATCATCAACGGGATCATTAAGGTGAATCTAGAACATGGCATTTCAACAAATACATTCGAAGGATTAAGATGATGTTAGAGGCTTTCGACGAATTCAAAGTGACTCGTGTATTGCAAGAGGCAAATGATGTAGCAGACAAATTATCAAATTTGGGGGTGACATTGTCATATCAGACTAAGGATGAATTCATAGAAGACTTTAGGGGATTGCAAGGGGTCCTTTCGACATAAAAGTAGGTGTTGTTTGTAAGGAGAGTTTTTGGCATCGCAAGGATGTGTGTTCTTATACTAGGAAAGGTGTATACGGGGCCTTCTTTATTAGATACTATGTAGGGAAGTTTCAATCATATGTTGACAGGCTTTAAATCACGTTTGCCCAAACCCGTCGAATGTTAGATGATACTGTCATCATAAGCCAATCATACCTACGTCACGGCCTGGGGTTAAGGTGTAATCACGAGAGGCTTCCGGAATTTTCTGGAAAGTGACCATTAAATTTGTTTAAAGTCTGGGGCATTTTCGCTGGAAGCAACTTTGGCGAGAAGAGAAAACAACCGAATAGTAAAGATGGAGGCGAATTTCTCTCTCAACTCGACAAATCAATTGCCAGCTTTCAGAGGTGAAATCATTGTTCAAAGGTTGAGAGGAATTTTTAAATTTGATGATAACAGATTTTGGGGATGTATAATGCAGGTGTTGGGTGATGAGTTTCTGAAAACTGAACTAAGGCCAAGGACGAACCTGGATATCTCCTCCCTTTTTCTCGCATGGGATTTTCAATTGGGCAATAGGGAGAAGGCATTGAAGGCTATGCGTCTCTGTGTTAAGCAGGAATGGTCAAGAGGGACGATCCCAATATTGGGACGAGCTGAGCCGGGTGTTGGGTTAGCAACAGGGGATGGCCCATGGCAGGTTGTGGAGGTTGCAAACAAATAATTTCAACCATTCCTTCTTTATTGCTCTTCCAAACCAAAAGAGAAACAGATTGAAGTTGCGCGGGGTGGTTGGGAAGGTTTGTTGTTGTGTATGCAAGAGGCGGAGGAAGAAATGAAGCGCATGGAAATTCAGAGACAAAGGAAGATGAAATCGACTCCAAGGAAATCAATTGCAAAGTTGAGGCCAGATGATGGTGGGGAGTTTGTTGTCATGCCAGTGAGGAAAAGTAAAAGGGGCAAATTCGACACTTGCAGCGGGATGTTCATTCCTAATGAGTCAAAGAAAGAAATGTTGAAGAAATGGGTAGGGTGAGATGCCCTTGTTCTGTAAAGTTGGTTTTGTAATGTTGTTGTCTTTGGTCTGGTCTGACCAATTTTATTAGTTACGGGCATGTAATACAGTTTTTGTTATATGTGTATGTCAGACAGGTCGAGCAGAGAAGGGGCTTAGGGTTAATAGCATATAGTGTATGTAGTTTGCAGATGTATATGCCATGTTTTGTTGATGCCTGCAAGGCTCAGAGGAATATGAATGTTCAGTAGAATGTGGATCTCTATAGGTGGGTCAAAGTTTAATTCTGCCGAATATAAGTGGCACTATATGTAGAACTCTATTTTCAAATCAATAAAATATATCAAATATCACCTATCAAAAAAAATAGCATTTTACAAGATAAAATGTAATTAATAGCTCTATTAATGATTTAATACGCTTCATCTCATTTTCCTTTTCCATTTGAGAAATCTAAGAACCCAACCCAATTTGCACTGAAAACATCTCTCAAAATTGAATCCTCCCACTTAATTTTGTGGAAGTTCCTCTACTTTAGATATGAAAACACTATCATAATGTTATATGATATCCTGAATTTCTATTGAACTAAAATTGATGCTGAAAGGAACAACTTAGAACTCACTGATTTACTATAACTAAATACCCTTCAAGCGTACCATTGCAATTATCTAAATTTTGGCAAATCGTGGAAGCAATAAGAACTGTAAAATGATCAATATCACTTACAGCAGTTTCAAATGAAGACTAACAACTTCAATCATTTTCTAAATTTCAAGAGTAATTTAACATGGTTCCTCTTTTTCCCTTCTCAAAAATAAACCTTATACACGAGCAGCATACCCACAATTACTGACTTTCAAGGAAGCTGAGACTCTGAACTGAGTTACAAATGTATTATGCACTAGACTTGAAAAAATATAGAATAACGTAATTGAATTCTAGGAAAATATTTCATCCAGCCTACTTATCAAGATCTACTGAAAAGAGTGGGTTTAAGCCTTGTGGTCCCATGGAGAGTACACACAGATTTGTCTGTGTCAATAACTACACTCCGTTTTGCAAACAAATAAACAAATTAACTTATTTGAAGTTGCTACAAACTCTTAGTACCCCACCACTTGCCAGGGCTGAGATTACTCTTCCCAAGCATCACTATATAAATCATATTTTATTTTAAATTCTACCCTTTGTAGTTTTGAAATGCAAAAGGTTGCATATAAATGTATGTAATATATCTACATTAATTATAAATTATTCAATTTCTTTCCAAAGTAAGCTCATTAAAATATGAGTGATTCATACAAAAACTTTTTTATGCAAACAATTTATTTGGGCAAAGTAAGGAAACACAGATACTAGTGAGAAGAGACTATGGGCCCTTCTTTACTAAATTATATATGTCATTTTAAATCATTTTTATTTAGTAGTAGATATTTATGGCTGTTAATAAGGCAGCTTCCTTTACCACTCTTATTAAGTGGGCAGTTTGTAATAAATCTGGTTTTGCAACTAGGAAGGCATCATGCTGAATTCAAATTCTCACCTAATTTACAAGTCATATGATCCAACTTTTGAATATTCACCGTTATTGTCGCTGTATTGGGCTAGAAGCCCAGGTGCTTCGAGAGTTTATCATGTAATCTTAATTTTAAATCATGTATTCTCTAGAATAAAGTAAGATCACGAAAGGCTTTTCTAAAGAGTAATCACAGTAGGTTTTGAGCCTTGCATTCTCTAAGGTTCGTTAAGAGAGACTCAGAGAGACAAGATCTAGCAGAGATATAATGTTTGGCATAGTTTGTACTGAAGGGTTATGGAAATCTTACATATATGTGTGTGTGTGCAGAATTGATAAACTCGTTGTATTGTAAAATCCCCACCTACTTGATCATTATATTGTGGTTTATGATAACTTTACAATGTAAATCTACAAGCCATATCTCAACCAACACCCTCTAGCTTACACTCTGTGAAGGCTACCAAAGGTGGGCTTCTTTTATGGCTGGGTTGGCCAGCTCCAGATAATTAAGTAAATAAATAAAATATTACATAATTAATAAATTAAAATTATTAATAAAAGAAATCATTAAATAATTGTTTCATTGAGGCTGACACCCAAGTCTAGTATTGTGCTTAATAAATATTTTGTGCTGAATCCGCCTTTCAAGGCTTATTATTCTATTCCTTGGGCTGACCTATTGGCCATTGCCTATAAAAGTAGTGGGCATCTCTATTGAAGGAATTATGAATTACACTAGTTTGCTAACAAGCACGTTTCCTTCTGCCTGGGACAAAATCCTAAGGTGGCTACTTCCAGGTAGAACGAAACCCCTACCTGTAGCATCTCATATAGCAATGGTAATCCCTGCCTATAAATCCTGTCCAGTCCACCACGTATCTGCCAGTCTGAATAAGCGTACCTTCCAGGATTGAAGACAATGCTGGGGTGACACTGTTAGGATCCAACTGAACATGAAAAAATGGTGTGATAGTGCGCTGACCTCTGAGACCCACCCACAGTGACTCTGCAAGGTGTGCCTATCTAAGGGAGAGTGAATAAGAACTGGACAGTATTCCAGGTGTTTGAAACCCAGTTGCTGGAACATTGAAAACCACAGCTAATCGACCTAATAATCACCCAGATTCCAAGTAAGGCTGCTCAACTATTGAAGATATCGGGTCTGCAATCTCATATTCCTTGTTTAATGCCTCTGTAAAGTCAGAATTTGATTATCTGAACTGAGACTAGCTTTTCTATAATATCAATTCCTGAGATTTCAGTGTTTATAGTCTTATATCATCAAGGTCTGAGTCTTCAGTGTTTACTGGGTGGAGGTATTGGATCAGTCTGATTTTCATAGTAAACAGTCAAATTTCTGTGAACTCACACCTCTGCAGCGATTTATATCTGAATGCACTTGAGTATTAGAAATTATATCGGACTCAGGTTCTTTTCAGTGCACACATAATCTCAGTTTGCTGTAACTTATATCAAGCTCAGGAAATCAGAACTTTCCTCTGTAATTTCTGAGATAGTGTTCTTAATAAGGAAAAACATTCTTATTCCCGTTCATGCATGCTGGTGTTCATATAATTTGTGTATTGCCTTCCAAAGAGGTATACAATAAATTCTGTTAAGAAAATATAAAGACTTTATAGGTTTGTGTAAAACAAAAATCTATACTTTCAGCATATAAGCAGAATATGGGTGCAACTGCTGAATTGGGAAGGAAAGGAAAAAGTTGGGACAGATTTAAGTGAGGTTTCTTTCAAAATCTTGCCCACCACTAGGGCACTATGGTTTGAAATATATGATAGTTACCGATGGTATTTTGGAGCCATTAAAAATAAAAATTCTGCAAGGTATTATATTGCTTTCATGAATTCTCCAAATGCAAAGGTTTAATGATTCTCATTAACTTGGCAGATTATCACACCTAGAGGACAACTGAGCGAGCACACCAAACTAGAAAGGAAGCACTAGTTAAGAGTAAAGTTCTTATTCAAGTTTCTGAGATGAAGAAAAATGCTTTGAAATTTGAGGGCTGTCCATCATGTCCAAAGATATATATGTCCATCAAGTTTCGTATTCAACTGGATAAGCTAATTTACCTAGTACTTGTAGGATTAGTCCTTCATACTGTTTTTCTAAAATGAAAATAGATCTTTTGGGGTCTATTATTCAAGACTACAAATTGACTATTAGGAATGCCTCTTCTTTAATGCAATTAATGATCTGAACAATTGTGGACACAAGTTTCATATTTTCTATTAACTAACTAATGAGCAATGGCCAAAGACCTAACGATTAATGGTTGCACGGATGCCAAAGTATTGAAGACTAGAAAGTAAAAATGCTTGAAGTGGAATGTCATCAAGAAGAGAAACAATGGTGTGCACCTTTCTACGATGAAAAGCTGCTAAAACCTTTTAAGAGGGCATAAAAAGCAGATTATAGGGAGCTCTTTTTGAGGCTTGCAGTGGAAAACAACTCCATGAGAAGAAATATGGATGATTGGAGACCAGAACAGACAAATGTCAAACTATGCAACATTTTGTATATAAAAGACTATAATCAAATTTTCACGGAAACCAGATTCTTTAAGGATAGCCCTAGTAAACACAATTATGTCTAGAATTGCTTCTAAAACGATGAATCATTCTAAATTGATGCAATAGCAGAGATGCTAGCTCTGTTTGTCTGTGAAGATGATCTCTCAAATGTAGCATCCCCGGTTTTGTTGAAGTAACATAGACACGTGACTTCAAAATCAAATGTAATCATATCAAAAGCACATTGATACCTAATTTAATCGCTAAGTCATAACCATGTAACTAATCATGTGAGAGGATGTACCCATCTGGAAAACCAAGCTAATTGTCCCTTACTCAACACGATCATTTAAATTTTAGTCATTTTGTTTCACACCAATCCCTCGCCTTGTGACTATTGGTCTTTAAAGTACACAAGCCAGTACAATGACACAAAACTGTGAAGAAATATGAAGTACAATGTATGAAATTGGTAAAGAAGAATGTGATAAGTTTAAAATATGAAGATTGTCCAATCTCCACCATTTGCTTTGTGTGAAAATAGCAAAATAGCTCTAGCAAACGTTGGAAATTTGCAATTTTCATTTACAGCATCAGTAGTAGCTGGTATCCATTCAATACTGAATAATTATGTCACAAAAATAAACTCGAGAATTAGGAAAACAAAATGAAAAAAAGATTAAACCATCAAATAAATGTAGAATTCATTTAACGGTTAAACATATTTCTACGTACAGAAACAAATAGGGATCTAACAGTATGCATCACATATGAAAACAGCTATAGATAAAACCACGTAGCCATGCCATTTATTTAAGAAAAAACAACAGAATTATTTCCGAAAGAAACAAAACTTAACACAAATGATCCGGCCGCGTACAGATTCAAAAAAACTAAAAGAAACCATAGCAAGTGGCTTGCCTCAATATTCTTCCCAAATTGTGTGGCACTGTCACTAACGCCGACGAGGGAAAATGGGAAGCGTTTGCAGGAAAAATGTTAGGAAACCCTACCAAAGCGGATTTTTTTTTAAATGAGACGAAGCAAAACCACACTACCTACGGCTGCTGCTTCAATGCATTCAAAATAAGAGAAAAGTAGATCTAAAATACCAAGTTTCCAAGCTACTTGATTCTTGAAGTCAATCAAAGATTTTTGCAGCCTTTTAACCGAAAATATGGCTGCGAGCTGAGATTTGTTTGCAGGCGTGGTGCGAGGAATGTTTCATCTGCCTGAAAGTTGTTTTCCCGGCATGAGAACTTTTCGGTAGAAGCTGCTACAAATATACCTGTCGGCTAATTATCGGCTGAAAATAAAAATAAAAATAATAGAAACGGATGCAGGTTCATAGGTAGTTTGTAAGATGAAAATTATTCGGACTCTCATGTGGACTAATAACATGGGGAGGAAAAAAGTTCATTACATCAAAGTGTTCGATCTAATCGAAGAACATGGTGATAAGGTGTATTTGGGGCAGTTATTAAAAGAAAAGCTAGATTGTTAGTGGCCCAGTTGAGGACGGGTTCTCATCACCTCAGATGTGGGACGGGTAGATGGAAAAGGCCCACAGAGAAATGGGAAGAAAGAATTTGCAGGTTCTATGTGTCGGATGCGATTGAGACTGAATGGCATTTTATCATTGAGTGCACCGATTATGATGACATCCAGGCTCAATACGAAATCAGTTCGGGAGCAAACAGCATGCACAGCCTATTCAAGGAAGATAAGATCAACCAAACCGCTAGTTTGATTGTCAAGATTCACAACAGGAGGTCCGACTTAGAAAAGAATGTGGAGTTAGCTTACGAATGTGATCTGGTGGTCCCTTAGGCTGTTTGGTCTCGTGGACATCATTAAAATTATTCATTCATTCAAACTATCATACATGCTCGATAAAAAATGAAAATGATAATGTAAATGGCTTATGAAGTAGCATTTTTATGGCATCGTTATGAAAGGTACCCCATCTATTCATAACAAATGTTTTTCATAATGTCTAGGATTAAGGGATGGTAATCAAGTTATATATACATTAATAAAAAAATTCAAAGATTCATTCTTAAATGTTAGATGTTTAACTGGTATATCTAGTTAAAACTATTTGTAATCATCATCAAAAAGATTAGATTGGGGTCAATATCTTTTGGAGAGTCAAAATTTTTATTGCTACCAACTCTCATCAACTTCGTTGGGAAATCGGGCGTTGGATAGAAGCTTGAGAAGAAAGAGTGTGTATTTTTTTCACTTATGCAAAAGTGGAAACATAAAGGCATTTCATTGTAGAGTATAAAATCACCCTTCAAGGACAGCAGGGGATAGTTTTACTACTCTCTTGACAGTGAACTCTTGGGTAGATCTATTCAATGAGGGTGCTATTGAGTAGTTGGGGGCACTCATCATCAAGTTACACAAGAAAAGGGCACAAATGGAGAAATTAGTGTGTGAAGTGGTTTGTCCCATAGACTATTTTTAGCCTCACAATCCTTAAAACCAATAACTTTATCTCTTTTTTTTATGTAAAAAAATTAGATAAAATATGTCAATAGATATCATTATTTTATTATTTTTAATAAGTATATTTAATAGAATATTATTAGAATTTATCATTATTAATTATGAATTATTTTATGATTAAAAAATTAATTTCAACTAATTAAAATCTAATATTTTTTACTTTATTATAAAAATTAATTTTTTATATAACTGTATGAACATTTTTAAAGTTATGAATTGGAAAAAATATTTCAAAACACTTTAGCTCAATTTCATTATGTTCTATTATAATTGATAATTTTAATTTTTTTAATTTTGAAAATTATTTTATCCAATTAAAAGTTAGTATTTATTTTTCAAGTTCATTTTTCTAAAATTTATGTACATTTTTTTAGATAATTATTTTATTATTGATGAATTTTTATTGTTATATCTTAGATTTAATATAATGGTATGCTATTATATTTAATATTCTAAAAATTTAATATAGTATTATATTATATGTTAAAAATATTATAATAGAATAGTATCTTTAAGTACTTTAAATTAGAAAAATTAATATATTAATAGAATTATAGTATTAAAAAAATATTTATTTTAGTAATTCTCCTGAGTTGAAAGCTTCTAATGGTGAAGAGACACGAAGAGGTAGGGTTTCATGGTAGATGTGTGAGCAACAAGAATTTGAGGCAACATGGAGAGAGTCGGGAAGGGAGAAGAGTCCTAGCATGGCGCCCTCCTAGTCGGGCTTGGGAGGCTCTGCAAAGGCAAGTGGATAGAAGAGGATGAATGGAGCCACCGTCAAAGAATAATCAGAGAGATTCAGATTGAAACTAGTGGGGTTTCTCAAAGATCTTCCAAGGGAATAAGGATGGGTTTAAGTAGTTGGAAAATAAGGAATGGAGATTGAAAAACCCTTTTCAGTCGTCACAAGTTACTAAGGAAAAACCAAATACAATTCAAAACCATGTTGTCTCAATTTACATCAAATCTGATGGGTGGAGAGACTTAGTTAATCTGTACAAAGAAAGGGCCTTTTACATGAAGTGGGGAGGTGGATGGCTTATACCCTCATATTCAAAAATGGTGTGATGAAAACTGGGGTAAGCATTTTTCTCTAAAATCCCTTCCAAGTGGATTTTTTCTTGTCATAACTGGAAATGCTAGAGACATAAAGTGGATTTTGTATGATGGTTCATTTTTATGGGAGGTATTAGGTTTTTTATTAAAGACTAGATCCCTTACTTTAATCTTAAGCAAGTCTCAATAGAAGAAATTTTTATTTGGGTAAGGTTGTATAATCTACCTCATGAGTATTGGAATGAAGAAACTATAAAAATTATGGGTAATAAATTGAGGAGATTTCTAAAAGCATATGAATCCATTAAGAAGAAAGACTTTAGTATGTATGCACATATTTGTATCACTTAGAACTGTCACCACCTTTACCCCATGCATTAGAAATATGGACAAGCAAAGGGATTTGGTGGTAGGAGATTAAGGTTGAAGTAATAATAGAAAAAAGCAAAAAAAAGTCATTCCTAGGGCCATCTGACTAAAGAGTGTATCATTGATACCAAGGGAAAAGGTTTAGGACAAGACCTAATGGAAACTAATTTATTAGTGATGATGGAAAAATAAACAGCAAAAGAGGATGCTTTAAATCAAGGAGGATTGGCAGAGACTAGTGGGTTGGAAAAAATAGATAATGAACAAGAGAAGATCCTAAGGATTTCATTATTGGTGGGGGGTATTTCAAATGATGGGACCACTGTCCCTCCTCTAGTGGAGGAACCTAGGCAAGACACATTGTTCCAAAACTAGGAAGTGGGCATAAAGGAAAGTGAATAGTAGATACAAAATGCTAGGTTGATACTAGGGCAGTGAATATAGAGAAGAAGAATGTAGAGTTAAGTAGCCCAGGTGGGCAGCTAGTAGACAAGGATGAGAATGTGGAGAGAAGCTATGGTTTAGAGGTGGAGGTTTTATTTTCAGTCTTTAGAGTTAGCAAGGGAGAAAGAAGATCATTTCTTAGAGCTTCAATAGGATCCTCTTATTGAAGTCGGGGATGTGGGGACCGATCAGAGTGAAATGGTATTCAAAGATATTCATGTGTAAACAATTCAAGATAAGGCAACCAAACGTGAAGAAGCATAGGTAGAAGAGGACAATGTGGATGGACTAGATGGAGAAGAGGATTATCTTGGGATCTTTGATGGAGAAAGGAATTATGGATAAAAGAACAATAAGCCAGACAAAAGATAAATCCCAAAAAATTAATATGGGAGGTAAAATATCTAGAGGCAAAAGGTCCAACTAAGAGCGTTTGGAAATGGATGGTAATATGAAAGACCAGAGTAAGTTGAGATTTGGGAGAGACTTGTTCTCTCCTAGGTAGTAATGAAGATCCTTATGTGGAATATCAGATGTTGCAATCCCCCTAACAAGAGGTGTTTGATCAAATGGTGCTTTGATCAAAGGAAACCTGATTTGTTTACGAGAAACCAAGCTCAAGAAAGAGGAAATTGTAGCTTGTTTCGGTATTAGGAACTATTGGTCAAGTGATTTTTGTCAACTCAGATGGTGCTTTAGGTGGATTGGGAGTTTTGTGGAGTCCAAGGATGGTCAAGGTGGAAAACATTTCCCAATCCAAGAATTGGTAGTTAGTAAAAGTGAATTTGATGCACTTGCAAAATTCTCTATTTTTGTTTAATGTATATGGCTTGACAAAGACTGAGGAAAAAATGTTCTGTGGAGAGATGTTTCAAACAAAATGAGCAATATGGATAAGGAGGTATTCATCCTTGGGGGATATTTTAATGCCATGCTTGGACTAGCTAGTAAAAGAGGAGGGAAAGGTTTAATAAGCAATATCCAATCTGATTTTTAGAACTTTGTTACAAGGAACGGGATGTGGCCGGAGATGAAGGCTAGGAATGGGGTGTTTACGTAGACTAACATAAGATAGGGTTTCTCTAATATTGCTGAGAAACTAGATCAATTCTTCTTTGCAGAAAACTGGGTTTCTTTTTGAAGCATCAATCATCCTTGTCATTGGGATGGACCACTTCCCAATTGCTTTGTTGATACAAAAAGTTGCAACCCTGTTAAGATGTCCTTTGAAGTTTGAAAATATGTGGCTTCAAGAAGAAGGATTTAAGGACATGGTGGAAAACTGGTGGAGCAACTCTTCCTCTTCTTTTGGTAATTAAAGCTTTCCATTTTTAAGAAACTCCAATTTGTAAAGAACAATTTGAAGGTTTGGAATTAGACACATTTTAAAGATATTTTTGCTGATAAAAAGAACATTGGAGGGCCAACTTGAAGCCCTGTACAAAAAAGTTATTTCGCAAGGTATGGACCAAGTTGAATTTCTCATAGAAAAATATTTAAAGTGTCAGTATGAAGAGATTTAGCTAGAGAAGAGATTCATTGGCATCAAAAATCAAAAGAGAATTGACTAAAGGATGGTGATTGAAATGCAAAAAAAATTCATAGCTCTACCAAATCTAGAAGATCTAGATTTAAAGAGTCAGTATGAAGAGATTTGGCTAGAAAAGAGATTCATTCGCATCAAAAATCAAACAAGAATTGATTAAAGGATGGTGATCGAAATGCAAAAAAAAATCATAGCTCTACCAAATCTGGAAGATCTATCAACAAAATTTCTTTAATTATTGTTGAGAATGGACAACTTTGTTTTGAAGAACATGAAATCAATAGGGAGGTGATATCATTCTTTTCTTCCTTATGGGCAGAAAATAATGTGGTCATGGGTGAGGAGTATGAGGAGGTGATGGATTTTATTCCTAATCTAGTATCAAACTCTGACAATGAGATGCTCATGGTTCTAATTCAATTAAACGAAGTTAAGGAGGCATTATTTTCTTTAGAGGGAGATAAATCACTTGGGTCGAACGACTTCCAAGACTTTTTTATTATAAATTTTGGGAGGTGATTAAAAATGATATTTGGGTGGTTGTTTAAGAGTCTATGCAAAAAGGTTTTGTTTTAATAGGTTTTAACAACACTTTGGCAACATTA
Organism: Chamaecyparis obtusa; assembly: GCA_027943335.1. NCBI lineage: Eukaryota > Viridiplantae > Streptophyta > Pinopsida > Cupressales > Cupressaceae > Chamaecyparis > Chamaecyparis obtusa. Next base: position 1,808,669 of record BSBK01000678.1, on the reverse strand, counting down.
ACTCCAAAGAGGAGGCAGTAGATTCATTTGAAGATTTTCACCCAATATCTTTATGTAATGTAGTGTATAAAATAATCTCTAAAGTGAAGGCCAATAGATTGAAGAGTATTTTGGGGAATATGATCTCAAAAGAGAAAAGTGGGTTCACCCTAGAGAGGTCCATTATGGAAGGTATTATTATAGCTCATGAAGTAATCCATTCAATTAGAGTGGGTAAGTAGAAGAAAATGTTTGTGAAGTTGGATATCTAGAAAGTATATGATAGAGTGGATAGAGGATTTTTGTATAGAGTTTTAAGATAATTTGGCTTTAGTGAGCATTAGATAGGTTGGATAAAGGGAATAACATTTGAGTACTGGATCTCAATTTTGGTCAACAAGAGTCCACATGGATTCTTCTCAACCATTAGAGGATTAAGACAGGGAGATCTCATCTCCCCCTTTTTGTTTATTCTGATGGATGAAGTATTGGGAAGGTTGATTTTGAAATGAAGGAATCAAGGACTTTGAAAGGAGTTCAATTTGCAGGAGGAGTGGATCTTGTGTCGTACCTTCAATTTGTTGATGATACTCTTTTAATATGGGAGACAAATTTGAGGGAAGCGAGGACTATGAAAAGAGTACTAGATAACTACAACAAGGTACTAGGCAAATGATTATTTAGAGGAAGTCAAAGGTTTTTTTTTTCAACATAGACTAGGATAGTTGGAGAGAAATATTAAAAATTTATAATGTTCAACCAAGAAGATTACCAGGGGGGATCCCTCTTTTTACAGGGTTGTGCAAATATTTACTTTGGAAAGGGATGGTTGATAGGTGTATAGGTAAGATGGAAGCTTGGAAAAGTCATTGGTTAACTCCTCCTAGGAGGATATTAATGATAAAGATAGTTATCTCAACAATGCCCATTTTCTCTATGATGTGTTTAAGGATTCCAGTGAAAGTAATCTGTATAATAGAAAAAAGGATGAGATTTTTTTTTGGAATGGAAATTAAAGTCAAAATAAAATTCCTCTCTTAGCCTAGGTGTTAGGATTAACAAGATAGAAATAACAGTTACATGCAAATATAACCAATATCAACAAATAATAAACCACACAGAAGAGAACACAAGACACAAAGATTTAACGTGGTTCACCCAATCCCTAGGCTATGTCCACCAATAGCAAGTCCAATATTGTTATTATCCAGTGATTACAACCTAATTACAATCCAAAATCCCTTACAGCTCAATACCACTGCAAGAAGCTGCTAAAAACATACATATAAAATCTCTAACCCTAAGCCATTTTATACAAGCTTTTTGCCACTTTAGGGTTAGAATTGGTTACAACATGTTGGCCGAAAAAATAGCCATACAAAAATTAGCCGAAAAAATAGCCTCAAACCCCATGATGAATGAAAAGTGTACAGTACTTTCCTAATCAGTTAGCACAAGCCAACACTGGGATCATATTTTTAAGCCAAACATATCAGGGGGAGTAGGACTTGGGAACTATAAAATTCTAAATGAGGTAATGGGGGACAAGATAGTGTGGCATAAGTATAAATTTATAGATCAAAAGTGGAACAAAATTTTAAAGGTGAAGTATCTAGATAATAATAATAGGATGATAATTTTGATGATTATGGACCCTCCAAGATGCTCCTCATTATGGAATTTTATTGTAAGTTGCACAAGAGTTATAACGGATCATATCTCTTGACAGTTGGGGGATGGGAAGAGCGATAATTTTTTGATAGACTCATGGGATAGAAATAATATTCTAGAAAATCAGGTGAGTTATCAAAGATTAAATATTATCTCAAAGCAAAAATGGGGCTTGAAGGTTAGTGATTATGCGAGGTATTCAAAAGAAAATCTAGGAAATGAATGGTGTTGGAAAGACCCAATTGAGTTGGGTTTGGAGGAAAATTAACTTCAAAAACTAAGAGACATTTTTAGGAAAAGACCTTTGTCCCTTACTAGGGTAGAGGATGAAATCTATTTGGTGAAAATTGGTTATAGAATCTTGGAGAATGAGGATCATTTGGAGGAATGGCTTGATAGTATTTGTTGGAATAAATATTGTCTCCTAAAAGTGGGAGCCTTTACTTAGTTGTCATTAAGATTGAAAAAGATTGGATTTAGTTGTCCTTTCAAATATTTACTTTGTAATAAAGAAGAGGAGACGTTGGATCATTTACTCCTCAATCGTATTTTTTCTCAAGAATGTTGGAAGCATGTTTTAAATCATCTAGGCTAGTTTGGCCCTCTTCTTGAAACATTAAAAGACTTAGCCAAAATTTGGTTCCTTCCAAGAAGTAAGACAACATTTCCAAGCATTTGGAAAATACGTCCATCAATTGTTATATGGAAAATATGGAAGCAACAAAATAGAAGAATCTTTAAGTAAAAGAATGAAGATATGAGAAGATTCTTGGCTCGGTTAGAGAGAGTGATTTCAAAATTAGTAAGTAATGTTGTTTCGCAAGTGAATGTTGCAAAGAATCATTTTGGTCAAGAAGATTCAAGGATTCAATCCAAGTGGCCTTTGATCAAATTCAAGCCTATTAATGGGCATACGAGGGTTAAACCTCCAACTCAAAAGGTTCAATAGGTCTCTTAGATAGCTTCAAATGTAGGTGGATAAAATTTAACTTTGATGGGGTGTCAAAGGGTAATCAAGGTCCATCAGGTGCATGGTTTGTTGTGTGGGATTGGAAAGGTAATATTTGGTTACTAGGGCCTAGGAATTTATAGGAGGGGACAAATAATGAGGTTGAGGCACATGCACCCCTTATATTAATTAAAAAGACAATAGATTTAAAATTAACCAAGCTACATCTGGTAGATGACTAAAATATTATCATCAATGATATTATTAAAGTGGATGCAGGTGCTTGGTATTTAAACAAATATATTAGGAGGATTAAAACAATGCTAGACTTTTTTTAGGATTTTAAAGTTTCTCATGTGCGAAGAGAAGCCACTGATTTTTTTGATACTGTGTTAAAGGTAGGTGTCTCTCTTAAGAATTAAAACAAAAAGGAACTAGTTAAGGACTTTTGGGGGATTGAGGAAGGAGATTCATAGTAATGGAATCTCAATGTGATTAGGTTTGAAAGTAGATGATGAAGACATTGGAAGGGCATTGAAGCCACTAATAGCCACCAAAACCCAATAATGGACTATTCAAAGGAAGAAATTCATATTTAAATAAAAGTAAGTTTTCTCTTCATTAGGGATTGTTGGGGAAGAGTTAATTATCATGATGAATTTGTAAGCCATTGAAGTGAATGAAGTGGTGAATTAAACATCGAGGATCTTACAAAATATTCCTTCATCATGCCTTGATCAGTTAAAGGTGTTAACCTCATTAATTGACATTGTAAGTAAGGTGAAAGCTTCTATAATTAGCAGAGGTTGACTGTGTGTAGATAAAAGTAGTCCACGACTAGTAATTAAATTGCATTTGGCATTGAGTCAGTAATACAACTGGTTGGTAGTAGAACAAAAAATAGAGAGCACTATGAAAGAAAATTTCTCTTTGCATACATTTAACTAGTTGCATGCTTTTAAGGGAGAAGTGAATTTTAAGAGAATGAGAGGTATCATTATGATAGATGGCCCACATTTTTGGAAATGTTTGGATATTATCTTTGGCAAAGAGTTTATGATGATAGATTACAAATTTAGGACAAATGTGGATATTTCCTTGGCATTTTTGGCATGGGCTCTACAACTAGGGATGCAAGAGGAGGCCTTGAGGGTGATGCAAATGTGTGTTCTTCCTTAGTGGTGTGGTGGAATGGTTCCAATAATTGGAATGGAGGATCCAAGGGTCAACTTGAGAACAAAGGAGTGTTTGTGGAGGGTGATTGGAGGAATGTCTTAGGCTTTTAAACCATTTTTGGTGTGGAGTACTAGGACTCAAAAGGAGACTAGAATTGAGGAGGCAAGAGGGGATTGAGAAATGTTGAAGGAACTATTATACATATTGGATGAGGAGATTGTCCATATGGTGGTGGAGAAGTGACCAAAAGAAAATATTGTCAAGAAAGCAAAGAAACCTCAACTAAATACCAAAGGTAGACTCTTCATCTCGATTGAATCATAGGATACCATGATCAAGGCAATCCAAAATAAGTAGGGGCTTTAGTTGTGCTCTATGTGTTTGCTTTTTGAAAATCCTTTGAAACATGATTGTGAATAGGGGTGGAAGTTCAAGCCCATTTTGTAGATAAGGGCTTTAAAAGGATCTATAAATGAGTATGATGAAGTTTGTTTCTAATGTATAGCCCAGTTTTGTTAATGTGGAGCATGAATTTTCAAGATCTAGTAGTTTGAACAAGTATGTAGTAGGTGTTAGTGGATTATAATTTATGCACACTTTCCATGATAGACCCCTCTAAATAGTTTTTGAATTTTTTTCAACTATAGTTATGTAATATTTACTTTTATTATCAAGATTGTGCCTATAGAAATATGTAGAATCTAGCTATCCTATTGGAACATGGAAATACTCTTAGGTTTTGGGTATCCTATGGCGAGAGCAAATTTTTGGGATTAAAAGGTCAATTCCTTAATGGTACAAACCTATACTAAACTTGAATGAGGAAAGGGATAGAAGGATGTGCTTGTGACAATGGAAATCTAAAACTAATGGGTGATGCACCAATATAATAGTCTGACTTACAACTAAAAACTTCACAAGATCATTCATAAAAGACACCTCAAACTCACAACTCAATTGGACAAACCCTGCAAAAATTACTCTTATGACAAGTCCTAGTATTCTAATATCTGAAGTGGAAAACACTAATGTTTTATCAACTTCAATCATCATATTGTAAGACATAATCATGGATCTTCACCATGGGATCAAATTATACATAAATCACTTAAATAATTTTGATTAAACAAAGGTAAAAATGCAATATCGAATCAAGTAACTCATATTTAGTGTTGGACACAAAAAAATAATGGAGAAGGAATGAGTCTTTATATATGAATAATTAGGAAATCTGCTACAAGCCATCAAGTGTCCAATCAATCTACCAATATTTGCAAGCTGCAAAATAATGGCCAAAAGCCAAAACCCTAAACAATAAGGCCAAAAGACAAGATATAGGCTAATAAATCTCAAGGGTTAGATAGAAAGAGAGAATAGGGAGAAAGAGGAATCAAACTACCTCAAACATGCAATTAACCACCTCCAAACTCCTCTCAACTCAATCTGCATGCATGTAGCCCTCCAAACTAGTATAGAACTATCCATAACTGCCTCAATCTATCTCAAATCATGCAAAACCTCATGGGGTCGTATGTAGGAACAAATCCATCAAAATCAAGAACACAACTAATACAAAAGGCCTTTGAACTGATACAAAACTCAAAATGCACTAAAAAACCCTCCAACACTACTCCAAAACTGAAAAAACCCCTCTGGATGCCCACCAAGTGTTGAAAGAAAATGAAATCCCCTCTTTGGTACATATGCCCATGTGTGGGAAAATGAAAATTCCCTAATTGGCCTAAAAAATGCACTCTAAATCCATGCAAAATAAATCCTCACCTCACCAAAAAAAGAACGTCGTGCTCATGCAACCAATAAAAACATCCCTCTTACCCATTTGCATATATATAAAATAATTAATTACTAGTTGTCTTATAATTCCAACAACTAGTAATTATTTTCACAATAAGAGTCATGCATAGTATATATCATTTTTCTATCTTTAACACATTTAATATTCATTTTAAATAGTAAATGAGCACTATTTAAAATAAATACTAAATATGTTTAATAATAATAATAAAGAAAATGATATAATTAGTAAATACTTGTATCCTCTTAAAATGGAAGCACCCATGATAATACCTTTTATCTCTCCTTAGTGGGATGTATTGGGCCCTTTTGAATGTCTTCATAATGATTTGATGTCCCCTTTTTCCCTTGTTCTTCTTGTACCCCTATTTTATGTCTGATTTCACTTCTATTTTCTTTTTCCCCGAGACCCCAAGCACAAAATCCCATGGTGAAACCACCTGAGGGTAGGCCAAGGTTGGCCTAACCCCTTGTAAGTAGGCTAAGGTCAACATATCCCCTAGGGTGAGGTCAAGGTTGGTCTCCCCTCGAGGTGGAATGCCTCAGGATCCTGAGCCCGTTTCGGGGTTTAAAATTCTTTTCTTGCCTTGTGCAGTCAACCCTTTTTTATTTTGATCACAAAATTGGTATAAAGGAAGCTTACTCATTTTATTTTTTCAAGGAGAGATTTTCAAGAGCTTTCAAATTTCATCTACAAGCATTATTAAGCATTTTCTAGGAGCATTGAAGAATATCCTTTCACAACCTTTCAAGACTTCAAGAATTCAAGATCTTTTGCATCTAATGAGCTTTCAAGGAGTTCATTGCAGCCATTTTCATCATCTTTCCATGATCATGCATGTCCCTTTCAAGATCTAGTTTCTTTATTCAAGGAGATAGTGGGAGTTGGCCATCAAGGAGGGAAGATCCACATTCATACATTCAAGATCTACCTTCATATTCATACCTACATCCTTCTTCAAGGAAAATTACAAGAACATACATACATGAGGTTTTGACTAGCATTGATTTCCTTTCTAGGTTTTTTTGGTGTTGAGTCAAGGCTATTGCATTATCATAATTGATTAGATGTTAAACACAATTGCATATTCATTGATAGAATATACTTCATTGTTAGGTTTACTTCTACTACTTGCTATCAGTCTCTTTCATTATCTCAATTTTAAGATTAGGGTTAATTCCTAAACTAGGGCTTGACCAAGGAAAGCCCCTCTCCAGCAACAACAAAACATTTTTCCCTTGTGCAGGTGTAGGTTACAAGTGTAGATTCATATTCAAAACTTTCAGAAACAAGTCTTTATTACATATCTAAATCTCGGGAAAACTTGCAGATCAAGTAGAGGTCAATTTGGCCTAGACATGGGTGGATTTTTCTCCAAGTCACCATATCCCCTCTAGGTCGACCTATTCTTGAGGCTTCCAGATTTCTGGGTTTTACAGATCTCAATTTTTTGCTCTTGGATCTTGATTTGTTTCAGATTTTGACATAGTCTTCCTGCGCATTCTCAGGTTTTTATTTTTAACGTGGGTTGGATTCATTTCTTTATTTCATAACTTTCCTTTCATATATTTCCTTTTCATTCTATTTTTAATCCCCTCTTGTAGGGAGAGGAAGAAGTTAATCCAAGCAAGCCTCCCCTTTGTGAAGGTTACACATTAACATTTTTCCTTTGTGTTAATCGGGCCTCCTTTGGTGGTGGACTCTTGGTATTCTCCCTTCTTATGTAATAGGATAGGATCTCATTTCCCACTATACATTTTGGTGAATCCATCGCTTTCATGCTTTATCATTTTGATTGGGTAGTTGGGTTTCCTTCACATTCTTGCGTGTTCACCTTCACTATACATTTTGGTGATCCCTTCACTTTCATGCTTTATCCTTTTGATTGGGTAGTTTTATTTCCTTCACATTCTTGTATTTTTACCTTCATTATACATTTTGGTGAACCCAACTTATGAAATTTCCTTCTTTTTGGTGTTAGAGTACATTCTATGCATTGCATTTTATTTGCATCTTTGAATTGCATTGTGAAAATTATAAAAAAAATGGCATCTTAGATCTAGTTCATTCTTATATTGCATTGCATTTTCTCTAAAATAAGATAAAACACAAAAATATTTCATTTATAGTAATTGCATTTCATTTTCAATGGAGTTTTTTTCTTCACTTGTTGGTTCCTTTTCAAGTTCTCTTCAAGATCTTGAGGATGCATTAGTTCTTCCTTTAATTAATTCCCATAATGATCATCCTAACCAAGTTGATCCCAATTCAATCCTAAGGACATTGAGATTACCACCATTCCTTATAAAGATCTCTCTCTTTCCAAGTAGACCTTCAATAATGTTGATGATCTTTCTTCTCTGATGTTTCTTCCTGATAAGGATCATTTGGTGCAAGAGGTTGATGACATGATTATTTCCCCTAATGATAAATCCATTCCTATGAGTTTCATTTATATTCCTTCTATATATGAGGCTTTGATGAGTTATGTTTATCCTTCTCCTAGACATATCTTAGTAGTAGAAGATGATATCTGAAGGTCCTTCCTAAGGAATCTTTTGAGCTTAGTAAACCTAATCAAGTCAATACTATTTAAGATACTTCTCAAACCACCTTTGGGATTTTTGAAATTATTGTATCTAATGGATGTGTGGATATTTATTGGTCCACTTTAGTTTTCAATCCTCTCCCTTCTATAGGAGTATCTTATCTTATTATTGACAAATGTTTTTCAAAAGAACCTTTAGGTGTCCCACCTTCTCATTTTCACTCTATACATTCTCCTCCCAATTTCTCTTCACAACAAGAGTATATTTTGTTTGAACCTACTAAGGAAAACTTAATTACTTTTCTTTTGAAAAACAAGTGCAAAAATAACAAACATAAACAAGGCAATCCTTTCATTTGTATGTTTCATCAAATTCCTAGTCATAGGACTAGTGAGTGCTATGATTTGAAGTGTAAAATTCAAGAATTCATTGATTGTGGTTTAATTCAAATGACTTACAATGATGAATGACACCTTTTTCATTTGTATGTTTAGTATATCAACATTCCTATTATGTTTCTCCTAACTATGTGACATTGCTGGCCTGCCCTATATGGGCTCAATGTTCTACTCTGTGAGCAACATAATAGTCCTTTTCCTTCTCTCCTCACTTGGGGGGAAAGGGTATTAGCTCATTCTCCTCTTTAACTCACAGGTTCCATTATCTCTCCTTTTTAACTTATTTATTTTATATTATGACATTCTTTCTTGCATGCATCTATTGTTTTACATAAGGATTAACATCTTGAGTGTAATCTTATGCTTTCTTGAAAACACATGTCTAGTATAAATAGGAACCACTTAGGGAGAATGATGTGTCCTTACTTTTCTCTTTGCATCCAATATCTCTTGTGTACTTGAATCTTTTATAGCATAATGTTCTTTCTAGCATGGATTTTTTGTTTTACACAATAATTTTCTCTTTTTCAGGATATTTACATCCTGAGTAGCAACCTTATGTTTGCTTGAAATTGCATGTTTATTACAAAAGATCTATAAATAAGAGTATATATTGGATTGTATTTCCCTTTCTCTCAAGGATAAATTATCTCTTTGTTGTTCATCCCTTTTATACTATGATGTCATCACTAATTGGGAGTGCATATCTTATATAACTAGGTTGACCACTAAGTTGACATAATGTGACATCCTTCCTTGTTTCTTTCATCTCTCTTTGGATTTGCATTGTTTTATGATACATTCTTATTTCTTTGGTATGTGATACTTTGTTTCACACAAGACATGAATGTTTCTATTTAACAAACTCTCTTCGTACCATAAAGGGAAATGTTTATCATTTATGATCATCCATAGTATTGTTTTTCTCTCTCCTCGATGATTTGTTACTTTCTAGACAATATCTCTTTAAGAATATATAAATCATTTTAAGAGTTTTTTCTTACAACTTATTTTTGAATTAGCATATCTCTTATAAGGTGTCTATCATTTAGGGTTAATTATATCTTTCCTTCATGCTTGGAGGGAAAGGTTTCTTTTTCTATCCCTTTTTCTAAGGATCTACTTTCCTTAGTACAATTCTATTTCTTTATTATGTGACATTATTTTCTTATAAGGAATTATTGTTTTGATTAGGATTCCCTCTTATATACAATAAGTTTATGTCCTAAGTCATCACCTCTTCTTTATTTACAAAACTACGTTCATAGTAAATATTTTCCCTCACTTTGTGATTCAAAGTTTGTTATCCTTATTCAAAAATTCCCATTTCACCTAGTAACAGGGGGATAAATAGCTGAATTTTCATTTCCCTCTTTGTCTTGGGGATGTTATTTTTTTTCAAGGGCTCCTCTTGAAGGTAGATGTCTTGTAAGAAAGATTTATCCCTTTTTAGGATCCTCTTCTTATAAGTGATATATCCTTTCATGATTATCTATGTCCTTAGTTTGTAATGGTCAACACCCTTCCTTAAGAATATGGTGTATATTTTTGCTTTAAGGATATCTCCTTGTTGAATTAGGTATCCTTGAATCTCTTCCTTATCATGTGTACTATGTAATATCATGTGTACTATGTAAACATGATAAGGAGGGGGGCATACATACGACCTCCCTTGTACTATAGTTATGCATTTTGTTTTTTACCTTTTTTGTTTGTTGTAGCATGCTAAATCCTGAACAAGGTATAAGTGACACTTCTCCACCCCTAGGATATGTATTTACAAACACAAATACACACCATGGTGATAAGACAACATTGATCAGTGGGGTGCACAAAGCTGCTAGAAGAGACACACATACACTAAATCGTCAGAAGATGCACACACATATACAGGCATGTACATGCACAAAGCCTCCAAAAGGTGCAAAGTTTAATAGGCTCGACTATTAGACACACACACTTGTTAGAATATTTAATCCTATCCTTTTTTGTTTCACAGTAAGATACACACATCTTACTGGGTGAGGTAATCATGTCTCTTTCTCTCCCTTTCTCTTTTGTTTTCATGCTAGTAGGATTAGATCATGGAGTTTATATCATCCATGATGTCGTCTTTGTCTTTTCTATGTGATAATTTATGCTCTTGCAATATCCTTCCAGACATGATATTAGTGGATGAGACATTTCCAATCTAGGTCTCTTTCACTAGTTGATTTGGAGTTTGTTTTGGTACTAACACCTTTTTCTTTATGTCTTTTATTTTTTGCTTTGTTGCTTTTTACTTTGTTTTTGTGACCTTGTGCATGGGTGTAGATTTAGGATCCTTGGTTTTGGGTCTTATTTCCTTAGACCTAGTGATGTTATATCTCTTTGCAATTCATCGTAGTTTCTCTTTTCTTCTTTCTCTTCCTTTACCGTGAGTATGACTTGCCTCATACTCCCACTAAAGTGGGGGCTAAATGTATCATCTTAAAATAGAAGCACCCATGATAATACATTTTTATCCCTCCTTAGTGGGATTTTATTGGCCCTTTTTAATTCCTTCATAATAATTGGATGTCCCCTTTTTCCCTAGTGCTTCCTGTACCCCTTTTTTCTGTCTGATTTCGCTTCTGTTTTCTTTTTCCTCGAGATCCTAGGCACAAAATTTCATGGTGAAACCACCTAAGGGTAGGATGAGGTTTACCTAACCCCTTGGTAGTACCCTAAGGTCAAACTATACCCTAGGGTGAGGTAGAGGTTGGCCTCCCCCTGAGGTGGAATATCTTGGGATCCCAGACCCGTTTCAGGGTTCAAAATTCTTTTTCTGTCTTATGAAATTGACTTTTTCCAATTTTAAAAGGAAGCCTACTCACTTCATTTTTTCAAGGAGATATGTTCAAGAGATTTAAAATTTCATCCACAAGCATTCCAAGAGCATTCATAAGCACTTTCTAGGAGCATTAAAGAAGATCCTTTCGCAACCTTTCAAGACTTCAAGCATTCAAGATATTTTGCATCCAAGGAGATTTGAAGGAGATTTGAAGGAGTTAATTAGAGGAATTTTCATAATTTTTTTATGATCATGCATGTCCCTTTTAATATTTATCTTCTTTCTACAAGGAGATAGTGGAGTTGGTCATCAAGGAGGGAAGATCCACATTCATACATTCAAGATCTAACTTCATATTCGTACCTACATCCTTCTTCAAGGAGAATTACAAGAACATACATACACGAGGTTTTGATTAACATTAAGTTACTTTATAGGTTTTTTGGTTTTGATTTAAGGTTATTGCATCATCATATTTTATTACATGTTAAACACAACTGCATATTCATTGATATAATATAGTTCACTGCTAGATTTACTTCCACTACTTGCTAGCATTATCTTTCATTGTCTCAATTTTAAGGCTGAGGTTAATTCCTAAACTATGGCTTGACCAAGGAAATCCCCTCTCCAACAAAAAAAACTATTTTTCCCTTGTGCAAGTGCAGGTTACAGGTGCAAATTCAGATTAAAAAATAGGCCTTTATTACAAATCCAGGTCTTGGGAAAACTTGCAAATCAGGTGGAGGTCAATTTTGGCCTAGACCTAGGTGGATTTTCCTCCAAGTCACCATAGCCCCTCCAAGTCGACCTATTCTTGAGGCTTCCATATTTATAATTTTTGCATATCTCAATGTTTTTTCTCCCGAAACCTAATTTGTTTTAGATTCTGACACATTCTTCCAACGCATTCTCAAGTTTGTATTTTCAAGGTGAGTTGGCTTCATTTCTTGATTTTATCACTTTCCTTTCATCAATTTCCTTTATATTCTAGTTTCAATCCTCTCTTGTAGGGAAAGGAAGAAGTTAATCCTAAAAATGCTCCCCTTTGTGAAGGATACACATTAGCACTTCCTCTTTGTGTTAATCAGACCTCCTTTGGTGGTGGAACCTTGGTATTCTCCCTTCTTGTGTAATAGGATAAGATATCATTCCCCCTTATACAATACTTAATTTATACCTATCAAATAATATATTTGATAGTGTAGACACCTAAAAATTATCAAGACCAAACCAAGTGAGCAACTAAGGCAAAATTGAAGCATTAATAGCAATCAAACCTAAAATCCAACATTAATTGAAATCAAAAGCCAAAAGAATTAAATAAATCAAAGAAATCATTTAATTATGTAATTAATCTAATTAATTATATAGTTGCATTGAAATCAAATTTAACCCATTCAAGGGGTACACATGGCTAAAGAAATTAATTCAATTCAATTAATTAATTCCTAATTTCTCCCACCCACCACATGGGAGGAATTACCTCAACCAATTTAGGAATTAAGGATTGGACTCACATGGATCAAGGCCACATTGAATCTCAATCACTCATAAGGAGAAAGAATCTTGACAACTCATTTTGTCTCATTGTCCCAACCTTTGAGGACAAAATATTTAAATTGTCCTCATATTTGAAACCATGGACTAAACCTTAACTCAATCATGATCAAAGTAACTCCAACCCCTATGCTTGCTAAAATCTATAAATAGAAGGCTAGAATCAGGAGAAAAGGATCCCATTACATCTTTAAATTGCATCATTACTATAGTGAATTTGAGCTAGGATCATTTTAGCATAATTGAGCAAAGTTTTCATTGAAATAGGCTTAATTGTGCAATCATTTAGCTTCATTCTCATTTTAGAGTTGTCACTAATGGAGGCTTGTTGAGAGCTTTGCATTAGCATACCTAAATAGAGATCTATAGGATGCTTCTTGTCATTATTTTCATTGAATAGCTTATTAATTGTCATATTTTAGATCAATTTGATAGAAATATTGATAAACTATTCCTATAAAGGCACTTATTGTACACAAAATGGCGTCCACCATGGGGCTCAAGTCCTCATTTGATCAAATTTAAGAGTTATTTGCTAAATTGTTTGAATTTGTATTTTAACTCTCTATTTTGCAAGTAAAGTAGCGCATTCAAGACCTGGAGTACCGCGTACAAGCAAGGAAGTAGCGCATCTAATACCTGAAGCAACGCATCGGCGATAAAGTTCAATGCATTTACACTGTGAAATAGCATGTTTAATCACTTATGTCTCATGTCTATCTTTCTTTCAGCACTTTCACCCTAACTCTATAGTGTATTTAATTTATGTATTAGCACGTGCTAAGTTTTATTTATAGAGATTTAATCATTTGAGTAGTGCATTTAATTTCTGAAATAATGCTTCTAATTAGTCCTATAGCACGTTTAATGTCTGAAGTAGCGCATTTAATCAATAATGTAGCGCGTACAACTATTTTTTGTCAATTTTTAAATATGACAGTAAATAATGTCTTCTCTGTGTTTTTCGATGATAGGACATAAAAAAGTGCAAAAACCAAAGGCAAGAATTCACAAGGAGGATAAAGATCTCAAGAAGAGGTTGAAGAGAGAAAAGATTATCCATATAAATATTTTTCTTAAAAATTCCAAGCAGGAAGGTGAAGAATATGAAAAATAATTGCATTCAATTAACTTGTATAAATCTAAATTCGTTTCATTGAATTGGATTTTTACTCCTTAAGCTTGTCATTTTTTTTCAATTTCTAAAAGAATGGAGTAAAAGATAAATTGCTTGGATTTTCTTCATTTTGTTTGTTTTGTGAAACTAACAATCTTGAGGAGGCAAAGGAGCTAGAATGATCACCACTAGGTGAGTAGATTAATTGAAAAATTAAATTAAAAATGCCCCTAGCCTTTGCTAGCAACGAAAAAGGTAAGCGTACAACCTTTTGTATTTTTCTTAAATTGTGGCAAATTTGATTTGAATCTAGTAATTAGCAGCCTATTATTGTTTGGGACATTTAGTAGTAGGCCTATGCTCTTCACTTTTTATGTGAATCAAATTGTCAAACCTACTAGATCTTTTGATTAAAAGAAAGGCTAAGGAAATAAACAAACACTAAAATTGAAGCCCATTGCTTGTGGAAGAAGGTATTAGGTGATTATGCTCTTCACTTTTTAGGTGAATCAGAAAGCTAGAAGTACCCAATTCTCATTTGATTAGAAGGCTTTGAAAATGAACCTTGTTAATTATGTTTGGAAGTGAGAAATAGTAGGGATATTCTCTTCACTTTTTGGTGAATCAAACTCCCAAACCTATTCTTTCACTTCATTTATTTTCTTTACATGAACATGCTATAAGATTAGTGGGCTCACCTCTCGAGAATTTGCCTTAACAAGGCCCGTGAGAGGGATAGCCCAAAGTGGGATACATTTTCCTTTACCACAATAATCCAACCCACTATAAAATAAAATACACTCATCCTTAAAGGGGTGAGTGACAAAAGGATATCAAGAATCGAACCTCCTCAAGTAGTCCTGCATGATTGTGTAAAACGCCGACATACCGGTGGTGGGAGGATCGTAATTATTGTGGGATGAGCCTTGATATTTCTTTGAACAAAATCCATACTATTGCCTTGTTAAATTAGTAATCCTACCTAATAAAGCCATGTTTACGAACCAAATTTGACTATAGGTAGATTACTTGAAGGGAATTCTTGTTAAAAACCTGTGATAATGTTCTATACATTTCAAACATTTTGTGTTTATAAGGTTTAAAATACAAGTGTACTTGTGATTGGTTTGTTTGAAGATACATATAACAAGGAATAAACATCCATTTGAAAAATCATGTTATATTTTTAAAAATCTTCCAAAAAGAACAATCACCGAAGAGGGGAAGCTCCATTTGACTTAAACCCTTGTTGATGTTGATTTTCACGAGATCACATAGATTGAAAATATCACTCAAAGAAAATGACACCTGCATAACACAAGAGGTCCCTGAGTTCATATTCCAAACTCATTTTATCGAAACACACGAATAAGATGAAAGACTCCCCAACTTATTTGAAGAAAGAGTCGATACCATGGCTAGAAATAATGTTTTTTTATAACTATGTACGAGGGAGAAGTAATGAAGATCAAGATAAAAATACCCAAAGAAACCAAGGGCCAAGGGAAAAAATCGAAGAGAAAACCAATAGGGCTTCCCAAGACCCTAAATTTCTCAAAATAATGGAAAAAATCTTAGAAAGGAACAAAGAGAGATACTTTCTTAACTTATCCCCATCAGGAGTTAAGCTTCCTCATGATTACAACAAAGCTACCCTAAAGAAATACAAGGAAGAGGAGAATCCATTAGGTGTAATGAACAAACAACTTAAGATGTTTCAAGCACAAATTGACACTATGAAGAAAGCGATAGAACCAAAATATTGAGGCCTTGTACCCTTTTCATTTTGATCGAAACTTGGTTATGGTACCTTTCCCTCCCAATGTGGTTTTTACAAGAGATGACAAGTACATGGGTAAATTTGACCCGCAAGACCACTTAAGGGATTTTTTTCCTTGAGTATTGAGTTCATGCACGATACTACCTATTTAATGTGACTATTCCCAAGAAGCTTAGGAGGGCAAGCCATGGAGTGGTTTTCAAAATTACTACAAGGAATAAAGACTTTCAAAGAGATAGCCTCCAAATTTGTGACTCACTAATCTTATAATATCGAGCACAAAATCACCATGCTAAACTTATGTGACACAAAACCAAAAGATGGTGAGCCTTTTCTATGCTTTCTCCAAAGGTGGAGAATAATTTTTTTGAGATATCCTAGAAGCATACCTGAAAAGGAAAAGATGAAAATTTTCATGAACAATCTAAACATGGAAATGAATTATAGACTTCAACTTCAATGTCCCCAAACATTCAAAAATATCATTGAAAATGGGATAAAGATTGAAGAGGTGTTAGTAAAAAGAGGAGAGATCAAACTCTTTAAAGAAAACAAAGGTTATACTAATACCAATAATAATAATAATTTAAATAATTATAATAATAAAAAGGGAGCTAACAACAACAATGATAAATAAAGGTTTTGATTGAAAAAGACTAACAAAAATCTTGTGAATGATGGGGTTGTAGAAGCCAAAAACCTAAAAGCTACCCATTTTAACTTATCAAGTGGGTCAAACCAAACGAACAATGTAAACCAAACGACTGAGGCCCCTTTCAACAACAACAATAACTGATGCAGGAGCATCTTGGGTGTAAGAGCAATCTTGCATCACCCAAAAATATTTCTGTTTTTATATTCAATAAGGGCTATTTTGTGCAGAGCTACTATTTATGGAAAGTTACTATTTCTGGTAATTTTCGTATGTGCTCAGAATGATCTGATTTCTTTCTTGGAGGTTCATTTTGGTCATATAAGTCTGCCAGTAAAGTTTCATTGCCAGATCAAGTGTATATTGGAAGATATTGAAGATTTTCGGTATTGGCAGCAGGGTACAGAAACTTTGAACTCAGTTTTGAAGGCTTTAGAGACCCCGGATGAGGTCAAAAATTTGGGTGACAGGCGCTTGCGCGGGTCAAGCCTGTAGAGCGCTTTGTGGCATTTCTGAAATGGGGTTATAATAGCCGAGCGGGTCAACGGGTGATGACTTATGGTCTTCGGAAGCTGGGCCATCTGAAATGGCGAAAAATAATTTTCTTCAAAATTTCTGTTCGGGTTTCAAAGGTTGTCTTGAGCCGACTATGATGTAATAAAATGTAAAATAAAATAATTCTAAGTTTGGTCGGCCTTATTGGCTAAAATTTTGGAACCTTCCCAGGCGGTGGAAAATTGCCTATATAAGGAAGGCCGTATTATTGTCTTAGGCAGTTCAGAATAGTTCTGGGTAATAGTTCGAGGCTTTGTCCTACAGAATATTGTAAGGGAATGCCCACGTGGCTTTGCATATTGTAATTCTGAAAGTTTGTAATTCCACATTTGTGGAGATAATAAGAAGCCAATTTTCTGTTCTTGCATATTATTGTTGTTGTTTCTCTATGTCTGTTATGTGTTTGTGGTATTAAGGGGAGCACCCTTCATCAATAACTCTTTCAACAATCAAGGTGGAAACAAACATGAGCCTTTCTTTGCTCCAATCCAAAGGAGAAAATTTACATTCTTGAGAGAACCCTTAGAAAATGCTTTGAGGACACTTGTGGCTAATAAAATCATTGTCTTACCTGAATCAAGACCATATGAACCCCAAGTTAAACCAACTTGGTGGAATGATGCCCACCATTGTGAGTATCATCGAAATAAGGGACACAAAACCAATGAATGCATGAAACTCAAGCATTTAGTCCAAGATTTAATAGATGATGGCATGATAAAAGTTGAAGGGCCTCAAAAAAATGAAGATCACATAGCCTTTAAGAACCCTTTCTTGAATCATGAGAAAGGAGAAACCTCAAATTCTAATCAAAATAACAAGAGAGGAAATGAGAAAGTTAATTTTTCTCACACCTATGACAACACCATAAACTCTTTGAATGGGTGTGAAAATGCCATCAATTTCATAGTGGTGAAGGAAAAGCAAAAGGAATAATCCTAAATTGTCATGACTAGGGGGCAAGCATCTAAGATCATCTTGCCAGGAGGTGCCCCTAGAATCATTGTACCAAATCAAGCATCCCCTTCATCAAATCAATACAACTTAGTAGATCAACTCCAATGAACTCCCACACAAATTTCTATTTTGGAGTTGTTAAAAATTTCACCTACCCATAAAGAAATCTTAAATAAGGCTCTTGTCAAAACCAATGTTCCCTTGAATTTGGATGTGGAAAAATTTCAAAATATGGTAGGACACCTTGTCGCACCTCATTGCTTATCCTTTTCTAAGAAATATGATATATCTCTAAATTATCCCCCAAACTTGCCATTTCATATTGAAGTTTTGATACATAAGCATCATGTCAAAAGAGTCCTCATTGATGGAGCTGCTGGTCTAAACATTTGTACTTTGAACCTTGTCAAAGCCTTACGGCATTCTAAAGAAGCTATATAACCTAAAATAAAGATAACCATAAAATCTTATGATGATGATGAATATCCTCCAAAGGAATAATAGTGCTCCCTATTCTAGTGGGTCCTATTCAAAAGGAGACTATTTGTCAAGTGCTAGACTTAAAATTGACTTATAACATTTTATTGGGAAGGCCATGGATACACAAAATGTAAGTGGTACCCTCAACGTAACATCAATGCTTGAAGTTTCCATACATGGGTCAAGAAATTATGGTGAGTGGAGACCTACATCCATTCCAATATTGTAACAATGTCAAGCCCATAAATCATTCATTGGTCCCTCATAATGTTGAAGGTACTACATCAAAACAAATAGAAGAATGAAAAAGTTTGAAGGACCTTCCTTCACTAAAAGGCAAAGAGAATATGGATGAAGAAGAAAATTTTGTTCGAGACAATCAAATTCCCACTAACTTAGCTACATTGACTAAGGCAAAAGAGAAAGTTAGTGAGGAAAGTCCTAAAGAAAAAGAAGAGGAAAATAATTCAAAACCTACCCAAATTCAAACAAAAGAGGCTCATTACCAAAAGACAGACAACATGATGAATTTTTTTGAAAATCAATGCAAGATTAAGAAAAATGGTGTGGGAATAGATTCCTTATCCATGATGGATTTTCCACTATCTCCTAAGTCTCATGGGAAACCTTATAGTTTAAATCCACCTAAAAAATACAATAACCATTTTGTAAGGGCTAGCACTTCTTAATCCATGGATGAAGAGGACAATGAAATTTTGAAGTAGCTATATAAGGATGATGAGTTAAGTGCTCATGAAAAAAGAATTCAAAACATTAGCATCCCTACTCATCAATATGGCAAAGGCTTCCAACTTATGCAAAAGATGGGTTATGAAGGACAAGTACCTTTGGGTAGAAGAAATGAAGGGTTAATTAAACCTATAGAAATGGCTTGGAGGGGTATCAAAGAGAAATAAGGATTAGGGTATCTCAAACAAGGATACACCCAAAAGAACCACCCCATATTCTATGAAAAAATATTGCAATTAGACTCTCAAAGTGATGAAGACTCAAACAAATGGGAGTGAGATTCATTATCTAGTGAATCTTGTCGAGATAAAGAAGTGGATGTTGTCCACACTTATGATCCTAACCAAGGAAAAATACAAGATTTAAGTCAGGGATCAAGTTCTAACCAAGCTTTGATTTATAATCAAGAGTCTCACAAAAATATACCATGTCAAGAAGTAGAAGAATTTCAATGGGTAGGAGAACCCTATGTACCCTCATGGACACCAACAATAGAAGGATCTAGCAATAGGTTTAACTCATGAGATTTTTACCCACAAGAAACCCAAGAGGATTCTAGTGAAGAGGATTTTGATCCAAGTTCTTTGGAACACTTAGAAGAGGCACACATCATATAATTGAGTGATAAAATGTATGAACCCTCTAACAAAGTTATGTCTCTAAATCCTATCAACTTAAACCAAGCCAATGATCCCTTATCCCTCGTATATCTGGAACTCATTAAATGGGACTCTATAGAACCAAACAACCTTCCCACATTCCTAAATGACAAATCTTTGGCCTTATAAATAAATGTGGTTTAACCTTCTTCTACAAACGAATATCAAGAGGCAATGATGAAGGAAAGTATCCAATATCTCAGTCAAGAAATAAAGAAAAAAAATAAAAAAGTGAAAGGGTCTAATGGTGAAAACCACAAGGTGACAATATTAGACCAAAAAGAGAAAGAAATAAAGGACATTTCCAAAGGTCAAAACCCAATTGTGGCACCTAAGGAAGAGATTTTGGATACTTTTCACAAATATTACGAGGAGAGATCACCCATTCTGATAGAGCCAATAGAAAAGATCAACATTGGAACAGAATCAGAGACAAAGGTCATACACTTAGCAACATCATTATCAAATGAAGAGAGAGGAATTTGTGAAGTTATTCAAAGAAAGACAAATAAATTTTGTGTGGTCTTATGATGACATGCCTGGATTAGATCCAAAATTGATCATGCATCACTTGAATATCAAAGAAGGGGTAAAACTAGTCAAGCAAAAGTTAATAAAAATGCACCCACACATCGCACTTCTTGTCAAAGTGGAATTAGAAAAGTTACTAAAAGTGGGATTTATAAGAGCTATTGACTATGTCGAGTGGATATCAAATATTGTACATGTTTCAAAAGTAGACAAGTCCATCAGAATTTGTACAGATTTCTGAGATCTCAATCTCACATGTCCAAAGGATGATTTTCCTTTACCAAGAATAGATGCCATAGTGGACTTAACAGAGGGTCATTCAATGTTCTCTCTTATGGATGGATTTAGTAGATACAACCAAATAAAAATTGCACCTAAAGACCAAGATAAAATATCTTTTACATGTACATGGGGAACATTTTGTTGGAATGTTATGCCCTTCAGTCTTAAAAATGCAAGAGCGACCTACCAAAGAGCCATGACCACTATATTCCATGATATGATGCATAAGTTCTTAGAAGATTACGTGGATGACATACTTGCAAAATCTCATTCAAGGGAACATATACTAATCTTAGAGAAAATATTTACAAGGCTAGAACAATTTAAGGTGAGGCTCAATCCAAAGAAATGTGCCTTTGGAATACAATCCAAAAAATTGTTAGGGTATATAGTCTTGGCAAAAGGAATAGAGGTAGACCCTATGAAAGTAAAATAAATAATGGAAATGGGGGCACCTAGAAATATGATTCAAATGAGATCATTTCAAGGGAGAATTCAATCAATTAGAAGGCTCATCTTGCAATTAGCAAAAAAATGCCATTCTTTTACTCAACTCCTTCATAAGGACATAGTATTTAGATGGGATGATAAGTGTGAAAAATATTTTACGTTACTCAATAAGTACCTAATGAATCCACCAATTTTGATGCCACAAATAAGAGGAAAGCCTTTGATATTATACATTTCAGTGAGAACATATTCTTTAGGGGCACTCTTGGCTCAAGAAGATGAAAATGGAAAAGAGAAAACTATTTACTACATAAGCAAAACCTTGGTGAAATATGAGTTAAACTAAAATTTCATAGAAAGAGAATGTTGGGAAATAGCTTTTTCTTCCCAAATGCTACAAAATTATATGTTATCTCATAAGATCAAACTCATAGCAAAAATTGATCCATTAAAGCATCTTCTAAGCAAAACACCTTTGACATGAAGGTTGGCCAAATGGGTCATGGTATTGAGAAAATTTGATATAGAATATGTGGATATAAAGGAAATCAAAGGCCAATTCATAGCAGATCAATTAGCGGAGGCACCATTAGAAGATGAATATCCTATTTAGGTGGAATTTCCAATTTCATAAATAATCAACGTTGAAGCAAAAAAATGGAAATTATACTTTGATGGTTCTTATACTCAACATGGCTCAGGAGCAGGTATATTATTGATCATCCCCCAAGGATAAACAATACCAAAATCATATAAGATAATATTTCCATGCATAAACAATATAGTTGAATATCAAGCATTAGTCATTGACATCAAATTGGTCCTAGAATGGAAGGTGACATAATTGCAAGTATATGGAGACTCTCAACGAGTCATAAATCAGATAAATGATAAATATCAAACAAAAGATGACAAGTTGATACCGTATAAGAATATGATAGAATATCTCAAGAAATAATTTACCTTGATTACATTTGAGCAAGTTCCTAGAGAAAAAAATAAAGCAGCAATGCCATGGCGACATTAGCTTCACTTCTACAGATGTCAGACCAAAGTGCAAGATACAAATTCTTGGTAGAAGAAATGGGACAACCCACATTTGACCCTTCCCATTCCCACATAATTTTCCTATTATTAGGACAAGACTCACCCTGGTATGGATCCATCTATACTTACTTGAAAGACCAAACCCTACCCTTGGACCAAACTCGGAACTAGAAAAGAAACTTCATAAGACAAGCCTCTCATTGCACCCTTGTATCTGACACATTATATTGCAAGAGTCTTGAAAAAATTATTTTAAGGTGTTTAGATAAGGAGGAATCAAAATTAGCCTTAGAAGAAGTCCACAAAGGGATTTTTGGGTCACATTCGAATGGGTTAACCTTAGCGAAGAAACTTCTAAGAATAGAGTATTATTGGCCTTCCATGGAGAAAGATGCATGCCATTTTGAAAAAACTTGTAAAAAATGTCAATATCATGGGAACCTAATTCATGTACCAGCTCAGGAATTGCATCTGATGACTGTGTCATGGCCCTTCTATCAATGGGGGTTGGATTTAATAGGGATGATTTACCCACCTTCATCCAATAGTCATAAGTTCATTATAACTGCAACTTAATACTTCACCAAATAGGTTGAAGTTGTGCCATTATCTACCGCAATAGGAAAAAAAATCTCCCTGTTCATATGGAACCATATAATTTGTAGGTATGGTATCCCTCAAGCCATTATAATAGATAACGCTAAACATTTCAAGAACAAGGACCTAAAATAATTGTGTACAAAGCTCCATATGATACATCATTCATCTTCAATATATTACCCACAAGGAAATAGACAAGCAAAAGGCACTAATAAAAAAATCTTGAAGATATTGAAGAGGAATTCAAATAAATCTTACTTTATGGGCATATAGAACAAGTGTGAGAATGCCAACAGGAGCTACACCATTTTTATTGGTATTTGGAGCTGAAGTAGTACTACCATTAGAGGTTGAAATTCCATCCTTAAGAGTTTCATTACATGGATTGCTAACTAAGGAGGACTATAGGGTTGCTAGACTTCAAGAGAAGGAATTACTTGATGAGAGATAATAACGAGCCTTTGATCACCTCAAAGTATATCAAAATAGAATGTCAAGAAATTACAATAACCACATCAAACCAAGAACATTTCAAATAGGTGATTTGGTATTGAGAGAAAACCCTAAGAATCAAGCAGAAAGAGAGAAGAAAGGAAAATGTGAAGCAAATTGGTTAGGTCCCTTTTTAATTACTTCTTCATTTGGAATGAGTACACACAAGCTAGTTGATTGTGATGGGGAGGAACTACAAGAACCCATCAACAACATACACCTGAAAAGGTTTTACACCTAAGAGCAGAGGAAAGAGTATAAATGAAAGAGTATCAGAATATCAAAAGAAGAAGCATCCTATTTATTTTGTATAGTCAAAAGAGATCTTGAAACAATTCAAAAATAATGGAAAATGATCCTGAGAAAAGAAAGAAAAAAAATAAAAAAAACAAAAAAGTACAAAAACAACAAAAAGTGATCCTAAAGAAATAAAAAACAGTGGGAAAATTGAGCATGAAGAAATCCAAAAACATTAAAAAATGATCCTCAAAAAATGTTGTCTTGGTGAAAACCTAGAAAATAGGCACCTTGATGATAAAATACAAAAAAAATGAAAAAAAAGAGAAAAATACAAAAAAATTGAAAAAGAAAGAAAAGTGACTTGGTGAAAACCTAGCAAATAGGCACCTTGGTAGCAAAAAAAAAGCATATAAAAGAAAAAAGAGCAATAAATTGAATCAATGAAAACCTGGAAAATATGCGCCATTGAAAGTTAAGTCAAGTCTCATTCCTATCCATTCTTGTAGATATTGCATTTGCCAGCATTTGTACAAATTGCATAATAGATCCCAGAGTTGCATTTGCAAAATACCTAAGGCTTTCGTCATAGATCTGAAAAGTGTCCAAGTCCAACAACACAATGAAATCAAGCTAGGGGAAAATCTATCCTAAAATAAAAATGGATTCATCAAATAGATATCAATTGACACAAATCAATGCATTCAATCATGAGCATAACACCTAGACAATTGATTCAAATCCTAATCGAAATGATGATTCGACAATGAAAAACTTTTGATTCTTGATTTCACAATGATCTTACCTTTATCGGGATTAAAATGAACAATCAAATATGAAATGGATGAAACTCTACTTGAAATATGGATTTGAAAAATAGTGCAATTTTTTTTTAAGTGATTACTTGATTGGTGAAATCATGTCTTTTTAGCAAATCAATGAAACCTTGGACTAGATAAGCGATGATAAAAGCATGGTATTTTCTTGATTTCTGCATGACTATTCTAAGATTGAGGTTTTAAGATATGTATCATTCATCTAATGACATGATCATCAAAGAATCATTGAGGACATGTACATATGGTGAAAGAAAGATCTCTAATTATTTATGCAACAAGATACCCTGGACATTTTGATTTTCCATATCATAATGCCAAAATCCACTTGCAATATTGAATCCAATGAAAGTGGTATTCAGACTATCATGGTTGAAATCTAACCAGTGATAGTTGTACCAACTTTAGGCACGTAACGCGAAAGGAAAAGGAATTCATATCATCATGGTTGAACCAGTAATGATTGTACCAATTTCAATCTCAAAATGCTCAATGATGAAAATAAGCATCCTAATTCTGAATAGTGACAACTAACTGCATCCATACTAGATTAAATACATTTAGATTTCATGGATCCTTTTCTCAAAAGTAGTTATAAAAGATAAAAGGGGGTGGAGTTTGTAATACCCCAAAAATGGGCTATATGTTTATTAACCTCCTACATCGACAAATCGAACAAAATCGACATCAAAGTCCTAATCTAAGGCACATCTGTACATCATCAAATCTAATTGATTATCTTAAATTCTGCATCGGGGAATATTCCTAGTAATATTCCTAATCATCATAATTATCTTTAATTTTATAATTATTTGGCAATAAATCACATTTATCCTAAAATTTGATTAATTGAATATTTTCATATTTAATTAATTAGATTTAATGTCTTGCCACTTAATTGTTTAATTAAATTTAATTCTATCTCTTATTAATTGTATTATTTAATTTTGACAATAAATCAAAATTCCTATGAATAATTGATTAAATTCTTATTTAATTAATTAAAGCATGTTGTCATTATTTAATAATATAATTTTTAATAAAAGTTTGGTAAAATAGTTAATTAACCCATAAATTAATTATTTTATTTCAAAAATTAGTTAAGTTGAGCATAAATCACTTTATTATTAAATTAATTCATAATTAAAACATGCACAATCATAAAAGCAGACAACTGTCAATTATCAATTAAAGCTAAACTCTATTTTGAGTTAAAGCTTAGCTTTTGCATGTTTTTGTGACTTAATTATCTATTATTATCAGATAACTTAAAAATCAAGCTGAGTTATTTGAGTGATTTATGGCTTTTTTTCATGCACCTCCAAAGCCCTGGATTTCTATAAAACCAAGGCTCAGCTCTTCATAATTCATCTCATATTTTGCACAATCACGCTGGAGAATTGGAGGCTGAGGAATCAACTTGCGAATTCAAAGCTTTGTGAGATTAATTTCAATTGCATAGTTTTTATATCTTAGCATAGAATTTCATAGTTTTCATATCATTGTTAGAATCTTCATTGTTAGATCATTTAGCATTCATTTCATATCAGTTTTCAATAGCATCGATTCATATCAGTTTTTTTTCATTATTATTGCATAGAAAATATCAAAAAAATAGATTAATTACATTCATTCCATATCCATCAGTTTTGCATTCGAATCCTTCGTTTAGGTGTCGTCTAGGTCACTGATCTCGATTACAATCTGAGAACATCAATCTCGCACCTATTAGAAGGCAGTAAATCGCTTGGTTAGATTAGATTTCAATTTTGCACGATTTTGATTATCACTAACCTCTAATGTTTTACTGAGTGTTGTGTCTACAGATCAGGTACAATTTTCACACACACATTTTTGGCACCCACCGTGGGGCCCTGAAACGGGTTTCCAATTCAATTCTATCAATTTCTGTCTTTTTCTTCTCGGGATTTGTGCAAAACTATGATTTTTAATTTTTGTACATACATCTGTCGTACGAGTTTCTGAAAAATGTCGTATGGGAGCATACCCACTATCGTATGATACTGGACCCACTGTCGTACGATAGTCTATCGGATCGAGGCTCATTTCATCACATACCCACTGTCGTTTGGGAGCTAAACTATCGTATGGTAGCATACCCAGTGTCGTACGAGTTTCTGGACTGTCGTCTAGGAACACACCCACTGTCGTACGAGTTTTGGTACCAGATTTCAATTGTCGTTTCATTTTTGCAAATAGTTTGTCAGATTTGATTTTTGGATTTTGATTGACAGCTAACCCTAACAATTGAAATTTACTATTTCTGATTGATTTCTGCTGATTTTGATTGGGAAAAGTGCAAGAATTGCTAAAAATTAGGTAAAATCTACTAAGCGCGTTGCGAGGATCATGAGGTATTCTCCTTGTTCTGAAAACATTTCGATTTGGACTTAAAATAAATCTCTCACGTGTCAAGTTTGTGTGCATCTTTTCATACTTTTGATCTATTTCTCCACACTTGCATAATTTGATACTAGGTTGTGATCCCTTAAGGATTCATTAAGTAGTCTTAGAATACTTGTGATTGATCTTGATTGCTATCTTGGGTTATTGGACTTGCTAATCCGTCGGCCCCTCATTTCTGCCTCGTGGTTGCAATCTCAGCGCCATAAAGGGGAGGGGTCAACAGGACAGAAGTGTTAAGTGTTCGACTTGGCAACCCTTTTGTGCTTTTAGGAACTCACTTGTTTTCTAAGTTGGGGACTCATTTTCAGCTTATGTGAGGTGTTAAGTGTTCCACCTTGTGGACTCATCTCATATTTTCTTTAAGCATTAAGTGTTCCTCTTTCTACTTTTTGGATGCTTTCGGTAGATTTGCTTTCGGGAATATATCTGTGCTCACATAGTAATTAGGCCCTATGAACACTATTCGTGATTCTTGAGAGATTGGATTCCTAGCGAAATCTTTCTTGACAACAGAATCCTTGTAGGTAGGGAGGATACTTAGTGCGTTTCACATTCAACTTGGTTAGTGCATCTTCTCTTATTAATTGACACATTCTCTCTCCGGAGAGGTTGATAGATCACGTGGGGTTGATATCACGAGCTTTGGTGAATCAAAATTGGTTAGTGCATCTTCTCTTATTGATTGATACATTCTCTCCCCGAAGAGGTTGATAGATCACATGGAGTTAACATCATAGACCTTGGTGGAACAAAACTTTGTCTTAGCGTGTCGGATTAATCTGCTTGGGTTAAAAGTGAAGAGGTGTCAAAACCTTGAATCTAGAGCCAAGTCCCCTTGTGGTATAAATCTATGAGTCACCTTTAGAGAGGGTTAATCGTAGTGGACAATCTCTTCACAGGGCAAACTGCGTTGACGGAACCTCAAGCGGTAATAGCCATTTTCACCATGGTAGTGACAGCCGCTATATAAATGTCCTTGTGGAAGAAATCTCCATGGGTATGGTTCATTGTTGGGTTGTCAGATCTCCCTAGCAACTCTTGAAGATTAAGTTCTCGGACTATGTCAAAACCCTGATGCGCCGGGATTGGAGTTCACCCCTTTGAATCATAAAAGTTGCAGAGTTAAACCATTACTAAAAACCCTAGAGAGGCCAATTTTTCATTCTCAAGTATATGTGTGTTATTGCAAAACTTTTCAAAACATACACAATTAGTACTCTCAGGGATTAGCACAATTTGGTCACTTGATTATTCATGCGTAAGGTTGCTTTTTCCCTTGTTCATTATTTTCAGACGTGCTTGGAATCACTTGCTTGATGTTCTACGTGCTTGTTTATCTACTTGGCTATTAAAAATGATCAAATCTAGTATAACCTTCAAAATCTGGACAGTACAATTTGCAAACAATCCAAAATTGAAGACCTTAAATTTTGCAAAAATTGACGTAAAATCTTTTCTAGAGTCAAAAGTCATTTCAGGAAGTCAAAATTCGTACGAGTTTTGTCAAGTGTCATTTCTGTATTGCCCATCTGTCGTATGATTGAGAACCCAGTGTCGTACGAGTTTTCAAACCAGCAAATTCAAGAAAGTCAAAACCTTGTTAGCAACTGTCGTATGAGTTTTGTCAACTTTCATTTCATTGCTACCCAACTATCGTACGAGTTTAGCAACTGTCATTTCATAGACTACCCAGTGTCGTACGAGTCTGCAGAGTGTCGTTTGGAAAAATTTGAGAGAGTTGTAAAAAATTGTCAAATTGCAAGATATCCAATGTTTCCAGCCTAGTTCCAGAATCTATCAAAAATATCATTGTGTCAGGAACAGAGAGTAGCTACTGAGCATTCTACCATTTTCTCAGATTGATCTTTTGAATTCGATCTAGCCTTCTGTTTGATCAATTTGAGTCCTTTTTATCTTGTGTCAAAACCTTGTCATAACTATCAATCTTTAATCAATCTTCAAAAATAGACTAAGTGTTGGGAACTCATGTCCGCTATCTTTTGGGCGATCTATCCCATACATCTAGGGCACAATTTCCTTCACCCACATCTCATCAGATCTTCAAAACAATCATAATTTTGACAAGGTTGTGTCATCCAATTTTCTTGAATCAAATCAATCTTCAGTTGTCTTCGTCCTTTTCTTCTGTTTCTTTCAAAGTTAATGGTGGAGACCAGAGCTTCTTCACACAAGAAATCAGAAGAAACATCTCAGAACTTACTTTTGACCAATACCCCGGGTCCAACTCTTGAACAACTCATCAAGTATGGTATCTATGAAGATGACGGTCTCGGTAACTTTCGATTGAAAACTGGTTACATACCTCCTTTATCAACTCACAGAGGTAATCAACAAACTCCTCCTCAATCTATTCCAAAGAGTCCAAAAACTCCTATCATGTCTCAAGTAGGGACAAACCACGGTTCTCTAGGAGGAGGATCCCAAGGACCCCATTCTCAACATAATGCCGACCCAAAACCTACACCCTCTGAAATCCATCGATGTCAGAATGACGATGAATTCAAGAGAATGATGAGGCATTTCTTGAAAGTGGATAAAGAGGCATACTTTTTGCAATTAGCCCAGGAAGGAGCTAAACTTCCTCCTCACTTTAATGTCAAAGATATCATCACGCATGAGGAAGAAACTCCGATGACGACCATAATGAACCAGCTGCATGCTATGCAGGTCAAAATGAATAAAATTGAGAAAGAGAAGGAACCCAAGGAATTCTCCATGGAGGCCCTTTGTCCTTTTCCTTTTGACAAAGACTTGTATATGCCTCCATTCCCAAAAAGAGTGGAGATGCCAAAGTATGACAAATATGACGGACACTCTGATCCTCAAGATCATGTCAGAGAGTTCTGTACGCAATCCATGGAATTCATGCATGAACTGACTTATCTGATGCATCTTTTTCCTAGATCCTTGGGAGGAGCATCCATTTAGTGGTTTTCAAGATTACCTTCTACGATCAAAATTTTTGAGGAATTGATTAAATTGTTTTATCAACAATATTCCTACAACATTCAACATCCGGTCACCATGATCGATATCTGTAACCTCAAGCAATATCCAGGGGAATCATTCCTAACTTTCCTCAAGAGGTGGAGAAAGAAGTTCTCTCTATATGCTAGACAAATTCCCGAAATGGAGAAACTTGAAATCTTTATCAATAACCTTGTTCTAGAGCTCAACTATCCATTACAAATGCAAGATCATGTATCTTTTGATAAAATGGTGGATAATGCAATCAAGATTGAGAAAGTACTTGTCAAGAAAGGAGAAATCACACTTCAAAAGGACAAGTCTGAATCTAGATCTAGCTCAAAAGATAAAAACAAGAGCTAGAATAGAAACAAAGGTATCATCTCTAATGGTGTTGTTGACACTATTTGCACCCCATCAAAGGCACCAGCCTACAATCTCACCCTTGCCACCAAAGCCATTGAAGCTTCAGAGCAAAAATCTATTGAACCATCTCCAAAGAAGCCATTCAAACAATGGGAAAATAAATAAAAATTTACTCCCCTGGGAGAATCTTTGGAATCTGCCCTGAGAACCCTGATAGCTGATAACATGATCTCTTTACCACCAATCTGAAACCCTGATCCGAATCCAAAACCATATTGGTGGAAAGATAATGAATTATGTTCTTTCCATCGAACTAAAGGCCACAAAACTAATGGATGCTTCCACCTAAGGCATACCATTCAAGACTTGATAGATCAAGGGGACATCACGATTGATAATCCTACCAGCAATAATGATCACACAGCATTTACAGAACCATTTCCACAACATGGCAAGGGAGTTTCCACTTCTCCACCTAACATGGGGGCAAAAGTCAACTATGCCTACCCTGGAAACAATGCTGTCATCAATATGGTTGAACCATGTCTCTCTGAGAGCTGCAATGTCATCACGATTGTACGAAGAGACATAAATCATTCCTTAGCTAATGCGGTTACCAGATCACAAGCTCAAACTCATCTGAAAGGACAAACACCAAGTTCATCTAATGTCCCTAAGATACCTTTCAATCTCACATCTGCTTCTAAACATAAGGCTGCCTTGAAATCTTCCAATCCAAAGGATACAAGACCTACATATTACAACATCGTCCAACAACTCCAGCATACCAATGCCAAAATCTCTATGTTTGAGTTACTTCGAATATCTCCAGCTCACAGAGATATCCTAGACAAAGCTTTGCTCGACTCTAATGTTCCTGATGATCTAGATCTAGACAGGTTCCAGACTATGGTTGGTCATCTAATGTCTCCACAATATATCTCCTTTTCAGAGGAAGATGAAAACTCCCTAAGTCACCCACATAATCAGCCCTTGCACATAGAAGTCTTGATCCAGAACCATCGAGTCAAACCTGTGTTGATAGATGGGGGCGCAGGCCTCAACATTTGTTCTTACAACTTAATCACACAATTGGGATTCTTAGAGATGGCTATTGATCCTCGAAAGAAGATCACCATAAAGGCCTATGATGAACAGGAAAAATCTTCTAAAGGCACCATTGTCTTACCCATCTGAGTGGGTCCAGTCATCAAAGATACCACATGTCAGGTGCTTGATCTGCCATTGGCTTACAATATCCTTCTAGGGAGACCCTGGATACATGAAATGCAAGCCATTCCTTCTACGTACCATCAATGCTTGAAATTTCCCTATGAAGGGGTAGAAGTTACTATCCGAGCAGATCTGAGTACAACTTGCAATACATTGAAGGAAAGTGCCGATAAGCTTGTTCCCAATAACAGAGAATCTTCCATCAAGCAACAAAATGTGGCTTCCACATCCAAGATGGAAGACATTGCTAAAGAGATCAATATCAAAGAAAATGGGATGGGAGAATACACTATAGAGCCAGTCTTGTCTCTGACATCTCTGCCAATCTCCCCTAAGTCGTATGGACAATCCTTGAAGCAGTCTAAATCAGAACCTAAGGAACCTATGGAAGCATATAAAAGAAATTTTGTGGCGGAGCAAGTATCCAAACAAGAATTTGAAGAGGATGAAGTTGTGCTTGCATGGCTATACAAAGAGGATTCTAAATCTAAAATTGTTCAACCTAGTGAATCTATAGCACCTACAATCCCTTCTAATTCATATGGTCCAGGGAACAAATTGATAGCCAAGATGGGATATTCCAGTCAAGGACCTCTAGGAATCAGAGGAAAGGGTCTTGTGACACCCATTCCACATATTGGTAGAGCCAACAAAGATACTGGTGGCTTAGGCTTTAAGAAGAAACCCTATCATCTCAAAGGTGGTTGTTCTCATGTCATAGAACAAATTGCACCAGGAGAACCCCTTCTCAAGAAAGAAGAGACAGAACCCTCAGATGATGATTCAGATAGTTCAGAACTCATCCCCTATGAAAAATTGCCTAAAGAGATCAAAGATCTTCTTGATGATAAAGATGATCCTATCAAAAGAATTAATGTAGTAGAAACACAAGAACCTACTGTAGCGCAAGAGATGGTTGCACCACAAGAACCAGCTAATCTCGATGGCAATCAAACTGATCAAGAAGAAGGGGGTAGTTATTCTGACACTGATTCCCATGAATATGAATTCAAGTCAGAGACTAAGGGTAATCCTTCTTGGGGTATTCATCCCGATTTCACACATTTTCTAAGATTTCCTAGAGATCCTGAATCAGAAGCTGAGTCAAATGACTATGAATGGGGTGCCATTCTAGAAGAAGATGAGCTTATAACAGAGAAATATATTAATGTTATTCGCCAATATGTATCTCAACCCAACGTAGGTCTAGAGTGAAACAATGAACTTAACGTGTCTGATCCACCTATGGCTGAAGAGGACTCCCATGATGATGTTGAGCCTATTCATGAATTGAACCTTTTGAGCTGTAATATCACCTTTGAACTTGAGCGTCGGGTTAGGACCAATGATGACATATCCACATCCGTGAACACCATATCCCAAACCTTTCCCGCTTTGACTATCCAATGCCCTAATCTTATCGACCAAACTTCCACAAACCCAAGCCATGGTGTTTACACCTTTTCCAGTGACTATGCCCTTGCTTGTTACCTCAATGCAGTCAAGCCTATGAGGACTTCCATCAGCGAATTGAGCATCAGCATGACCGAGTCGGACATCAAATATCTTAGTCAAAAAAATAAAAGTAAAAAGAAAAAGAGTTCTGAGGGTGAAAACCACTTTGTGGCAGTCTCAGAACCTATAAAAGTAAAAAGAAAAGATGTATCTGAAGGTGAAAACCTCTCTGAGGTGCCTAAGGATGAGATATTTGATGTCCTTCTGAGTCATTTATAGGATAGATCTCCAGTTCTGATTGAGCCCACTCAATCCATCAATTTGGGTACAACAGAGGAACCACAATTGGTACATGTAGCACAATCTTTATCAGAAGAAGAGAAATAGAAATTTACTACATTCTTATCAGAAAAAAAGATCAATTTTGCATGGAAATATTCAGATATGCCAGGATTGGATCCCAATCTCATTATGCACCATCTATCCATTGCTCCTGGAGTAAAACCAATCAAGCAAAAATTGAGAAAGATGCATCCTCATGTTGCACTCTTAGTCAAAGTAGAACTAGAAAAACTCCTAAAAGCTGGATTCATCCGTGTCATAGACTATGCTGAGTGGATCTCCAACATTGTACCTATTTCAAAACTAGATGGTTCAATTAGAGTGTGCACGGACTTTAGAGATGTGAACAGAGCATGCCTTAAGGATGATTTTCCACTGCCTAACATTGATATGATAGTGGACATGATTGCGGGCTATGAGATGTATTCCCTAATGGATGGCTTTTCTGGATACAACCAAATCAAAATTGCTCCAGAAGACCAAGAGAAAACTACTTTCACATGTGCGTGGGGCACCTTCTGTTGGAATGTTATGCCATTTGGACTCAAAAATGCGGGAGCTACATATCAAAGAGCAATGACATCTATTTTTCATGATATGATGCATAGAACAATGGAGGATTACGTGGATGATACCTTGGCAAAATCCATGATTAGAACTGAACATCTAACAGACTTGAGCATGATCCTCGACAGAATGGAAAAATTTAGTCTTCGACTAAATCCTAAAAAGTGTGCTTTTGGAGTCACTTCTGGAAAGCTCCTAGGATACATCATCTCCAAGAAAGGTATTGAGGTCGATCCAGCTAAGGTGAAAGCTATAATAGAGATGCAGCCTCCCACAAATATCAGTCAAATGAGGACATTGCAAGGCAGAGTGCAATCTATCAGGAGATTCATATCACAGTTAGTTGACATATCACAACCTTTCACAAAGACATTACATAAAGGTGTGACCTTTGCCTGGAATGAAGACTGTGCAAAGAATTTTGATCATATCAAGAATTATCTCTCGAATCCTCCTATCTTAATGCCTCCTATTCATGGGAAGCCATTAATATTATATGTCTCCGCAACAGATACATCACTGGGGGCATTGCTAGCACAACATGATGAGAACAAGAAAGAAAGAGCCATCTACTATATCAGCAGAACTTTAGTGGCCTATGAGAAGAACTACTCAATGATAGAGAAGGCATGTCTAGCTGTGATCTTTGCATCACAGAAACTGAGACACTACATGTTAGCTCATACTACTCATTTGGTAGCTAAAATTGATCCACTGAAATATCTCCTAAGCAAAGTTGCCCTCACAGGTAGACTAGCTAAATGGGTCATGCTCTTGAGCGAATTTGACATTGAATATGTTGAAAGAAAAGCTATCAAAGGACAGGTCATTGTTGATCAATTAGCTGAAGCACCACTGTTTGATGATACACCCATGCAAATGGAATTTCCTGATTCCTCTATCATGCACCTCTCTTCTAGAGCATGGCGGTTATTCTTTGATGGCTCCTACACACAAAATGGATCTGGAGCAGACATATTGTTCATCACTCCTCAAGGATACTCGATACCGAAAGCATTTAGACTAAAGTTTCCTTGCACAAACAATATTGCTGAATATGAGGCACTTCTCAATGGTATGAAAATGGCAATACAGTGGAGAGTTACATAGATGCACATCCATGGAGACTCACAATTGGTTATCCACCAAGTCAATGATGTGTACCAAACCAAAGATGAAAAGCTCATTCCTTACAAGAGAATGGTAGATGATTTAAAGAAATACTTCATCTCTATCACATTTGAGAAAATACCCAGAATGGAGAATAAGGCTGTCGATGCAATGGTGACATTATCTACTCTCTTACAGTAGCCCAAACATGAACTATGCTACGAGTTCCTGGTGGAAGCCCTATCCTATCCTGCATATGACTCCCCTGAAACCCGCATGATCTGCACTGTTGTAGGTTATGACTCCTCTCGCTACAAAAATTTGTTCTCCTATCTCCACGACCAAATCATCCCTGAGTCCTTTAACCATTTTGAGAAATGAAACCTTATCCGATCCGCATCCCGATATGTCATCATTGGTAATGACTTGTACAAACGAGGTCTAGATGGTACACTGCTTAGATGTTTAGAACGGGAAGAGTCTCAACGTGCATTAGAGGAAGTCCACGAGGGTATATGTGGGTCACACTCGAATGGTTTAACGTTAGCTTGAAAACTTATTAGGGCTGGGTACTATTGGCCTGAAATGGAGAAAGAGGCTATTAAATTTGCTAAAAACTGTCAACAGTGTCAAGTACATGGCAACTTGATTCATGCTCCAGGGAGAGATCTAATTCCCTTTACTACACAATGGCCTTTTCAACAATGGGCATTTGATCTCATAGGTGCTATCCATCTGCACTCTTCTAATGGACATAACCATATAATCACAGCTACAGATTATTTTACAAAATGGGTAGAAGCAGTTCCTCTAACACAAGCAACGGAGAAACAAATCTCTATGTTCATCCTAAACTACATCATTTGTAGATATGGGATCCCTCATTCCATAGTCACAGACAATGGGGGACAATTCAAAAACAAGGACCTAGATGACTTATGTGCCAAATTCAAGATTACTCAACATTGGTCATCTATCTACTATCCTCAAGGGAATGGCCAAGCTCAAGCTTCAAACAAAAATCTCTTGAAAATATTGCACAGAACAGTGAATAAAATAGGAAGAGACTGGCATCTCATGATCAATCCAGCTCTCTGGGCATACCGAACTAGTATCAGAACACCTACAGGGGCTACACCTTTCGCTTTAGTTTATGGGTCTGAAGCGGTACTGCCTATTGAGGTTGAAATCCCATCACTCAGAATTAGAATGCATGGACTTGTCACTGATGAAGAATACAGAGTGGCTCGGTTACAAGAACTTGAATTACTAGATGAGCGCCGGCAAGTAGCGTATGATCATCTCAGAGTGTATCAGAAAAGAATGTCTAGAGGCTACAACAAGAAAGTCAGACATAGAGAATTTCAGGTTGGTGATCTAGTCTTGAGAGAAAATCCTAAAAATCAATCCCATTGAGAACGCAAGGGGAAGTTTGAACCCAATTGGCTGGGTCCCTTTGTTATCACTGCTACTTTTGGCTCTGGTGCCTATCAACTCTCAACAACTGAAGGAGAACAACTCCGAGAACCAATCAACGTTCTCCATCTGAAGAAATTCTACACCTAAGGCATTCAGTGCTTGGTAAAATGTCCTGAAAAAATCCTAAAAATCAGAAAAAGTCCTAAAAAAAAATGAACATCTTGGTGAAAACCTAGCAATAGGCACCTTGATGATTCACAAAAAAAATAAAAAAATATGAAAAATACAAAAAAAATAAAAAATTGAAAAATGAAAAATACAAAAAAATGAAAAAAAGAAAAAGCGCCTTGGTGAAAACCTGGAAACAGGTGCCTTGGTAGCAAAAATAGAATCTCTGCCAAGATGGTGAAAACCCAGCAAATGGATGCCACTTGTTCAAAATGCTCCATCTATCAATGCAATCTTGGTCTTTCCCAGCTTTCAGTCTTGCTTTAGTTTGTACATATCTCCCGGTTTGTTTATGCATTTCCAGTTTTCAATAAGTCGGTCTATACACCACACAGCTCACACGTCTGTATCCTATCAATGTTCAAACTTGGGGGCAATCAATGTCATATCCTATGGTCTCTAGTATACTTTAGACGGATCATATCTAGTCAAATTCCTTTGAAGCTTCATGTGAGTCAGTCAGTCAGTCTTGTCTCCAGAAAGGATTTTGCATCTACAACAACGCAATCAAACATCCAAACTCAACTGAAAACAATCTATGCTTTTTACATGCTTTTTATCTCCTTGTATGCTTACTGATTAGCATTGAGATTTCTGCATATTGTGTCCCTTTGAGCTCTTCGATGATGTCCTTTATAGGATTTAGAGAGTGATGACTGGGAGCATAATCTTTTCTTTGTCTTCTGCTTGTATGTGACAATCTAACAACTTTGAAAATTTTGGATTGAAATAGTGTCCAACTATAAGAGCCTCTATCTCGAATTGGATGGCCATGCGTACCTCGACCATTGATACCCAAACAATTCAAGGAAGTTTGATCTAACTATTGTCTTTTTGAGTAAGTTCTTTCTCCTACTGTGGAACGCGATCTTGCCTAAGGATGTGAATGATAAAGGGTCACTACGGGTAATTCACATTGGATTTAGAATGATCTCTTGATTGTTTGATGTGTTTGCAATGCAAGGTGTATTCTGGTCATCACAACATTTATGTTTTGATGCTTATACAAATTGCTATATCAAAATGGACATGATATTTAGGTCATCCTGGCATTTGTGCCTTGGTGCTTATATCTACTCCAACATTCCGAAAATAAAATCAATATTCATATGTCCATGGTTGTTTGACCAGTGGGTGTTGTATTGGTTCTGGCGCATACAAATCAATATTCATATGTCTATGGTTTTTTTATAGCTAGTGGGCATTGTATTGATTTATCTGGTTACCTAAACGTTCAATGATGATAACAAATCGACATATGATCAGTGACTAGGTCCTAGGTCTTCGGTTGCATTTCATTTTGCATGTCTCTTTGCATTTGGCATGTTTGCATGATCTCACAATGGCTAAATAAACTTCAAAGCTTAAATGATTCTTCAATCACATCTTCAAATCTAACAAGAGCTAAACCTAACTCGAAGGTCTCTTCACAGAATCGCAAGCAATGATCCTCCTGGGTTAACCATCTTTTTGACATAAGACTGAGTACTTGTCTTCATCAACCTGCAAAACATATCATGTATATCATTGCATTTACATATCATATCATAAACATTTATTGCATTACATTTACATCCATTGCATAAACATACATATTTCCATAATCATTACATCCGCATAACATTCATACATATGAAAGAAATCATTGCATTGCATTGATCCATACATACATTCTACACTACTCATAGCATTAACATCACATGATATCATCATACATAACAAAAATGACAAGTACACATGATGTCACAACCAAAAATATCGATCTCATCTATATATAAAAAATCTCAAATAGTCAGGGGTGCACTACTGGCATAGGGTACAAACGAATGAGCTCCGTAGAGCTATCAGACACAATAATGTATCAGTGAGAAAGTAACAGATGAGAAGAGAAATCAACTGTCAGCATGCTCCTCTGCATCTGGTGGAGGAGGAGGTGGTGCATCTGGTATCACCTCCGCTCTCGGTGCCCTAGCTCCCTCTGATGCTGTCATGTACTGAGAATAGGTGGGCACTCTCTGTGCAGCAAGGACTACTGCATAGTAAGCAGATACATAATATGAGGCCCGCGCAGTCTGATGAATCATCTCTGCATCTCTGCACACTACTCTGTACGCTACCTATCTGCCTCTTGATACCTCTCCTCTAATCTGGCAATCTCTATGTTCAGGTCCCAGACCTGGACTCTAAGCTGTCTGATAATCTTGGTCGAATTAAGAGGAACTGCAGGCTCTGCATCAGCTGCTGGCATATCTGTGTCCTGAGATGGCTGTGCTGGCTGATCTACCTATGAAGAAGTGCTAACCCTGTGTGCCTTACGACGTCTAACCTCAGCACCCAAATCAAATGTGTCATCCACACCTGTACCACTCTCACCTCTGCTCTGTCTCTGTGTCCCAGAAGATGTCCCCGCTGTAGATGAAGAAGGACGCGGAGGCCTCATATGTCCTGGTGCTCTCTGTGAGGGAGCCATGGCTCTCTGTCTTGGAGGAGTAGGGTGTACCACCTGTGGTCTCGGTCCTGCTCTCATAGGAGCCCCTGTAACATCCATAGCCTCCTCCATGGAGGGTATCAACTCTGTAGGATCAGAAAATCGGTGAGTCTGGTGATCAGCAAGCCATGCCACATATGCATCTGTAACCCCTGCATCCACCACCTCTAGGTGATACTCCCAGTCTCTCCCAATGATATGACGGTACTCATCAGCACATATAGCATAACTAAGCCGTGGTGTCCATCCGAGCCCTATCTCATGCACAATGAGGGCATAAGCAGTATACTCCTGAGGGACATCTTGAATACATCCATACTGACGCCAGACTCTAGTAATCAAAAATCTCTCCAAGATGGTGGAGGTCCATCCTATCAGTATCTTGCTCTGGAAAAAGAATGAAAATTGCTCTCTCGCAGTAGGCCAAGCCTCTATCTGTAAATATGGCCTCTAGATCACGAAGGTCATATCATCTAAACATCGACGAAAGTACTCGGTGTGTCCCATGCGAACCTGTGTGACATAGCCGGCATAAGCATAAATGACAGGGTCCTGTGGCTGCCTCTGTGTCTGAAAAACTGGCCTCAAAACTCGGATATGCTCCCAAGCCCATATCTGTAGTACCAACGCTCCTGAAGCAAATGTCTTGCAGTCCTGATACATGACCTCGTGCATCTCGGAATACAAGTGAGCCAGCAGACACTGACCCCAAGCAAGCTCAGTGGGTGTAGCCATCAAAAGTGCTACCATAGGTGCCCATCCCATCAAAAAGCCATTCTGCTGACGGCTAGGCATAATCAACTCTCCAATCATCCCCGCAATGATACACTCTAGACGATGTGTCTGCCCATATCTCTGCACGAGTGTCTCCCAGGATATAGACCCAGTTAGCTAGGTATCATCATTGAACAGTCATCTGAAAGCATGCAGACCAGTAGATCCTTCGCTCACATACTTAGGCTGACGAGGACTATGAAATGGAATACGAAGGATCCTATACACGTCCTCTAGTGTAACAATGATCTCTCCGGTAGGCAGGTGAAAGGTCTGTGTCTCAGAATGGTATCGCTCTATCAGCATAGTCAGTAGGCCGTGATTTACCCTAATATCGGGTAAATGTATCAAGTGCTCAAAACCACATGTAGCAAGATGAACCCTCATAGGGTCTGACAAGGCAATACACAATCTCTGGGTGGCCGGATAAGAATGGCGAACATGTACATCGAGATATGTGACCTAAATCATAAAGAAACAGGGTGTTTTTTTAAATCAGAAATTCAGTTCAAAATCAGGCCAAAAGTATCAGAATGACACAGTTTTTGAAGTTTTAGAAGGTGGGGCAAAGTGTCCGCAATCAGGCAGAAGGATCAGAAAAGTTAGATTTTTGACCTAAAAATGAGTTTTTAACACTCTATTTTTCAAACGACATTCCAGACTGGCATCAAATGTCGTACGACATTCCACACTAGACCAAATGACAATTCATACTCATACGACACTTCACCCGGATTCATACGAGTTTTGGGGGACCCGATGAAATGTCGTACGACACAAGGGTCCCTCTCATATGACACTTGGGCGTGGTTGAAACGACAAACTAAATTCAAATGAAATGTCGTACGAGTCTGGATTGGGACTCGTACGAGTTTCTACACATGCGAAATTCTAAAGCTAAAAACGTGTATGGAAAAATTTTAAAATGCTATAAATCATCATAAACATGCATTTTCAGAGAGGAACAGCGGTCCACCTACCGGATGTCCATACTGTCGAGGTCTGTCATGTCTCCGACTGTGCTCAAAACGGTGCGAACTCATAGGTACCTTCAGTTCTCGCTGGTTTGCCATTTTTCTCGCTCAGAGGGCTCCACAGAATCTCTAAAGTCAAAGGGTTGAAATGAATTGAAAATGACCTTTCCGACCTTTATATAGCTTTCGACCTAATTTTTAAAAGTGCTCCGTTTTCCATGAAAATTGCACCCCTGGCTAATTTCGACGTTCTGAATCCATTTTCAGGATCAAAATTGAAATCTGAGATCGTTTATTATGTCAAAATCGCAATTTAAAATTTTTGGGACCAGGACGGTCTACTACTTGCATAATCAAACCTTCAATCATCACAGAAATCCAGTATTCAACTTAACTGATTAGCTTTCATCAAACTATCGAAATTTCAACTTGGTCAACCATGGTCAACTCATGGTTGAAAACCTAGTCAAATTTGGTCTCCAGGACCTCCAAACGATGCGGAATGCATTCTCGGACGTATATAACCACTTCTCAAATCAATTAACATGCTTCTAAACTATAACGCTAACTTTTCTTGTCAGATTTCAATTTTAATCCCGAAGGGGGCATGGTATTGCGCATCATTCAAAGTCTGTAAATCAAATTCTATCGATCAAATCTATCAATATCTTTCATCAGTAATCAAGACAACAATCACGTCTAGTTACTGATTCATCAAAAGTCCTCATCGCTCGGGGCAAATCTATCATCACTTGGGGCATATCAGATTCATCAAGATCCATATCAATCTGGTATTCTCCTAATCTTGTAAACTGTATCAATTTTTGCAACCATCAGATCATAGTGTTCTTTCCTTGGTTCTTTGGCAACTAAAGGATTCAGATGTGATACTTGCTAGTTCTGCTAAGACAATCGAGTCTAGAAGGGGTCACTCACTTCTTTGCAATCCTAAGGTTTGGAATCAGGTGTTTTGACACTTTTTCACAATCATAGGTTCATTTGCTGCTACAGTAAACATTATCTCTGGTCATTCAGGACCTCCTATCTCAATATCTTTCAATCGGTTTCTATCTTGAGATCGATTTATCTTTTGAATCAGTTTCATATCTCTATCAAACACAGACTATCTTTGAACCACTGCGCTTCGCACAATAATTCAAAGAGGGGCAAAATGTAATACCCCAAAAATGGGCTATATGTTCATTAACCTCCTACATCGACAAATCGAACAAAATCGACATCAAAGTCCTAATCTAAGGCACATCTGAACATCATCAAATCTAATTGATTATCTTAAATTCTGCATCAGGGAATATTCCTAATAATATTCCTAATCATCATAATTATCTTTAATTTTATAATTATTTGGCAATAAATCACATTTATCCTAAAATTTGATTAATTGAATATTTTCATATTTAATTAATTAGATTTAATATCTTGCCACTTAATTGTTTAATTAAATTTAATTCTATCTCTTATTAATTGTATTATTTAATTTTGACAATAAATCAAAATTCCTATGAATAATTGATTAAATTCTTATTTAATTAATTAAAGCATGTTGTCAT
Organism: Chamaecyparis obtusa; assembly: GCA_027943335.1. Lineage (NCBI taxonomy): Eukaryota > Viridiplantae > Streptophyta > Pinopsida > Cupressales > Cupressaceae > Chamaecyparis > Chamaecyparis obtusa. The sequence goes on along the minus strand of BSBK01000678.1, from coordinate 1,766,392 downwards.
TATTTAATAATATAATTTTTAATAAAAGTTTGGTAAAATAGTTAATTAACCCATAAATTAATTATTTTATTTCAAAAATCAGTTAAGTTGAGCATAAATCACTTTATTATTAAATTAATTCATAATTAAAACATGCACAATCATAAAAGCAGACAACTGTCAATTATCAATTAAAGCTAACCTCTATTTTGAGTTAAAGCTTAGCTTTTGCATGTTTTTGTGACTTAATTATCTGTTATTATCAGATAACTTAAAAATCAAGCTGAGTTATTTGAGTGATTTATGGCTTTTTTTATGCACCTCCAAAGCCCTGGATTTCTATAAAACCAAGGCTCAGCTCTTCATAATTCATCTCATATTTTGCACAATCACGCTGGAGAATTGGAGGCTGAGGGATCAACTTGCGAATTCAAAGCTTTGTGAGATCAATTTCAATTGCATAGTTTTTATATCTTAGCATAGAATTTCATAGTTTTCATATCATTGTTAGAATCTTCATTGTTAGATCATTTAGCATTCATTTCATATCAATTTTCAATAGCATCGATTCATATCAGTTTTTTTCATTATTATTGCATAGAAAATATCAAAAAAATAGATTAATTGCATTCATTCCATATCCATTAGTTTTGCATTCGAATCCTTCGTTTAGGTGTCGTCTAGGTCACTAATCTCGATTACAATCTGAGAACATCAATCTCGCACCTATTAGAAGGCAGTAAATCGCTTGGTTAGATTAGATTTCAATTTTGCACGATTTTGATTATCACTAACCTCTAATGTTTTACTGAGTGTTGTGTCTACAGATCAGGTACAATTTTCACACACACAGAGTTAAACTAAAATAGAAAAATTCATCATTATGTTATGTGATCAAATGTGTTGGAAATTGAAAAATCAAAATCAAACTTGTATCATAGATTAAAGTGCATTAGATTAAATTGCATTATAAATTTGCATCATACATTAAGTGCATCTTAGTTAGATTGCATTAACATCATCTATAATCATTAGGTTTCATTCATTAAAGTTCATATCATTAGATTGGATTAACATCATCTATAATCGTTAGGTGGTATTCATTAAAGTTCATATCATTAGGTTGCATTCATTAAGTTTCATTGCATTAGATTGCATTCATTTAATGTTTTTGGCATTAATTATAATCTATTATTCACTAGGTTCATTCATCCTCATGTTAGCCTATACATTAATCAATAATTCATTAAGGTACATCATATAATTGCATTAAGTCCATCACTGAGTATTATTCATTATCATTTAAAATTAGTGATCATATAACACATTAAATACATCTCATGAGTAGTCATTATTCATTAAGTACTAAAGCACTAAATTCATCCATTTCATTACATTGCATATCATTAAGCATTAAAGCATTAAATATCTAATCATAAGAGAATTAATCATTAAAGCATGCAATAAAGGCATCCATCTAACCTATTTCATAAATAATACATCCATCCAAATTAATTTAGCATAGCACATGCATTCATATCAATTATGCATCTGAAAAGCACAAAAATAGAACATATAGAAGTAGGATCATATAGAACTACATATCATAATCATCATAAAAGAAAATCCAACACATGATGACATCATATAAAGCAAAATCCTTAATGTCAACTAAAGAAAATGATATAATCAAAATCCATATAATCAAAGTCTATCACATCAAGTGTCCATCAATGAATAGCAGAATCTTGTTACAAGAATACACAAATATACAAAGTTTCAATCAAAACTCATAGATACAGAGTACATCAGTCAAAAGGTGCATATCATATAATCAACTGGCACTACCACCTGCACCTGCATCTACACTACCACCAACACCATTTTTGCCTGGACTATCAGGACTTGTATCTAGACCGTTGCTAGAGCTAGGTTGTAAACCATATTGAGCCATAACATCCATAAATGTCTGTAATATCATACTGAGTTGGGTCACCTATTTTCTCATCTGCGATACATCATCCTGTAATGATCTAACATCATGAGCCAACCTATCAGGACCTGGTGGAGTTGGTGTTGCCTGTACTGGTGGAATTAAGGGACCTAGGGGAATCAGAGCAATCTGTGGCCCAACTTGTGCAACAAATTGTACACTAATATATGCAGCAATCTATGGGGCAATGCGTCTGAAAACTTGAGCCCTGTGTTGACCCCAAGCACCCACTTTGATCTAATATAAGGCTCAAAATGGTCCACCTCTCACGTGTGACCTGTCACCTCGCATTCGTACACCACCTCTGGTAGGTGTAGGGGAAACAATAATAGGAATCACTACTCTCCCACCTCGTCTGGCTCTACCAACACATCTAGCCCATCACCCTCCTCTACCACCCCCGCCACCACCACCATCATCATCAGAACTCTCATCAATACTAGGAGCAGGCTCTGCTAGATCGGTAAACTTGGGGAACAGGTTCTGAATGACCCACTACACGCAATCATTTGTTATACCAACATCCATAATATGATCCAGCATATCCCAAGCTAGATGTGGAAGCACTAGTAAATTTAAGCTTGTTTTTTGATGAGGATTAGTTGAATTTTCGATACCAATTGGTCGACCAAACGACCAAAAATGTTGTTAGAGTTTTTTCGTCGATTATTCGACATGAAAAACCCTCATCAAAACACCAACATCCATAGTGGTTGAATTATTGACAGACCAAAGTTGATAAAACCTAGAAGAATTATCGATCATACCTTTTATCTATGCAACCAAAGTCCGTCGAAATTGCGATGAGTAAGGGTCCAAACTATTGTCGAGGGTTCAACATTCTCAACAAAATGGCAAAGAATGTTCGTCTCTCTTTTGACGACATTTTGTCAGAATAGATGTCGAATACATAGCATTCTCGTCGAAAGAACTATTATTCATACATCGAAAAAGCGACCAATAATATTTTTTTCCTTAAAAAAATAAAATATATTATCAAATTAAGCATACCAATATTATGCTTTAATTGTTTACATAGTAATATTATGCTTTTATTATTCTACTACATTAAATATTGGCCAATGAATCCCTTAATGTAATCTTTTAATGTATTATCATTATGTCTATGTTATATCCATTTACTAACTTTTGTTTGACATAAAAGATTGTGCAGAGTCTTTGATCATCAAGAATAATGTACATTGTAGAGAGGGTTATTTATCGTGTCTAGGCAGGGGTATTGAAAAGGTTAAAAATATCGACATTTGACTGAGAAAAGTCACTGAGTATTCCTCCAAACAAGTAATTGGTAGATGACCAACAATGTTCTACATTTTCCTTTTTTGTGAATTATTTTCTTGAGACTAAGGAGCATAATTATAAATCATTATCATGGGGATAAGTCTATTTAAGGTCTCTTGATTCATGGTAGCTCATATACGAAGACATAACACTTACTTATAGTTATTTTCTTTATAGGCAGAAGGAAATTTTTATTCTCATATCACACAATATTCTACTGACAATGTCATCCCAAATTTTCTAGTGTACAATTGGACTATATCAGAGACTTTTTTGGCGTGCTTTGTTTTATCTATCAACTATATCAGTTCAAACATTGCTCTTTGACAACACCAAACCATTCTAACCATTACCAAGCTAGTTAGACTCTCCTTTACCTTTTCTATCAGTACCACTAGTGCTGATGAAGACAAAGTCAATTTTGTTGTATACGTTTTGTCAACTTACAACTTATTAAGTATTGATGTTAATCTTCTTGTAGTGTTTTTCTTTCCTACCATTGTCTCATTTTTGTAGTCACACTTATATACTAGATGTAAGCATATGGCAAAACTAGGAGTATTTTTGGGTAGTGTATGCATTATAGTTAAGTCGAGTAAAACTGTGTAAAGATGAAATACTTCAGGTAAGATAAGTTGAATCTAATACTGAGTAAGATAATCACACTTTTGTAAATTTCAAGATTATTGGGAGTTGTGACAAATGTCAAGACAGAAAATATTTTCAAATGGCCAAACAGTAAATTGACATTTGAGATAAAAATTTCAATATATGTTTACATACCACCTAAAAAATCCCAAGGCTAGTACTAATTTTCTAAATGTTGTACAATTACAACATTTCCTCATCTTTTTATAAATATATTCAAATAATAAAGAATGATGTAAGGCACACCCAAACATATCTGAGAGAAAAGTGCCAATCCTTACTCATAAATATTAAAAAATATAATGCTTTGGAAATTCAATGATTCAAACCTTGTTTTTGAACAATATTCAGAAATTCAAACTATTAAGGATTACATACGGCACATCCAAACACAACCAAGAGAAAGGTGCCAACACTTACTGCCAAAACTAGGAATAACTCCAAGAGAAAGCTCTGGCAACCCAAGTTGTGCTTTTGGCATTGAAATACGAGCATGACAAGACTTCACAAATAGAATGAATTGGAAACTTAAGACAGATCATGTAATGCAATGAACCTTTGGAAATATAAAATAAGAAACTGAGTGTCATTGCTCCATAGTCCATACCATTGCTAATTCTAACCCTCCACCAAGTGCAAGCCCTTGAATAGCAACAATGGAGGGCTTCTTAGCATCTACATCAGAACACAAATCAGTGTTATGAGGCACAAGTCAAATCGATAAAAACAAGTAAGATTCTTTTCTAACATTTTATGTTCTTAATAATGCAATGAAACAATACTAACGAGATAAAAAGACATGTTTTATTGTACACTTACATTATCTTGAAAAACAACATCTCCAAAGTAAAAATTCACCATCAGGCTCACAATATCAAATTTAGCTTTTCAATGAAAATAAGTTATATTAAAAACTTATAAACACATTACCAACCTAGATATGTCCCCTGTTAGAAAACAGTTAAAAATAATTGAGCACTAAGAAAATTTAGAGCTTGTGAAATTATATGAAACAACAGATCAAATAAAGTTTTGGTAATAGTCCTTTAGAAACTCATACCAGTCTTTTGACAGTCCTCGAGAGCGTCAATGTCAAAACCACCTGAGAATTTACCTCCCTACCCTAGTGGATAAGAAAACAAGAACAGGGAAAGAACACATGATCATTTTTCGTGTTTCTAATTATAAAACTCAAAAACACTTGAACTTGAATATGATGTTGATATTAAAAGGGCATACATACCAGTAACAACAATTTCCCTCACATCATTTCTTCTCATTGCCTCATCATACTTTTCCCCAACTGCACCAAGGATTGCAAAGAAACAAGATAAACAAATCACAATCATATAGCGATGTTAGAATAGTTACTAAAATGGTCATAAATTATGTTCTTATAGTAAAAGAATACTTTGACATAAGAAAAAAAACTACACAATATTAAAACATGACATTGTGCTTTAAAAACTAAAAAGGTAATAATATGAGACCATTCATTAATTATCTATTTAAATTTTCATTAGTTGAGAATTGATATATAGTCACTGTCAAAAGGACAAGAAACTCATCCCCTAAGTCAAAGGGATACATTTATGAAACAATTAAGAAAATGATTCAAAGACAAAAACACTATTATTGACAAAGCAAGAAAGATCAAAACAGTAGTTTTGCTGCTATAGTGCATGATTGGCCCAAACATCAAATAATAAATGAATTAAGGGAAGTGAAGAGGGTCACAAAGTAGTGCTATTCCTTGTCACATGGGTATTAATAAGGGTCATGATTGTCAAAATGATTGAAGTAAAAATAAATCATTGTTATTAAGTAACAAGAAAGAGCAGCCAAACTGACAAAATTAGTGCTATGAAGACAATTCTCATTGTATAGAAGTAGTGGTGTTCAATGTCTAAAGGACAATGACATATACAAACAAATGAGTGTTTATAGATGGATTGACAATGAACAAAGAGGTTTCAAAAAATAGTGATGTGTACACTGTCAAAGAACATTGTGGTATTCACAATCAAAGAACAAAGATGTGCTCAAGGTTATAAAAAAGTGATTTATTTTAGAATGTGAAGAGTGCAGTAAGAACAGTAGTAAGTAATGTTGCAATAACAACGAATGCAGGACAAAGATGTAATGGAAGTGAAAAAATAGTGATTGTTCAAGGGTTTTTCTATGAATAATGGTCAAGTGGGCTTAAAGATAATGTTGTTATAATGCATTAGCAATACATAACATCTCTTAAAGGTCTTGTCAAAGATCTCTATTTGTTTGATATGAATTGATCCTTGGTATTGACTTATTCAATTAAGAGTCAAGTCCCTCAATACCTTTACCACCATTCATCAAACAAATCGAACAGATAAACAAAATACTATCAACACCTTTATCGCCTTTTTTGTGTAAATTGATAAAGCATGAATCATATAAGAAAAAGTTCCTTGTTGTTATACTATCATATGGAAAAAAGTTACCAAATAACAAACACCATGCCCTCAGGTCGCCTCCAAATTGGAAACACCAAAGTTAATTACTAAATATCAATCATGCTTTCAATAACATCTCAAGCAAATACTAGTCTCTATTTCATGATAGTTTGGCTCCTTCAATGGTCTGCAAGAATCAATAGTCGCCTACAAGGAAATAACATGCAAACATATGTATCACGGGCTCGTACATGAGCAATATAGAAATTATTACTAGTCTACCACCTTTCGAGTTAAACGGATTCCTCTATGGTGTTGCACGAGGTCATGGATAGACAACCAATTTGTACTGACTGTTCCCTTGTAGCTTAATGTGGTCTAACAATATCTTCCTTCTATTCCAAATGTCGACTATGAGTTATAGAGATCTCTAACTGTCACTGGAATGATGTTCAATATCTTTCGAATCACCCCAGATAACTCTGTGAATAATCTCCATTCCCCTTTAGTCGTGACTATCACCATAAACCTCTCAGGCTCCTTGCGGCTTGCACAGTCATACTAACCAGTCCTGATAACATTGCATGCCGAGAATAGGGTATTCTTTCTTGAATCGACACCAGCATGAATTCAAATAACGTTTCTTGAAACCGTTGCAAACACAAAACACTCAGGAATCATCAAACCACCCCTTGCCAATATAATGAATATTAAAGTCCCAAATTGGGACTATCAGAAACCTAATTCAAAACAATATTAAACTCCTTCAAAAGTTGATACTCAGTTTCTTTGTCACAACCAATTTCAATAAACCATAAAAACTTTTTCAATAAAACCCAATACATAAAGCAAAATAGAATCTTCACATTTTGTGAAAGATAACATGGAAACCGATTCCAAACAACATTAAATTTCTTCCACAAAGCCAATACCAAGGATCAATTCATATCAAACAAACAGAGATCTTCACAAGAACCTTATTGCAAAAATAATGGTCAAGTGGGCTTTAAGACAATGTTGCTATAATGCATTAGCAATACATAACATTGATTAGTAAAGTGTGCAAAAAAATAGTGATAGAGTGTTGATATGCATAGAGGTCATAACAGTAATAAATGTTTATAACATTGCTTTTAATAATTCTCCAAACATTGAGAATGCAAGATACCTGTAACAATGAACTTCATTTCGACTTGCTAATTGGCTGTCACTATTAACTTTAAGCTTATCTTTAAAGTTTGAGCTTCACTTGGTTTCGAGAATAGTTTAATATTCTCTACTTAACAAGGCCAACCACGTGAAGGTGGAAGCTCATTTGGCCCCCACTAACATCACTCTAAATTCCCCATTAACATCTAATAACATTCATTCATTCATCCATTTTTGAAATATAACATTCAATCATTATAATCACATGATAACATTCATTAACACACAACATTCATGAATAATTCATTAACACATCATTCATCAAAATTACTAGTATAAAATTACATCCATTAAGTCAACGTTCTTTCATTAGCAAAAAATGTTAATTATAATAATTTCTTTTTGGGTTTCTTGCTATTTTTTTTAATGAAATTTCTAAGAGGAAGATCAATGTCCTCGTCATTCCCCTCCTCTACTAATTCTAATGCCAATGTATGTATCCTCCTCATCTATTCAGGAATAGGAGGTCATCTCCTCCTCATCTGTTCAGGAACAGGAGGCCACTGCACCAAAGGGGGGTCCGCTGCAATAACAACTACATCATGAGTTAAATTCACACCATTTTATATTAGTGAATTACAAGTATTTAATTAAGTAAAAGAACTATAAATCAAAAAATTAATTTAAAAGAACAAAACATAGATTTTCTTTACCTGAATGTGCCACATGATCTACATGGTGATCACTCTGAACATCCTCCGGCACTCGTTCAGCATGACATTCTGTATCCTCTAAAATATACACAAAAAATGTTACACCAAGTTCAATTTAAGATGTTAAATTGTATTAATAATTACATAATTAATTTTAAATAGCAAATGAGCACCTCCATCAACACTACGATGCACATCAGGGGCTTCATCATGCAGCGTAGGATCTGTGTTATGATTAAGAGGCTGCATTGCAATGTCATGCACATTATTATCAAATAGATTGTTGCTCAAGTATTCAATTTCTAATATATATTTTTTGGCATATTTACCTATTCACATGATGTAGGAGACTCTTGGGTTGGGCCAGTGGAAGCTTGGCATAGGCGTTCAGCCATGGCTTGATAGCCTTCCTTGAAGGCAATTTTTTTGTGTTCTGCCATGGCCTCTAAATTAAATTCAGAGCCTTGCATTTTTTGATTAAACAAAATTATTTGCATTTTATAAATAATTTTTCTCTGTAATTCATTTACTGCTACTTACAATTCGTGCTTTAATTTTGGAATATCCACCAGAGCCAAGTTTATGCTGCCCAATCTTTTGCAGCCTGACCTTTGTTGCCTTTGATGTGTCCTGCAACCTATGAAAAGTTTGAAATATGTTAGATGATATAGATATAAAGATCACTAATTAGTGCATTATTACATTGTACTAGTAGTTAATACTATTGCATACTTTCTTCTCTCATTTGCTAGTGTAATTCCTCTTTGAGCATCCCCTTTCTCCTTTGCATCCAAAATGAACTCATTCCAATCCCTCACTGGAATAAAGGGAGGACGCTCGTACTTTGGGTTCTAGACGAGACTCCTTCTATATGAGTACCTCATAGTCTTAAGATGTTTGGTAGCTTTTTCTAAAATTTTCTTCTCCTCAAAAATATTACTACCAAACTCATGCTCGAAATCTTTAATGAGCTGATCTTTTAATTTTTTGTCTTGCAAGTTCCACCTTTTAAGAAAAAACAAAAAATTGTTAGATAGAAAAATTAACTAAAGTTGTGTACCTTGAATATAGTAAAAGAAAAGACCCAAATAAAAGGAAAAATACTGTACCAATTAATGAAATGAAAAAAACTAGTGGGATAGGGTTAGTTCACTTATGATGTTCCACCTTGTACGTATGGTGGGCCCGAATATCTTCAGTGTGTGGTCATAAAGCGTCTTATAAAATGAATCATTTCCTACAAAAAATGTCATGGGGTAATTAATCCAAAACTTGTTATGAATAGGTAAATGCATATTACAATATAAAAAATAATAATTTTAAAGTACCTGGAAGCTTAGGACATTTTAAAGGCATCAATTCATTATCATCAATCAACAATGATGTCTGCATAACTCCTGTGCTAGAAACACGAGTAGATCCAGGAAATGATGGTGAATTATCACCAATACATGTACTATGATCTATATCTAGCATAGTAGATAGCGCCGATGTATCTCCTACTCCACAAAATTAATCCACTATAAGATGCACCCAAGATTAAAGTACAAATTATCAAATCATAATTAACACAAAACCAAATATAGAAAAACAAAGATTTACCAGGCATAGACCATGAAGGCATCAATGTTTGCATGCCCCTTGTTTCTAACATTGCACTCTGCAATCTTGGATGGACATCCATCAACCTCCTAGGAGGAGTAGCCTGCACTTGATCACCTGAACAATACATTGTTAGCAAAGACATTCTGAAATAATAAAAGTAAGACTTAACTTAAGAAGTTTTTGAATGTTCCAAAGAAAAAATTCCTTGTAACTTGTCAACTTAAGGATTATTTTACCTAAGGCAGGTGGAGCTCTTCTAGTACTGGCCTCACCGCGTTGTCCTTGACCAAGTACTTGAGTTTGCAAAAAATCCTATAATAAGAACACATACATATTTTACTTCACAACATAAAAGAGTATAAAATATAAACCTTTATTGAACTTTTGTTATAACTAAAGATTCATTACTGCTTACTTCATAACGACGTGCTTGCATCATCAATTCATATTGCCTCTTCAACATCTCCTCAGTTGGATTTTCTTACTCCAAAATGCTAATAATTTCTAAATTGATTTTTTTTAGTTTTTTCCTCAACATAATTGTTATATTAGGCATTTCTGCGATATCATCATCAAAAGGGGTAGCTATTGCCTCTGTTGCTGCAGGTGCTTTTCCCCTATCCTGAACATCAAATTGTGACAGGAATATCAGTAAAACTATCATAAAAATTTCAAAACCTTAAATAAAATAACATAATAATATAACATTTTTCAACTATCTACTTTGTACAATTTCAGTAAGGTTTACCATTGCTGAAGAATGGGTGGGAGGAGCATCCTCGTGGCCTCTATCATGTGGGGGATCCATATTGTCCTGTGACAAAGATTAAATATAAAAACTTCAGTGAACTAAAAGCAATAGACTTAGCAAAAAAAACTTATTAATAAAATGGTATATAGTACTTACCACCCTCATGATAGTAACTTTGTCTGTATCTATGTGATTTAAATGGTAATCTATTAGCAGTCTTCCCCTGCACTTATTGATTTTATAGCACATACAAAAACTTGATTCCCCTCACGTGCCTCAAATATGCAATTGGGTTGCTTATTAGTTGAGGAAGGTCGCCTACTATTTATAAAACCCACAATATTATCTATTGCTTTGGTCTCCCATCAATGTACATAGCAAATTTTTTACTTTGATAATTTTATTTCCATTGTATATAATTTGTTGATAGTGCATACCTACGCATACTTTTTTTATATTGAATAATCCACATCCAATCATTGTAATTATAACATGGACCGACATACTTCATCAATTCAACAACTTTGTTGTAACATACCTTTATCTCATCCATGGAAAATAGGCCCAAACCATGTAATGAGGATGGAGCTATGCGATATATCCTCTCATTATCACAAAAATCAGTGTTAATTGGAGGTAGCTCATTGGGTACCCATTCTTTCTCAATATGTGTATACCGAAAGGGCACCTTGATGTCACCTTTGGTCTCATCATCATAAGAACATGACCCCCCTTTAGCAAGGAAAAGTTGCATGCATTTATTGAATTTTTTTCTAATCTTTTGACCTCTAGTTGATCTCCCTATTTTAGCTGTACATGTAGAACTTTCATCTACCATTCCCTCATTTCCCTCATTCGATGTAGATAGATCTGACAAGTACCTATTTGGTGGGTCCTACAATTCATCAAATGAGATATTGTCACGTCCTTGCTTCAAATAGAATTTTGATAATAATTAAATTATATATATATATATATATATATATATATATATATATATATATATATATATATATATATATATATATATATATATATATATATATAGAATAATCAATTTGTGACCCATATGTACGGTTCTTTTTTGTCTATACATGGGAGATATAAAATGTACTAAGTTGAAAGTGATTATATAATTATATGTCTATATGGTTCTTCTTTGTCTATATATACATTATATGATTATATAATATGTCTATTTATAACATACATGCTCAATGATAAACAAGAAGAATATAAGAAAATTATGTCTATTTATTGACATATACCTGCTGATCCATGTCACCGTGCACGATCCTCGCCAAAGGGGTTAAATTTCTTGCATATGTTAATCATTTATCTTAAGTTAGCTTAAAATTACATGATACATATGCTACAAATAACTTAAAAGACAACATGAACAATATGCAACATCGTAAACATGAACAAATTTACCTTATATATGGAATGCAAGATTGTCAAGAGAAGGGGTGACGATGTCTATAGTCAATTGCCTGTTTGCAAAAAGGGTGACAATCAAACACAATATATACATGTATCAGCAACAATTAATTGAGCATCGTAAGCAAAACATTGGTAATTATAAATCACATATGTTGTAATCATTAGAATTGAACACAATAAACATATAATCATTAGAATTGAAATCAATAAATCAATATTAAACATATATACTAATCAATATAAATATATATAAATAATTAAATCACATACCTTGTACATTTCAATCATGTCATTGATCATCTTCTTCATCCATCGTCATCATCATCATCATCATCATCATCACCACTATCATCATCGCCATCATCACCATCATCATCGCCATCATCACCATCATCATCACCATCATCATCATCATCACCACCACCATCATCATCATCACCATCATCTTGATCTTCATCATCTTCTTATTCTTCATCATCTTCAATATCTTCTTCTTCCATAACATTATACTTTATCGACCTTCTTCTTGGATCATGTCTAACAACAAATGACCAACCCTATTTATGTGGAACCTCTGAGTAAAACACTTGCTCACATTAGCTTGGAAGAACATAGGGCCCATCTCCAACTGGCTCAAATGACCTTGTATTAATCATTGTAAATCTATTATCATGTTGAATAACAGTTCTATCTAGATCATTTTGATTCAGTCATAGCTTGTACCATTTGATGACTAGTAGAACTACTTTGAAGGAGTTAAAGTCGCACTCAATTATATCATCCAAGATGCCATAGTATCAATTTTGAGATTGTTGAGGATGTATGTCATTTCTAGATGATATATTAGTGATCTCAAAAATTGCTGTTATTCCAGAATCATAAGTTTTCTTCGTGTCATCCAACTTTTTATGCAAAATATGTGGCCATGATAGTACATAGCTTTGTGGTGCTTGACCTGCAATTTTTCAAGCGTGTGAAAATTATTTGCATCGTGAGTTGATATGAAACATATGAGTCATGATCATTAATCAATTTGTACGTACCTCTCTACCTCTTAAACCATATGCTAGATCAATTACCATTGGCATAACATTGGAATATCCATTATGATGAGCTTGTCTAATCAATGAAGCAACACCTTCCCATGTTAATGAGAAACTATTTTGTTGACATCGTTCAATCCATACCGTCATCTAATCAAGATTGTTCGCAATATACAAATGTATTGCATCCCACTCTCGACCAACTGTATAAAAAAAATACACCAATTATAAATAACTTATATTGAAGATTTATAAGAATTAATTAAATACAATAACATATTATATTTACCTCTCACTTTCCTCAATCTACCTTTTCCCATCAAGTAATGCCCTTCGAATTTTTTAATTGAGTTGGGATCTTTGCTACAAACTTAGGAAGATATTCACTAATATACACCATGGTCTGGTATACCATATATCCCTCCACCATAGAACCCTCAGGATGTGCTCTTTGTCGAACCAAGCCTTTCAAAAATTTCAAGTGCCTCTCAACCATCCACATTGACCTAGTTGGTATGGGTCCACACAATTCAATCTCCTCAACTTGATGTATGAGGTAGTGTTCTTGTGCATTGAAAAAAAGTTGAAGGTAGACACTTTTGCATTTCACACATAAGATGAGGAATTTTTCTCTTCCAATATTTTATATCTTCTTTATTAATTTCTTTTGATGACAACTACCTCATGTATTTTCCAAGATCATATATAACTTGTTTAACATTGTTGTCAAAGTGGTGTGGGAGAGATAGAGGTAGAACATACTACAATATTTGTAAAATGATCTTATCAATATTTTATAAAAGAATGCAATGAAAACTACATGCAGTATACAAATATATAGTGAATACAAAATAACATGAACTACCTTAATAAATGTATGTCAATCGTGTGTTTTCATCCCTGGTCCAAATTCACTTTTCTTTGATATGAGATCATTTATGTTCGCAGCAAATCCTATGGAAAATCATATTTTTTTATGACTTCTTTTATAGCATTGCTCTGCTGCTCCGAAAATAGCCAACTAAGGGCACTTGTATCAATCTGGCTGTCTCCATTGTTATTTGATCGAATGACATTTTTCATTGCATGGTTGGATTCTTCAATGTCACTACAAATTTTGACAATTTTGTCTTTGTCACGTCTTCCATCTAAGATTTTCCATAATGTCTCTGTTACATTCTTTCCAATATGCATAGGATCAAACAAATGTACGATTGAGAGTTGCTCATAGTATAACAACCTACTAAATTGCATAGGATAACTTTTTAGTTCTTTTGGAAGTTGGTCATTAATGCCTTGACAACCTTCATGAACATCAATTACATCATCAGTAAACAAAACACAATATCAAAATATAAATTTCAAACAAAAACCATAAGATGGAATGACATTACCTCAACAATTTATTTTATTGTATTCCAACTTCCATAAGCGAGGTGTCATTCTCCGTGGCTTTGATGTAGTCTCTTCTTTCTCATTGAAAAAATGTTTTTCGGTAATTCGGTACTTATGATTTCTGTGGAGAAAGTGTCTATTCTCATCGAACACTTTCTTTCCTAAACTTTTTGAATGACGAGATTTCATCTTTGGACCACAAACTGGACATGCAAATTTTCCCTTTGTCTGAAGACCTACAAGATCATGTATAATTGGATTAAATATGTTAACTTTGTGTTAGCATTATAACATACCAAAAAAGAGGAGTTAAGAAAAGAACATACCACAAAAATGTTATTCATGTATTGTCCATACAAGTATTGCATGGAATTGAAATTGTCTTTGTCCTATTGGTCTAGAGATGTCATACATAGTGACCCCATTCCATAAGACCATCAACTCATCGATAAGGGGCTCAATATATACATTGATATCTTTAACTTGGTGCTTACCTAGTTGAATGAACAAAAACATTAGATAATTATTATGACCATTTTGATGGATTATTCATAATAAATTAATTTAGATGACTATTAAATAAAAAAGTACCTGGAACAATCAGTGCCAACATTATGTGCTCCCTCTTTATGGACATCCAAGGAGGAATGTTATTGTTGATAACAAAAATAGGCCACATCGAGTAAGTAGATCTCATCTCTCCAAATAGATTGACACCGTCTGCTGCCAATGAAAGCTTGAGATTATGAGGTTCTTCTTTAAAGTGTGGCCATTTTTCCTCTATTTCCTTAAATGCCAAACCATTTGTAGGCATTCACATAATGTCATCTCGACTTCTATTGTGTGCATGGTAATCCATAAATTGTGCCAAGCTATTGCACCTAAATAATCATTGCAGACGTGGAATAATGGGAATAACTGAAGAACCTTGCGAGGCACCTTTTTTGTTATTTGATCTGATCGATATTTACTAATATGACAAACAGGGCATTCTGTTGCAAATTCATGTTGTTTATGATATATAATATGATTATTCGGACATGCATGCATTGTTTGATACTCCATTCCAATATCTTTCATAATGGCAGATAATTCTCGGCATGAGCGAGGTAGAATGTTTGATGGTGGTAACAAACACTCACCTATCAACCTACAACCAAAAATATAATTTGTTAATTTAAAGAATATTAATTGCTACATGATTCACCCAATGTTAATTGTAAGGGAATTACAACTAAAAAAATGAAAAAAGATGACATACCTTAACATACGTGTCATTGCTACGTTGGATAAACTATTCATAACCTTCAAGTTCACCAACAACAATACAATGACAAGAAGAGTTGTTTGGGAGCCTTCGTATAGGGGCTCATGTGCCTTCTCAAGTATAGGTACATCAAGGTCTATGTCAACATCATCATCATCATCATCTTGATCATCTTGATCATCGTGATCTTCTTCATCATCATGATCTTCTTCCATGGGATCATTACCTTCTACTTCTATATTTACACCTCCATGTTCCCTCATTTGGAAATCCACATTCTCCGGATTGTCATGGTCCATAACATGAAACCCAGGGTGGTTGACCTATATCAAAATGATGACCTTATATTAACCATGACCATGATGTCATCATCAAATCATGTCTTATGTATTTTATAAATTATTAAAATACATACCAATGGACAAAATTCATTTCCCCCTTCAATGTGACCATGCTGCCTACAATGTTCCTTGATTGTTTTGATTAGATATCTTCGAGTCTTTAAGCCCTTACAAATTTTGCAAGGACAATAACATTTTCCATCACCTTTTCTTTTTAAGTTAGACCATAGTCTAGCAATTGTCTACCTATTTTTTTGTGCATTTATATCGTCAGACATGGTCTTTCTTGAATGGAATGACTCGATGGTGGAAGAAGGATGATTTGTTTGCAACCTGCAAATTCTATATATGCAAGTGTATTAAAATAACATCCAACATTAATAACCAAGTAAATTCTATATATTCAAGTGTATTAAAATAACATCCAACATTAATAATCCATGTAAGGAATGGTGTGAATAAAGGTGGTGTGAAAAACCATGAAGATGTAACAAGGTTATCATCAATAAAATCTATTTCTCTGCATTTTTGTATCTCACTGTCCTGAAGGAACAATCAATGAATCCATAACTCCAATGGTTGATGAAATGTGATTGAGACTTGGTTAAGTAATATAAAAAACTCCTCCATTTCTTATTTCCATGTTTATGTATTTACCTTAGCATTTGGTTTGATCTCAAGGAAGAAAAATTGACTGGCGTGACTGTGACTAGATTTTAGAGGGTACAGTCAATAGTTTAAGGTTGTATTCCTTAATACAATATGGCTAAGGTCAGCCACCCCCCAAAACCATGGTACCAACAATATGGCTAAGGTCTTAGATATCTTCCATAGGCTTGTCCTTGTACACAACATGGGTGTCACACATCTTTATGTTGAGGGATATTCTCTGATTATAATTGAAGCATGCAAGAAAAGAGTTTTCCAAAATTGGCGAATCCATTATGTTTAGCAAAAATCCTGGATGCTCCATCATAAATTTGATAACTTTACATTATCTCAAATACGTATAGAGAGGGAAATAGGTTATCTGATCTACTTGCAAATTGGGCATGTGATAGGGATAAAATGGTGTTTTATAATGACATTAACCCATTATAAATTTACCTAGAGCTAGAAGATATAGTACTCAAGGATTGAGGTTACAGTGAGAATTAAAGTACTTTGACTCTATCATGCTGTCAAGTCTCATGTTTAGGATTGCATTTGTATCGTCACTTTATTTGAAACTAGTCACCTCATTATTTTCCAGTAGTTTTGATCTTATGAAAATACAAATCCTTAATTTTGGAAAGAATCTTGTAGATTGTTCACTATCATTGATAATTCTGTATAACACATTTTTTCTCACAGGAGTAGCCATTGGATCAAGGTGGTAGTAAATTGTTGCTTATGTTAACATTGGTTACTATTATGTAACTAGTGTCCTATTTTGTGTGGTTCTCAGTTGGGCATTTCACCTCAGATTACTGGTGAGTGGCTATCCCTTGCTAAAAAATAATCAAACTTTTATTTTAAGGGTTTAAAATTTAGTATGATTTTAGATTACTCTGCATTTGACAAAATATATAGTCCAAATTTTACTGTGTCATTTTTGTTCTCTTAGATTCACAAAAAAGTTACCTTGACTAACATATACATGGAGCTTAATTCACCCTTATGAATATCAATGGTTGTGGCTTCAAGTGTTTGTGTTCATATAATAAATGGTAGGACTACATCTTATTTTGGGATGAGAGTGAGGCTTAGTCTACTATTATAAAAAATGTAGGTCAACTATGTTATATCACATGAAAAATTTATTATTTTTTATGTATTAAGTAATGTGTAATATTCTTGAGGATTTCAATTATGTTACATGATAGTCATTAATATCTCTTATTCTATCCTAACTTGTATGTGAGCAGTGCCTTCCAGTAACTGTTGATGTTTCTTGATGTGTTTAGGGATCATCTTGTCCTTAAATATTTTGTGTCAGTTACAAACTGTCCATAGCAACATAGTAATCACATTAGATATAATAAATTTTAGTAGAGATAACATTATATCATTCATGTCAAATGATCATAATCCAAGCACCATACATCTATCAAAGGTTAACTATGAACAATAACTTGGTCATCCCTTTCAACTTCAACCCAAATCCTAAATCATTTCTATAAAGTGAGGTAATGGCCCATTCAGATATCCATCTTAATGGCCATTACTAACTTAATAGAAGATAGATGACATAGATCATTATAATGTAAGAATCATAGCCTAAAAGTTCACTTAAATGGAATACACAATACCAAACTCATCATTTGGAGTTTGGTGAATAATAGCCTAAAGGTTCATCATTTGGAATCATAGCTTAAAAGTTCACTTAAATGGAATTCAACTCTATTGACATTTCATAGGGAAACCAAAACACAAACTTGGTCTTATCACACCCAAAATTTAGAACCATCCTCTTAGAAAGGGTATTCACTAATTAATTCTGGCCACTGTTTTAATATTTCTCACCAAGTTTCCCAAAGGACCAATAGGGATAGTAAGGTAGTCTTGGCTCTAATAGTTGGACAGTAACTCTCCCAGATGGATTGGTTCTGAATCTCCTCCAAACTCCCAATATTCACCAATCTTCTCCAAAGGGTAGGAGGCCTAAATGGTTGGTTTAGTGAAGGATGTGCAACTTAGACATGGTATGTGGACAATCTAATTGTAGGAACATTTAGAGGAACTTGAAACAATTCCAAACCTCCAATATTAGCCTCTAACTCGAAGCCCATCAAAATTTATGGGATCTACAACTTCTGGTTATCCCACTCTACCAGTCACATAGAGATGCCTAGCTAGGTTTTTAGTCCTATTTCCTTGGAATCACCACCATTCGGTCAGAAACTAACTACAAAAGAAAATAGACCCTCATATCTCTCATTTAAACCTATAATTAGAATTTTCATGTGGTTGGATCGAGAGATATGATTCAACAAAGTTGACAACCCTAGTTTATGTGCAAAAATGACATGTTATTGACTGTCACCCGATTTATCTTCAATTTCTCAACCAAATAACCTCATATTTATTGCAAAAAGAAGCTAAGACATTTATAAAACTTCCTATGAAGTTATTTTTGCCATACTAATCCACATGGGTTCAGGAGAAATCAAACACCACTCAAAAAATGTTAAAAATCATAATTTTTTCCAAGAGAAATAAACTAAAAGAGCTCAAATCAAATATTTTGGGCACTAATGGCGATGCCCACAAAATTGATAATCTAGCCTTCCTCTAAGTCTTCCAATGCCATTATCCACTGAATGTTCAAAGATACAGTCAAACAACCGCACTTACATTAATAAACATTATTTTCCCAATGGTTTTAATAAGCATTTGTAAGGTTAGGGTTAAGAGATGAAACTAGTCTTCCAATGCCATTATCCACTGAATGTTCAAAGATACAGTCAAACAACCGCACTTACATTAATAAACATTATTTTCCCAATGGTTTTAATAAGCATTTGTAAGGTTAGGGTTAAGAGATGAAACTAGTGAAGAGATGAAATGTGCGCTAATGATTGAATTCCAATGTTGAAAGATGCCCTCCTTCTCTCCTTCACCTCTTGTAACCAATCAAATATTTTGGGCACTAATGGTGATGCCCATAAAACTGATAATCTAGACTTCCTCTAAGTCTTCCAATGCCATTAGCCACTGAATGTTCAAAGATACAGTCAAACAACCACACTTACATTAATAAACATTATTTTCCCAATGGTTTTAATAAGCATTTATAAGGTTAGGGTTAAGAGATGAAACTAGTGAAGAGATGAAATGCACGCTAATGATTGAATTCCGGTGTCGATAGATGCCCTCCTCTCCTTCACCTCTCTCTCCTTTACACGCGAAGTAATTGCAGAATGATTTATAAAATGAAACCTCGCATGTATTTTTTTAAAGTTATATTCCCATGTTGGTCAGAATTATGACCACCTATCATGGTCATAATTTTGACCGACATGGGAATAGATTTTTAAAAAATCAAATTTTTCCTTCTATAAACCGACCAAGGAAAATCATTTTAATGTTTGGTTGGAAATGTTGGTCTAAAAAGTGGGTCAAATGTACTAGTGACGGCCTAGGATCTCATCGTGTGCCACACAATAATCAATCTAAGGACCCTAGAGGGACCTCTCAACCTATACTCAAGCATATAAAGCTAAACCCTGTGGCATACCCTATATACAACTATACTACCAAAGAACTCGGTAGAAGAAAAAGCGCTCTATAATCAAAGGAGTACACCCTATCATCCATCAGGGCATGCACATTAAATGAAGCTATGTGGCATCCTCATCCCATG
Source organism: Chamaecyparis obtusa (assembly GCA_027943335.1). Taxonomy (NCBI): domain Eukaryota; kingdom Viridiplantae; phylum Streptophyta; class Pinopsida; order Cupressales; family Cupressaceae; genus Chamaecyparis; species Chamaecyparis obtusa. The sequence continues at coordinate 1,745,986 of BSBK01000678.1, read as the reverse complement.
GCTCACAACCTAAGTAGGGATGCTAGGTAACCTCATCCAAATCATCAATAATATGGTGCCAGTAATCACGTTTTCCCATATGAGATCATACAACTATACCCTCATAAATGTATACAAAGGGTCAACCAGGATCTCTTCATCGCACATCTACTAGATGAGTGATTGGGAGATGCTCCCATGTCCACAACTGAAGAAGAATTGCACCAACAAAAAGTGTAGCATCATGCCTGTACACCACATCATGCAACTCATGATATAGCTACGCTAAGACACATGAACCCCAATCAAATTTTCAAGGATGACTGATCATATCCTCCAAAATACACCCCCAAGCCGACAACAAAACCATGACTCTATTGGCCAAGAAGTAGGAACCCACCAATAAGAACTCCAAGGACAACATGAAGCACTAGAAAAGAGGCAAACTAAGCCCATATAATGTTATCATCACAGATGGTAGGATCTCCAAATAGATGTCTGTAGATGGTGTCATCATATACTTGATCATAGTAGATGATCTCTTCATGTGTAGGGATGCAGAGAAGTTGATATACATCCTCAGGAGTGATAGTCATCTCCCCTAATGGCAAGTGGAAGGTATTATGTTTGGAGTGCCATCGCTCTACCATAGTAGTCAGTAACCTACAATTCACTTAGAATCAGGGTATATTTAATAGGAATGACAGTCCATGATGACCAATCAATCGACGCTCATGCCCAGTTAGGTCCTCCACCATCTCAAGAGGCCACAAATATAATCCGCAGATGGCTAACTTCTGAAGGGAAGCCTATGAAATCAAGTTAACATTGCATCAATAATCAAATCATCAAATGTTGCATCATCACAATTCAATCAACATCCTAACCTATCAAACCATCATCAATTTTCCTAATTCTATTTAGAGAGGACGAAAAATTCATCATCGTAATCAAACCACAACAATCAAGATTGAAAATCAAATATTCATCATAACACGATCAGAACTGATACCAAAAAACTTGTTTCATAACATGAATCATCATTCAAGAAAATTGATGAATCGAGGAAATCATTCAAATGGGATGACTCATTAAAACTGCCACAACATTTAAAAAATGGTGTACCCACTATTTTGAGGCTTGTACACACTAAAACACAAAAGCATTGTTTAATTGATTGAATGCGCTATAAAAAAGCTTAAACACACTAAAACAAACTATACACGCTATTAAAACTAGTACGTGTTACTAAATATCAGTGTACATGCCACATAAACTCTAATTTGTGCTAGTCCTATTATACGCGCTACAAAAAACATGGCTACTAAAACCTAACCTAGGGTTTGCATTTGAATGCGCTACTAAAAGTTTAGTACGCGCTATTTCACTACGCAGATGCACTGAAATAGGTTTGTACACACTACTCAATTGCTTGTATGCTCTATTTTATTTTTTTTTGAAAAAAAAAAAACACAATATTTTTGTCTAAAAAGGCTAGATTTTTTGAAATAAAATGACAAAAATTAATGAAAGAAGTTTCCAAAAGTAGTCACCAGAGGTTCATAGTCCAAAGGATGTTGATATCTATACCCGCAGTCAAATTTGTGCTCTTTGTAGGGGACCATAATTATAAATAGCTCAAAAGGATCAGAGGGTAAAATTCAAAGGGAGGAGGTGAAAATGAATAGTAAAATTAACTTTTTACCCCTATATATAGCCATTTCACCTAAAAAGGGGTCTTTTAAGCAGAAAATTGACCCGGGGTTGAAATTTATCACCAAATTAGCTAAATAGGGGGTATTTTTCATTGGTTCATCATTAAAACATTGTCGAAAATGAAATTAAAATCAATGCAAAATTTAAAATATTAAACAAAATCGATCATAAACGTAGAAATTTTCACCAAAAAGACATTTCATTTCATTTCTGAGGGGGCATGCACTCAGATCATTATCAATATAATAAAAAATGAGTTGCATGATCATTCAACATAAAAAATTTCAAATTCATTAGTAAGGCATCAAAATCAGTGAATCGGGTTAAATTAGGCATTGTATCAAAATTTCACCATCCTAACGACTACCGAGGACATCAATCAATCAGAGTTTCATTAGAGAATCCGCATCTATCATCGAGATCAAATCAAACATCATGTAATCAAGAATCTACATTAGGACATCGAATATTCTTTGAATGCGCTTCGCCCATTGATTCAAAGAGGGGCATTTGTAGACACCTAAAAATTGTCAAGATCAAACCAAGTGAGCAACTAAGGCAAAATTGAAGCATTAATAACAATCAAACCTAAAATCCAACATTAATTGAAATCAAAAGCCAAAATAATTAAATAAATCAAAGAAATCATTTAATTATGCAATTTTTCTTATTAATTAAATACTTAGATTAAAATCAAATTTAACCCATTCAAGGGGTACACATGGCTAAAGAAATTAATTAAATTCAATTAATTAATTCCTAGTTTCTCTTGCCCACCACATGGGAGGAATTACCTCAACCAATAGGAATTAAGGATTGGACTCACATGGCTCAAGGCCACATTGAATCTCAATCACTCATAAGGAGAAAGAATCCTGACCACTCATTTTGTCTCATTGTCCCAATTTTTTGAGAACAAAATATTTAAAATGTCCCCATATTTGAAACCATGGACTAAACCTTAACTCAATCATGATCAGAGTAACTCCATCCCCTATGCTTGCTAAAATATATAAATAGAAGTCTAAAATCAGGATAAAAGGATCTCATTACATCTTTGAATTACATCATTACTATATTGAATTTGAGCTAGGAGCATTTTAGCATAATTGAGCACAGTTTTCATTGAAATAGGCTTAATTATGTAATCATTTAGCTTCATTCTCATTTTAGAGTTCTCACTAATGGAGGCTTGCTGAGAGCTTTGCACTAGCATACCTAAATGGATATCTATAGGATGCTTCTTGTCATTATTTTCATTGAATAGCTTACTCATTGTCATATTTTAGCTCAATTTGATAGAAATATTGATAAACTAATCCTATAAAGGTACTCCTTGTACATAGATAGATATAATTTAAGTATATAATAATATGAATGAAAATTCATTATATCCTTTTCGCAGGAAACAAAAGAAAAGAAAATAATCCCATCAAAATGTATTAAGACATAAAGCCTTTCTAGGGTTAAAACCCTAATTTCTATTAATTTTTACATTTCATATTCTCTTTTTGTGCCCATTGACATGAAGGAAAGTAGGGTTTTATAAAGACCTAGGCTTGAAAAAGCTCTCACGCCTTTGTGGTTTTGATCTTCGTCCATGCATAGGTATGTTCAACCTCTGAAACTGAGAATCTCTTCTTGGAAAAGGTCACAAAATCTATTTCATTTTATGTGAGAATAATGCAATGGATTTTTTCATGGGAACCCTCAACTCCAATTCAAATTTATGAGGGCTTTCAAATATCTGAAAATCTCTATTTCTTTCGAAGACTTTTCTGCAATAACTTTATGACTTGCGCTTTATGAAATGTATGAGGGTTTTTTTGAAATAAATCTTTGGAGGATTTGTGAGAAAATAAAACTTGATTCTTTTTTAAAATAGTCGCAACCTTTTCTATAGAAACCCAACCCACCTTATTCCTCTTTATGTTCTGAGCATCTCTGGCAGATTTCATCAATTGTCATTTTCCAATATATGGAAAGACATGATTTCCTTGTGCAAACTTGTGGCTTAAACCTTGTTGGGGAGATTTGGCACATCCGTTATTCCATGATTTAATGATAAAACCTCTAGATTTTATGATTATTTTATGTAGATTTATTTCTGACTAGTTTAAAACTTTGTATATTTGAATATTTCTTGTAACAACTGAAATAATGTTCTTTTTTTTCCAACATTTTATCTGTTTCCTCTTTTACTGTCCTTTGAGGTTGCTCATTTATACTATTATAACAACAAAAATTATAATAAATAGTTATTATACTTTAAGGAAATAGTTAATGACCTTGAACATGATAGAAAAAGCACCATTTTATTGTTTTGTATGTGAAGAACTGTTAAAAAATCTCGATACTTGTCCAACACTTATGCTTTTTTTAACTATTTTTAAATAATCATGATTGCTGAATATGCAACACATCTGTGTTGATTCTGGTTGATATGCCATAATACCAACCCATTTTTTAGAAATATGGGTATAACATTTTAAACATGAGGTTTTAATATTATATATGTATAGCTTTTCAGTTTTGTATGTATCAATGTGTATCTCTAATTATGTTATAGCTATGTTTCCTAAAATCTGATGAATCTTCTGTGGTAAATTTTGCAACATGGAAACAATATTTTGTCTCATAAAGAATGACTTCATGTTTGATCATTTCTTTTGATTTTCATTATTTTATTATCTTCTTTAAATGACAATGTCTTTTCCTTTATTAACACTACTATCAATTTGCCCCTATGACAACTAAGTTCTTCGTATCTTATTACAGTGGTAGTATACAATATTTAAAGCACACTTTCATTATTGTGAATCATTTGTAGTTGAACACATCCCTATCACAATAGTATTGTCTTCATTTTTTATCCTCTAAGTCTTTGAAGTCTCTGCCTTTATTTTTATAATTGGATCCTCCTCTATGTTTTTTGGATTGTGTTATCTATGTTTAGGGACAATCATTTTATACCCTTGCGGTTATCACCCTTTTGCATAACTTATTTTGAACATGTTGCCATTGAAGATAGTTCATGCTTTTGATGATAAAATCTGCTAGTTTATGGACAATATTTAACTGTTTCTTTGATGTGATACTTTGATGTAAAACATTGTAAAAGACTTTTTACTACTATCTTGCAATGATTGCTCAAAATTTGTCACTTTTTGACATGTTGAATAACTCAATCTTTATGAAATATTTTAGTATATGTTCATAACATATCACATTGTAAATTGATCCTCTCTTTTTCATGTTCATTGGTTGTAGGCATAAAAGCACTGTAGCTTATGACTACCCTTACTACCATCCATTTGATCATTACTCTATTACAACATGCTCCCATTTTTTGCAGTGAATGTCACTTGATGATGTATCTATGTACTTTCTAGGTATGTTTATGCTATTTGTAGAACATTCTGATAACACACTCATGACATATTTATGATAGCCAACTTCTTGTAGTAGTATTGATAGTCTTTTTGTTGCTAACAATGTGTCATACCCATGTATATTTATTTCTACTGATGGCTATTTTGCACACACTTTTTGTTGTATTAGCTTGTGACACTCCTGTGCAAATACTCCATGTTATATAAATACTTGAATTTGATATTTTATCATTTTCATAGCTCTTGTTGAATTAGACTACTTTGACCCTTGAATCTCTATGTTTGAATTGCCTCAATACTCTGCCTCATCTCATGATGATCATTGAATTGATATTCTATTTTTGTTTACTTCTTATGACTAATCTAAATGTAAGATTTATGATTGCTCAATGGAATTGTCTTGTAGCATTCATGCTTCCTTGAATGATTAGCTGTTCTTTAGACTAAAATCACCTTTCTCATTATCTAATAGTTTTAAATGATAATCCTTTTTTCATAACATGTGGATTTTCTATTTAATTATTGTATTCCTTTCACAACTAAGGATATCTATTTGTAAGGCATCATGTTCAATGATCCTTATTTTTATATTTTCATTTGTATATTATCTACACCATAAGGTCACTGGAATTTCTATTTTTAATACAACTATCATGACTGTTCTTTACCATTAAAGTAACATCAACAAAAACTCTTCTTCTTTTTGCGTTCCATTAGACATTATGCTATTTCAAGCACCCTTTGGTTTTGAAATTATCTATTTTCTTAGCTTGCAATGAAGCATTAATACTCCTTCCCCTTATGAATGTATGCCTTACTCATTGAAGTTAACAACTATGTCATTTGCAAAACATTATTAGTTAACAATGATATCATTTAAAATGATAACATCTTCTTATCTCTGGTACTACATTATTGGTATGATAATTGACTCATGCATTGGTGCATCTACTCTTCTCTATTGTTGATACATCTATATCACTATGTTTGTATCACTAGATTATTTTTTCATTTATATAATTGTTGTCTAACCAATATCTTGCTTCTTTTGCTAATATAGCTTTTATGAGCTGATTTTTTGTGTCTACCTCTGACTTCTGATATAGATGTCCTGACTATTCTAGAACAAAGCATAGTCGGGACATCTATTCTATTAACTCTGCATTAAATATGACCCAAAGTTACCATTTACCAAAAATACCCCTATTAGTTGTTGAAATCCTTTTCATTTATAGTGTCTTGTCATGCATTATGTGTTTGTACCTTCATATTCAATATCTTGTTAGATACAACAACAATATTTTTGCCTCCCAATTCACCTTTCCCTTATTTTTCTATTTTGATGTGACTGAGTGTACTTGTATAGTAGCCAAGTGTTAGAGATAGGACTTAAGATCTTCCATTGCTTAGTCTTTTATACTAACATCATTTATACTATTTCTTACACGTACTTGAATATCTGGAAGCAACTCCTAGAAGCTAGCTTCCCCAAGTGCGAGCTCAACATTCTGTCATTATCCACATGCAATGGTGGACCTTAACCCTTTCTTTAATCTTGACATCTATTACTTTTAGCTTCTCTTTGATATTATTTTTAAGATATTTCCCACATCTTGTGTGGGCTCCATGGTGTATTTTTCATTTGTAATGGAATGAAAGAATTTAAATTGCAAAAAACACATTTGTAATGATCTACTTTGTAAACACTTTTGCTGATAAATGTAATATTCTTTCATGAGACAAATGTTCTTTCTTTCTTGCATTCACTTATCTGATTTCAATATAGTACTCAATTTGAGGCTCAAAATTTTAAAATGAACACAAGAAATGTACCTTACACCTTAACTAATTAGCTACCCATCTCTGCCAATTGAGCTAGATGCAAAAATTGGTAACATTTCTAGCGACATATCAGGTGTGTTTTCCTACTAAACAAAAATAGATCAACTTCCTTTTGCAATCCATTGGGCATAGACTCAAAATTGAAGTTTTAAAACTAAAACCTTCTCAAAACTGAAAATTGAATACACCTACTGAAAACCTAAAACTAAAAACAAACTGGGAATATCATTACTGTACCACCTTATAGTTGTATGGATCAATGTTTATGATATGAGGTAGTGGATGATTATCCATGCTTGATGTGATGAATATTTATCCATACGGTTATGACGTTGTCCAATGATGTTAAATTATCAATTTATACCCCTACCACACAAACTAAAACTAAACACTGAGGAGTTGTTGGTCAACATTGACTTGTGATTAGTACATGTCCCCTGTATGAGATAATAAATTGAAAAGCTTCTTATTTCACATGGAACATGTCTTCTAGGGACATTTAAGACATTGTCCGTCAACGTTTCAAAACTAAAACTAACACTAAAAGAGTTTTAACCTAATGAAAGCCATTAGGATTGCCTATAGCAAACCTATATGATATGAGACAATGAGATTTATAGCTCATGTCTAATGTGATATGTGTTCTTTTTGGGAAGTATAATTACTTTGACTAGGTTAGGTCTATTTCCTCTACCACCAACTGAAAAAATAACCACAAACTACTAACTGTAATTGGAAATTGTGCAAATCTACACTTATTGAATTTTGAAAACTGAACTACCCTATGCTACTAGATCCAAATTTCTAGCTTAGATGAAACCATTGCAAGGCTGGTTAAAATAACCACCTGTCTTCTTTATTCTAGAACTCTTAACTCTCTTACAATTAACCAATAGGATTTGAAGTATGAACACAAACTTGACGAAGTATTGTAATAATGTCTGGTGAAAGAAATGAAACATACCTGCCCACTTGTATTTATCATTTTGTAGTTTCTCATCTGAAACTACATGCCCAAGTTCAAGAAATATATCTAGTAGTCTATTAGCCTCTGACCTGACTATATGCCTAAAAGGAAAGTCTCTTAAGCACACAAAAAATGATGATCTAGTACTAACCTTTTGTGTATAGGATACCTTCTCTTCATTATTTGCCTGATAAGGATCCTTTATCTCCTTTTGAATGTGAAATTTATGACTGTAATCAACTTGTTGGTTTAAATTATTTATGCCATACAAATCAAAAAGGATAATAGACTCCTCATGTTTATTATTTAGAACATGATCTTCAAGATGAGAATAATTTTTTTCCATAATACTAGAGAAATATGCTTTCTAAAGCTCTTCATGGGTCTTATCATGTACATGAAAAATAACCTTAACAACAAGCCTATGTTGTTCTTCTTCATTCTATTTTTTATTCAACATCATATCCCTGTCATTGTCATTTTCTTATAGATTTGAATTTGATTTACTATATACCCCTTAATTCTCTTCAGGAATTGGTTCTTGTACAGGTGTTGCCTACACTTGTAAATCTGGATAAGTATACTCCCTCTTTTCTATTTGTTGCATATTTTCTTGATTTTCATCAATATAATTGATAGTTTAGTAAATAATACAGATACAATATCATTCTCTTATTCAATATAGTCAGGTAGCTCGTTAAACCATATAGAAGAAACTTGTTCACCATAAAAAATCTACAATACATTATCAGTGAAGCCCCAAACCCATTTTGAGATCCTAGTAACCTCGTTTGATTCTTTTTCCAAGCCCAAAGCAAATGAAATTTATTCCATTTTTCAGTGTGCACTACGATAACTCATCTAGAGGGTCAACTTTGAGTGTTGATATATTGAAGCCATTTGATTGTCATGATGATTGAGTTTGTTCCTTGTATTTTCTAAATGAAAATATACTTCCATGTTCATCTACAAAGTCTTAAGGTTTGATTTGCTAATTTTAAAAGGTCAAAACCAAATATAGTTTATTGTGTTTTAGCATCTGCATTCTCAGAAAGATTCAGAATTATCATTTTTAAAAAATTTATATCTTGCACCCATATTGGAATTGGGTATAATCCCTATGCACATATATTCATTATACTTGAATGTACTTGTATGCTCAATGACAATTTTCCACGAAGAGTTTCACTATTTTTTAGAGCAATTGGTTAATAGGGTTCAGGTGAGTTTTGGTTTGTGCAATTGCAAAATGAATGAAATGGCCAACTTTGAGCCTTACAATATCACAACCCTGATGTGATCAAGTAAATCTATTTGGCAACCATTCTCCCATGTCAGAAGTGAGTATGTCTTCCCAATCTCATGGATCTAGGGGGTCATTTGGTCAATTCAAAGCCATTTGTAGACGCTACTTGGCATAGTTTGGGTTACATCACAGAGGTATCAAAACTCATTTTTAATGGCCACCCACTTAACATTTTTTTTTTCTCCAAGTACATAGAAGGTCACTTTCAAGTAGTTGAAGTGAAAATTTGATTCAATTAGAAAAAAAAAAGGTCGGGCCCACAAGGGACCCAAGCCTCATTAGAAGTTAGAGGGCTATGCATTAAAATGAAAAAAATAATTTGTATCTAAATAATTTAATTCTATATGATTTAAATATGAAATTTTTTAAAGGTGTATAAGGGGTTAAATCATTTAAATCAATTATTAATGATTTAAATATTTAAAAAATATGAACGCCTTTTAATTGTAAAAGCATAAATGAAATAAAATAAACACGTGGGCCCAATGAAATGTACAAAAATTCACAACAATGAGGGATTATTAAAGGTTTTTATAATATTTTTTGTTCTTGTCCAAAACTTGAAAGAAATGTAAGAGTATTTTGAAATTAGCTATGAAGGTGATGGGGGAATTTAAAATGTAGAAAAGAGAAAATTATTTTAAAATCCAGAGTCTATGTTCAAGAAATAAAATAATGTAGTGGCCTTGGAAGGAATGACTTTTTTAGTTCCTACCAATGACAAGTTACTTATTCATTCGATGCATATTTGGCAATTAATTTGACTAATTAAGAACTTTTGAAACCTATATATTTGTCCTATAGTTTATAAATTTGTAAACATTTTTAAAATCTAAAAAATACAATAATCTATACTTCTATAAACCTATAGATTTATCCTATAGTTTATAAATTTGTGTATATTTTTAGAATATAAAAAAGCCAATTATCTGTACTTCTATTGATTGTTGGTAAAATGAGTAAGGAGAAAAATTAAATTAATTAGCAAAAATGTAAAAAATTAATAATGGTTAATAAACATTAGTGACATTAGTGTGTGTATTGTACAGATCCATTAAATGTCAAGGCTTTTCTCTTTGCTTCAGGAAAGCTCTCCTCTCATTTTGTTTTGGAGTAGCTATTGAGAAAATGAGTGCATTCATAACACAAGAAAATGCTCAATGCAATTGCATTCTTGCTTGAATTTGCTTCTGAACCAGCTGTTTCAAAGATGGCTAACATGTTCGACCTAGGTGAGAGGAATGACCAACTAAATTCTAGATATTCTCACATAATTGAGAGCCATTGGAAGACTCAATATTTGTTTTTAAAAGTTTGGTAAATTTGAAGGCTTTTGAATGGGAGAAGTATTATAGTATTTTACGGTCTACGATTTTGAAGTAGACCCACTTGAAAACCTAATATGTTGGGTCTCTGAATATAGCTAGGTCCACCAGTAAAATATCTGAGCATTTGAAATGCCAAACTAATATTTTATGTCATTTGAAGAACACCCAAAAATTTTAGGTTTTTGGGGAATTTGATGTATTTGTTGGTCTGATAAATTTAAGTCTCTCAAAAGGGAAGCTATTTTCTTTTCTCTTTTTCTAAAAATGTGTTTTGGGAAATACCCAAGTGGAATATTGGGCTTCTAGAGCTTTTTTGTGTATTTGTTATACAGGAGGGTGCTCAAAGCTTTTAAATGCTAAAATTTCTAAGGGTTTTCTAGAAAATCTGTCTCATAATTTGATGTCCTTAGACCCACCCCAAAATTTGATGTCCTCAGACCTGCCTCAAAATATGCTAACCTTAGAGGCATTTCTATATTTGTTGATACAGTTAGGTACTCTGAAAATTTTAAGGAATGTAAGACACTTTTTTGTTTATAATAATTGAGATACTATTTAACATAAATCATGTGATATTTTCATTTCTAACCTTTGCTCAAATGCATTTACTATGACTCAAATAGTGATTTTTTCATTTGCAGTGCACCCGCATTCCCTATGGAAGCAAAGACGCTAACAATTTTTTTCAGTCAATTCACACTTGTAAATAGTTATATATCTTAGTTCTATGACCATAAGTAACTTCTTATATTTAAATATATAACTTTTAATCTAATTTTTAGGTTTAATGAGCATTTCAAGATAAGGATTTCTATATCAAAATTTTAAAATATCAATAATTAAGTACTACATTCATATGTGGCATTTGTGTGTGCAAAAAAATAAGCATCAATATGAAGCAAAAACCTATCAATGTACAAATAGGTTATGTTCTATTGTATGTTAAAATATTATGGGCTCAATAAATGCAATTGCCATATGTGTACTCCTTGCACACCAAAGTCTGATTGCTAGTTATAAAATTTAGGGCATCCTTAAAAAACCAGCATAGGCATGAAGGTTATGATGCCCACATAATAATAACTACTATGTGTGTAATTCAATAAGGTTAATAACATGGTTGAAGTATTTGCAACCCTCATCTACTAGTAAACCTATATTATTGCATAAATCTAGAACAAGAACAAAGCTTACAATGTTAAGACATATTCCATAATGCATGATTAATTTACTTCTTTGAGAGCTTCCTTGAAAAATCAATTTTGTGCATATCCTACAATCATTGCATTCCATTTGATGACATCTCTTTGAGGAATGTTTTGAAACAATTTAGGTTCTTTGTCTATGATTCCACATTTTCATACATTTATGATTCCATATATTACATGCATGTCTACCAGAGCATTTCCAATTACAATATATGAAAATAATTGCCTTACAATTATGCTTTGATATAGATGTAAACACCTTTTTCCAATCCTACATTTAGGCACAAGAAGGAAGGACACTGGCAAAGGATTTTACTTTACATCTACCATTTGCATTTTCTTGAAATTTTGTAAAGCCTTTTTAACAAATTCATTCCCTGCATATTATGCATCATTGCAGTCCATGGAATGACATATCTTTGAAGCATTATGTCAAACAATCCACATGCCTTATACATGATTCCACATTTTTCATACACATCTACCAGAGCATTTCCAAGTATACCTAACAAAAATCCACTTTCCATATTGCTTTAATGGATATCCTTATCGTGTCCCAAAGCTCCCATTTTATTACTGGTAGGAATTTGGCTTTACACCTGCCAATTGCATTTTCTTGGAAGTATCTAAAACTTTTTCAAAAAGTTTATTTTGTGCATATACTATAATAATTGCAGTCATTGAGATCACATTTCTTTTAGGATATTGTTGTGCCGTATTTTGTTCCATATTTTGCATACATGTCTACCAAGGCAGTTGAAACTACAACATTTGACAAAAAATCTCTACCCTTTATGCTTTGATGGATGTCCATACTTATTTTAAAGCTCCCATTTTGGCATGAACATGGAGGATGGATGCTAGCAAAGGTTGTCTAATAATTGATCACCTTCAATAGTAGTAATTTCCAAGGAAGATTCTTTATCTTTTTGCTATCTTCAGAATTAAAGCTGACAAACAAATAAAATGTTTAAAGTAGAAGCTTTCTCTACAAAGAACCTTCAAGTATTTCATAACTTGAGCCAATGTCAAATCTCTTGTATGAATAATAACCATAACATCAAACTGCTTAGGTTTGGAACATAGTAGCTTGAATGTATTTCAAATGCATAATGTTGAATGGTTATCATCATCTGGGATTTGGAATCATAGAAGATAAGTGTACTTGTATGAAGTATCATATGCCATGTTTAGAAGAGAGTGTAAGATGTGGAAGTGTAGGTAAGACACATGCACTTTTGACCAAATGCCACAACTTCTACTTGTAAACTAAACAATATGATGGTAGATAGTAGATTCGAATGGATATCACCACATGGTGGGACCTAGCAGTCAACTAAATATTCTAATATAGATAATATCACTTTGTCCTATAAAAATAGATGAAAGAGGAATAGCAAGTTCAATATGATTTGGTTATACCAACCACATCCTTTTTAATATGCTCTCCAATTTTTATATTTGGTTGTGTTGGTTCGTGGAAAGGGTTTACACTACAAAATAGAAACTAAGTTGATCTTGCAATTTCTTATAGAGAAGCAACCTCTAATAATCAGAAATATTTGAGACTTGGACCAACCTACAAGGATCAAATAAATCCTTTTTCACTTTGGACTCTGCAAAACCCAAGAGGGTGATCCCTTAATGCCCTTAAATTACAACTCTACATTTATAAATGGCATTAGCATAAAGCAAATAAATATCATATGAAGGCTCAACATAATAAGGAGATACTAAATAATGGATAATCATTCATTGATCTATAACTTACATGGAGCATGAGATAAGAACATCATAAAAACATACATGAAAAGTAAAGATAAGAACACTAAATGAGACAAACCCTTTATTCATTTCATTTAAAACTTGACAGAATTGTACACTGGAGAGAGTTAAATCAAAACTTTATTTCTATAAACACCCTTTTCTACCTCTGACGTACAATAGTTACATGACTCAATCTATCAAAAAATTGCAAGAAATTGAACACCAATTCACCAATGATGCACCATAAAATGGTTTTACAAATCTTTTCATACTCATCTAGACACTAGCTACTGGAACCATAGAAAGAAATTGAAACCCTTACAAATGAGAAGAAGAAATAATATATAGAAAAAGAAGAGAAATCTAGATCTGATATGTTTTTAACACTTGTCCCTTCTATCCTAAATCTGATTTGTTGAGAAATATCTTCTCCCTTATTTGTCCTTTACTCTAATGACCCTGGAATTCCAATACCTATTGGAATGCAACAAGCTTTAGGTCAAAACTTAAAATTGATTTGCCTAACAAGATTTGATGCACATAACCAAATCCTAACAAACTTATTACTTCCTAACATTATCTTCTACCTCATAACTTTTTAGGTGGAAAAACCATTAGTTGGTAAACATTGAGAAGTCCCGTATGAAAGCACCACATAACATAAGGTATAAACATATACCACCAACCAATGAAAATTTGGTAGATGACACAACTTCATAATCCCGCGATCAATTGGGTCGAGACTATGAAATCATCATGTGATCATGAGGTGAATAAGAAAGTAACACATAGCCCACCATTTGAAAAGGTGAAGGGTTATGTCTAACATGAGTACTACTTAACCCATGACTTAGTAAAATAATAGGAAAGGCTACGCAGATACACTTAGGGATATTACAACTTAAGGCGTGAAAATTAAAAAGGGCTGACACTTCATCACTTATGGCACTAGGACTTAAAAAAATTGGCCCCCCTTTTAATGATGATGACACCCTTGGCCTTATGAACCAAAAGTAACAATATATTAGAAAGGCCTAGGGTTTATCTTGATTTTTTTTATTGAACAAAACCCTAAACCCTAATAAAAGAAATAACAAGACAAGGCCAAAAATCCACAAAAGTATATCAAATTTTGCAAGGCTCAAATTAAGCTCTATTAGGTTGTGAATTTTCTTTGTCATTTAATTAATTATGAGATATGAGTTGTGAAAAAGTGAAGAATGTAAGATTGAGTATGATTTTAATAGTCCATGATATCCATTTTAGAGGCATCTACAATTTTGTTTAATTCTCTACTTTGGGATGTTAGGATTTGGTAATACTGAGAGGGGGGGTGAATCAGTATAACAACACTTATATGATTTCTTCAACCACTTAACAAATATAAAACTTAAAGAAAGTATCCATACAAAGTAAACATACACAAGACAACTCATGACACTATTATTTTTTTCTTGAAGAAACCCTATTAAGGGAAAAACCCTTGTGGGGATGGTACCCACAAATATCTCCACTAAAGTATAGTGACCCTGTTAGGAGTCTTGCCCTATTAGGAGCTAATTATTACATAGAGAAGGTCCTGGTTAAAGGACTAATGAACCCTGCTAGGGGTATACAAAATGTGTGCTTAAGGCACTTACAAAATAGTCAACTTCTTGTCCTGATATACAAAGAGATTACATATATATATATGATAACTTCTTACTACAAATCCATTTAACCTATTCTTAATCACCTTTTAGACTATTATACTATGCTCAAACTTGCATCCACAAGTTTCTCATATTCGTTCCTACTACGCAATCACATATTACATCATATATTTATACTCGATTAAGAGTATAGTAACTTGGTCGGCCTTTAATAGGCATTTACAAAACATAATTCAAGGTCAACCACATAATATTACAAAAAAAAATGTTACATACATTATAATGGAATTATGTCAGCCATACATACATGATCAATACATAAAATAACATAACATAGGATGACTAATACCTATGCAACTTTGCAAGCCCTGATGCTCTGTTCTCTGCCTGTAATTGTACTCAGAGAGCTACATCTCTAAAAATGTGGATCCAAAACATGTTCGCTCACATATAGTTCTCTTCCATACATCAATACATCATCCTATAACTTTTCATGCCATAATTCATCTTGTAGCATCTTCACAATCCACAATATTGTACATGTCTGCCTGTGGACTTAGGCATTTTTCACTTCACTGCCTATCAAAACTATGCCCTTGTGTCTTGCAGTGATCATGGGGATAATTTTTTCCATAAATGAAAACATAAACACAATCCAATTTTGACCACTTATGAACAATCTCCCCCTTTGGCACTGATGGAAACACTTAGTGCAAAATGACTAAGTGTAGAACATCAAACCAAACAAAAATGAAAACTGTCTAAGTACATAACTCCTCCTTACAAATATACTTATGAATCCCTATATGTGCATATTTTTCACTACCTACACTCCCCCTTTGACATCAATGATAAATTTTCCAAATACAAAATTGTGTATATAGTCAAAATTTTGGATATCAAAACAATGTACTTACTGTCTTAAGTACATCATTGAAGTTCACCCTTGGTACTTGGAATTCAGCTTCCTATTTCTTCTTTATTGTATTTGAAACATTGATCATCCCATCTATTGTATTCATAATTATGTCTACACCGCATGATTCATTAGGAGTGAATCCCATGTAAGACTTAAGACCAAGGTCTAAGTCTGCTGATGTGGTCTCCAAAATAGCAATCTTAGGAAAAAGAAGGTTCATAAGCTCACTAAACCTGCTAAGAATTTTTCACCTCTCTAGATCAAGTACACTAATTTTGTCAAAACTTTTAATGACCTCCTTGTTTACATCAATAATCATCTTATCTACATTCTCCTCTAACATCTTTCTCAACGAATTGTCTTCTTTCCTTATCAAATCAACAATATTTTGTACATGATTAATGAATTTACACAAATGTTATACATATCCTTCCCTTCCTCAATACATTCCTTTATTTCATTATCTCTTTGTTGACGAGTCTTCAAATTATTAATTATTCCTTCTAGCAACTTTTCAAGTGTCGTCTTCAAATTCCTTGACCACTTTTCTTTATGTTGCCTCTTCAAGAGTCTTGAAAATCTTGTCAACACTGTCCAAAATCTGATCCAATTGTTCTACTAGATCTCCACTGCTATTTCTTGGTTGTGATGACAAAAAATGACTCAAAATTATTATGGTCTTTTCCAAAACTCTTGTTTTCCTGTTCTCTTTCTTCTTTGATATCTCCTTGGATTTCTCATCAGAAAGTAGTGATAACTTCGTTAGATCATCAACTTCCATGCTCTATATGTCTAATAGGGACTTGTTCCCACTTGCCAACAATTGAGGGGTAGTCAATAGTTTTTCCTCCTTGCTAGGTTCCTCTATGTTCTCCTTGACATCATCTTCTTTCTCCTCTCATGTTACAATATTTTCTGATTCCTACTGAGGAGTTTCTTCTATCTCCATGTCTTGAGCCTCCTCTTTAGGTTGATCTGTGTCTAGGTTCCCAATTATATTCACATCTTTAGCAAGTGTTTAAAAAGGGTCTTTCTCATCAAGTGCAATATTAAGAGATATTCCTACATTCTCCACAAATAAATCTAGTTTAGATTGGTCTTGAATTGTGTCCTGTGCTATATCTTTATCTGTAGTAGTATCCTTAACTTTTGTTTCTGATTTGTCTTCTTCCTTCTCCTTGCCCTTAGAGGATTCTCCTATGTTTATGTCCTTAGGCTTTGTTCTAGGTGCTTGCATCATTGCAACATTGAGTCTAATTTTCAATAAGACTTTCTCAATGGCTCTATGAGTTTCTTCAATTACTTCCTCATATAATCCAACCATGATCCTTACTGTCCTCAACTTTGTCCTTAGGTGAGGCTTAAGTTCCTCCATTAGCCTATTATTTTCTGCAATTAACATGACAATATTTTCTTTTGTTAAGGTGTCTTGCCTTATCTTGTTGTCCTCATCCTTTGCCCTTCTCTTTCTTACTTCCAATTTCTCAAACAATTCTCTAAGTATACTCCCTTCTAATTCAATCATGTTCTTCTTAAAAGCAATCATGTATCTAATTATTATGTCTTCAATGCTAGCTTGATCAATAATATCATATATTTCATAATATCTATCACTAGATATCAACTTACCTTCTTGAAAAAATCTCTTCTCCAGTGATTTGAGGTCAGGCTTCCATTTCTTTTTGAGTTCCTCTTCTCTTTTCTTCTATTCTTCTTCTTTCTTTTTCTGCTCTTCTTCTTTCTTCTTTTCAGGCTCATTCTCCTTCTTCTTTTGTGACGATTCCTTAGGTGTTGTTTCAGTGTCATTCCTCTTTTGTGGATGCTTAATAGCCTTTTCCTTGGGCCTGTGTCATAGGTTTGGGTGACACCTTCTTCACAGCCTATCTTTGTGATGTCCTTCTAGGTGGGGTAGAAGATGATTCCTCCACTACGACCACTGGGATAGGTGTAGTGGTGGTTTCTTCTTTTGTTGCCTCAACAATAGTCTCTTGTGAACTAGTTTGTTCCTTCTTCTCTATGATTTTCCTCAGTTCTGACATTTGATCCTTAGTAATTCCTTACTTTGAATCAAGTTTATCAACCATCTTATCCACCTTCTTGAATCTTTTCCCTTTGGATAAATCCTCTTCAACTACTTGATTTTTTAATGTGTGTACCCCATCTTTTATCGTTGGGGTCCTTTGGTGTGCTCAACACATGTTTAACATGTAATTTCAATGAGATATCATCAACCTTATAACCCATAGGGGTACTCCATGAATTTATTGGCTCTATAGCCTAAAAATAGGTGTAATCTATTTCCACCATAAAACATATTGTGTCATTGTACTTCTTTACAAGGTCTCTTGGAATCCTTTCTCTTTGATGCATGTCTCTTTGAAAACTTTGGAACTCTCCAGCCAGATTTTTGAATATGTACTTTTCATCATGGCTTCTGTATATGTTGTTGAACAACTGCATTGTTGGCACTCCATCTATCCATAGGAACAATCTAGGAAACTTGTGTACAATATGGAAATAGATGTACAAGATCAGAGAACCAAACCTAAAAGGTGTTTTAGTCATAGTTTTCTTTACTGCGTTGATGTTATCTATAAGTTGTTGCCTTAGGATCTCACATAAATTATACTTCTCATTCTCCTTGACCATATGGAGGCCATATCAATGAATCCAGCAAATACAGAGTTAGGTCTACTACTATACTAAACCTTGTATCCTAGAATCATGGTAATGACTCTCACATCCCTCTGTTTAATATCTCTGACATTCATGTCTCTTTTGTTTATAGTACAACCTATTAGGATAATCACTTTCTTCTTGGTGTTCTTCGTAGTGACAAGTAACTTATCATCATTAGGCAATCCAGTGATATCATGAATCATTTCACTAGTGATCTTAATAGGATTACCTCCAAGCTAAAATAATTTGTCATGGATGTAGCTCAGTACAATCTTCATCCATTCAGTTTCATCAAACTTGTAGAATTGTGCAAACTTTATGATCCCTAGGTCATCCAAAAATGCATATTCAAGTTTCAATTGTTCATCCTCATCATACATTTCTACCAACTCCTTCATTGTTTCTAATGAACCAATCTCCTCATACCTACAATGTATGTATGGCTTAATATCTTCTACATGAAGTATACCAAGTAGCGTATGTGAGAACCCACCTTCAGGATCATCCACAGTTGACTTATAAGGGTGCCTTCTGAACTCATACCTTATTTTGTCCTTAATATCAAACACCTTGGGTGCTTCCATGCTTAAAAAGATTCTAGAAATTAAATTGCGCAAGATTAAACTAGGGTTTCACAAATACCATCATCATAACATTGTAGAACTAGGGTTCACCTTCAAAATTTCCAAAGATCTTTTCTCAAAGCACTTCAATCCCTTCACTTCTTTAGCTCCTAGAATCTACTCACAACTTCTCTCTGATTGAAATGGTGACAAGTACACTCAAGTATAACATCTTATACTTTGTAGTGCAATAAAATCTATGCAACTTCTGTAAAGTTGATAACTTCCACAAAACTATTTCTTCATCTGCAACAATAGATCTGACAATGTAGATCCATGTAGTGACTAGTGAAATCATAACATGTCCAAATACATATGTATCTGATCTCACATAGCTCCAAACATTGATTCAAGGGAAAACTGAGATTCTGGTGTAATTTTGGCAATGCTCCTCCTAAGGCCTGCATGGCCCTTCATGCTGATGAAGATGTCTTTAACCCATGCGAAGATCCAGTAGGGTCTACTGTGCCTTCCTAAATTCTTGTAGCTCCTTTTTTTGTCTCATCACTGTTATCCTTTTCTTTGCTTCTCTTAACCCACTTTTCTTTGTATTCTTCCCTCATCTCTGCAAGTTTCCTTTCATATTCACTAATTTCATTTTCCCTTTCCAATAGCCTGGGTGTCCTTTTCACTGGTCCATTAAACTTGCAATACTTTCCAATATGTCCATCATTATTGCACTTAAAGCATGTAACCTTCTTCTTAGGTCTGAGATGACTGTAATCAATTTGCAACTTGTAATATTTGGTGATGTGTCCAAAGTTACTGCACTTGTAATGCATAACCTTCTTAGGTCTATCATTAGGTTTCTTTTCATCTTGCTTACTATCCTTAGGTTTTCTCTGATAAGGTTGGATTTCTTGGTTATCACTTTCTTTCATAGTTTCATCTAGCTTACTGGTTTCACTTTCTTTGTCAAAATTCTTTTTCAAATTGGAATAACTAGGTCTTCTAGATCTCATATCAGGTCTTCTAAATTCCTTTACTTTATGACCATAATTGAAGTAATTAAAGAAATAACCAAAATGGGTTAATTATTACTTATACCTTTGCAATTTTCCTTCAAGTGACCTTCTTGATTTCACTCCTGACATTTTTCTTCTAAGGGTTTCGAGCTCTTTCTTGGATTCTTCAGTTCCATCTTTCTTTGGTGAATCGACATTGATGACCGCATGACCCTTTTTAGGAAAAATGTCTTCAACAAATCCAACTCTAGTCATATCTCCAACTAGTTTTTGAAATTCCATCTGCTCATCAATCTTCAAACCGTTCTTATGAAGATTTTTTATGCATTCCTTGGTTTCTTCAAGTTCTACTGTCACCAAGATGTTGTATTTTTCAATCTTCTAATACTTCACAATCTTTTCTTCTAGCTGTAGTTTCAATCTTGCTGCCTTTGTTTCTTCTAAATGCCAATTATCCTTCAATTTCTTATTTTCATCTTTTTCTTCATCAAGTTCTATAATCAATTCTAATTTTGAAATTTCATATTCATCCTTGAGTTCTTCATTCTCCCTATTAATTTTTTCAATTTGTTTTGATTCTGATTTCTCCTTGAGTAGTTCTTCTCTTTGGTTTCTCGCATGTCTTAACTATTATTTGAGTTTTATGATAAATTCATCTTCCTTTTTCAATTTGTACTTTAGATCTTTATTTTATACAATAGTCTCATCAAGGTCATCCAATGCAATGTAATAATCCTTCTTTAAGGTGCTATAATCCATCTGGATCTCCCTTAAGTTGTTAAACTTTCCTTCCAATGGACTGTTGCTCTGATAACAATTGTTAGGATTTGGTAATACTGGGAGGGGGGGTGAATCAGTATTACAACACTTATATGATTTCTTCAACCACTTAACAAATATAAAACTTAAATAAAATATCCATGCAAAGTAAACATACACAATATAACTAATTTGAATTATGAAATTAGATTACAATACCTGGTGTGATACCTACAGTATTGTTAAGTTCAATGTAAAAACCATGAAGATTAACAACAAGATTGCAAGCCAAAAAGTGATCCATTCTATTCAAACTTGGAGTTTATACAAATCTGATGGAACATAAGGGTAACGAGAATCCCTTGGAAATGAAACAAAGAGTCCTCATAATGTTTATTACAAATAAAATACTAAAACTATAAAAAATTATTAAAAAAAACTATATATAAAAATATGTCCACTTGGAGAAGGCATAACTTTCTAGTCCTAGCTCCGAATTGTGAACCATTTAATCCATTGGAAAGGTCTTCAATAAATCTCAAACCATAAAATGCCTTGAAGACATTAAAAAATGCACTTTACTAAAACATATGAAATTCTAAAAAAATGGATTTTAGTATTTTCTGAACTATGTTCTGATCAATAACTCATGACACCATTATTTTGTTCTCGAGGAAACCATGTTAAGGGAAAAACCCTAGTGGGATGGTACTCACAAATATCTGCACTAAAGTATAGTGACCCTATTAGGAGTCTATCCCTGTTAGGAGCTGATTATTACATAGAGAAGGCCCTGTTTAAAGGACTAATGAATCATGTTAGGGGTATACAAAATGTGTGCTGAAGGAACTTAAAAAATAGTACAATACTGATGAACCCTGTTAGGGGTATCATATACTTATACTCGATTAAGAGTATAGTAACTAGGTTGACCTTTAATAGGCATTTACAAAACATAATTCAAGGTCAACCACATAATATTACAACATGTAACCATACATACATTACAATGACATTATGTCAGCCATACATACATGATCAATACATAAAATAACATAACATAGAGTAGACAATACCTATGTAACTTCACAAGCCTTGATGCTCTGTTCTCCACCTGTAACTATAATTAGAGAGTTTCATCTCTAAAACCACACATCCAAAACATGTGCACTCATACACAGAGCTTTTCCATACATCAATACATCATCCTATAACTTTTCATGCCATAATTCATCCTGTAGCATCTTCACAATCCATAATACTGTACTTGTCTACCTATGACTGACTGTGGACTTAGGCATTTTTCACTTCACTGCCTATCAAAATTGTGTCCTTGTATCTTGTGGTGATCATGGGGATAAGTGTTTGCATAAATGACAACATACATGAAATCCAATGTTGACTACTTGCCAACATGGGACATATCCACACATCTATTTTAAATTTGAGATTAACTTTGTTAATCCAATGACTTTATGAAATTTAAAATTGTAGCTGGTAGATGACAACTTATTGAAAACTAACCTCCACAACAAAAGAAAACTCAAGCTCAATTTTGTACTTTCTTTTATGTATAGTGAAAAATGATATCATCCAACCTATGATCAGGGTGGATAATCCCTTTTTACAATCAATAGACATTTTAGTTATATTTTTCATCCTATCCTTAGTCTATATGATTATTGCATTTAACTATTACCTAATAATTATGACTCTTCAAACATAATATGTTAGAGGCAGGAACTCGATGCTTTGTGTATTTAAAAAGGTTCATATGTGTTACCCCTTCTATATATCAATTTCTCATAGAATCACAAGGTATCAAGAAATATTCCTTGAGAAATTGCCATAGTGCAATGTGCAAAGGAGAAATAATCCAAAAAATTCTAATATTTCTATAATGAAAAGGGGTGGGTCACATGTAATAAAAATGAATTGGAGAGAACAAGAATGATTTTAAAATGTCATACAAAGTTGAAAGCTGAATTTATGAATTTAAGCAGTTCCTCTTGCCATATGTGTCTAGGTCGCACCATCACAACTACTGGAGCACACAACCAAAATAGGCTGCCACACTACAATAGAAAGAAATAAGAAATAGGATTTCAACTTTGGAAATGTTTCAAAGATATGTTTGTGCAAGATAGTTTTGGTGAATATGATTTGGAAACATTCAAGAAAATGTTTTTGGAAGATGATAAACTAAACTCCACAACCATTACCAACATCCCCTCTACTCGTGCATGATCATGATACAAAACATAACTTTCAAACAAATGTAGTCATAGGTAAAAAATTAAATTTCACAACCAATTGCTTGCATCCTTATGTCTATGCATAAAAGCTAGCTTTAGGGTTGCATGTAGACACTTAATAGAGTTTAGTAGTTGTTTGATTTTGATATGTGATTACTTAGTTGGAAATACTATGGTAGATATAAGGCACATGGGGTAAAAACACTAAGGATTATTTTTAGAGTTGCATCATTTCATAGAATGAGATGAATGCAGAATGTGGATTCATTGAATAAGATGTTAAAATGGGTTTCAAAGAAAATGCAATGTGTGGTATGTGAGCGGTAGAACAAGGTATGTGTTGTGGTTCTACTATGCACACCCTTGTTTTTCCACTTGGACAAGCCCCCCCCTTTTTTTCCTTGTTTTTCCCCTCGAGACCTTTTGGTTTTTTGTTTTGTCCCTTCTTTAGGGTTTTTTCCTAGAAAATCCCTTCTCTGAAGGAAGTTTCCAAGTATTTTCGCACTTTTGTAGTTTCAAATTGATACTCCTAAGAGTTATTTTGTTGTCATTAGTTATGAGGAAGTCACATTGATTGTCAAAGTCATTCAACAAAGAAGGAAATAAAATTTGGTAAAGCACAAAAGTTATTCGATAAAAGGAAATAAGGGAATATGTAATTTCATTAAAGGCAAAGCAAGTTTAGATAGGGAGCATGGAGAATTGAGCACGGTGTTATACTAAAATACAACATCAACATGACCGAGAGATAAGATAGTTACCGAGCAAGAGGAAAATGTGTTACTGAGCATAGCAAGTCAGCATGAGGAGAATCTCTAGATACATTGAATCTAGACACCGCACATAAAATAGTTTACAAATCTTGAGGAGATTTTATGACAGAGCATTGGAGATTTAAACATGATGATTATGCATGATTACAAGGTGAGATCAATGAATGAGAATTAAATATGTTATATGCATTGAAGGAGTACCCATTGCTAGCACCAATTGAAGAGATGATTCTAGAACATCTAGCACTACTTTTAGAGTTATATATAAATGGATCTAATTGTGAAGATTAGTATGCATGTGAGAAGGAGATTGCATGTGTGAAGCAGAGATTGTAGATACAAGGTGATGAGTAGAAAAGCCACTGAGTCACAGAGCAGTAAAGATAAGAGAGTAATTATGATTCAGAATTGAATCTACCAAGCACTAAATTATTATTGTGAGAGGTACATAGTATGAGGTAATAAGTTAGCGAGCATAAAGAGTCTGATATGTATATGATTGATGCAAGTTTAATAGACAAGTTTGTGTTACTAATTAAAGAGTAATCATAATTCTAAAGTCTCTTAACCGAACAGATCTTATATTGTAAATACTTTAACCAGGTACAGTTCTTAGATTAGAATTGCAAAATCCTTTAGCAAGGTAGACTTACCATGTCTTAAGACTCTTAACTGGGTTAATACTCTTAAGAGGGTAAGCTATTAGAAATAGCTAATAGTGTATCTCTAACCCAACAAACTTTTTACTGTAGATGTAAGTTTTGTGGGTGTCATCCCCACCGCAATTTTTATCCTCTAACAAGGATTTCTGCGATACCAAAATGATTATGTAATGATTTATATGTTTTATGTGATGCATACATAAGTTATGGAATCAATAAATGGTTAAGGAAGATAGTTTAAAAGTATTTTATAGTACTGGTTCACCCCTCCCCTCTCATTACTCACCTTTCCATACCTAATCCAACATAGACTTCTTTGGGTTTTTGGACCCCCAAAAGTTTGAATTGCTTAAACCACTCACATACCTAAAAGTTCCCGAGCCTTTGCAATTTCATAGTATCATACTCACAGAGGTCCCCGAATCTCTGAAAGTCTAAAACCCTGGGCCTTCAAAAGTCTAAAAACTTGAGCATCTGCACTCCCGAAGTTATCTCTCGGGATTTCAGTGTCTGACACTGTGAAGCCTGAGGGTGACATCACCTTCTACCAGAGGGTTATAAAAGGTGATTAGAGTGTTCTTTTCTTCATTCTGCGATTTGTGTCTTGAGTGTTTGATCAAGTGCTTCCACAAAGCATTTTCCTTCAAGCTTGTGGTCATTCTGAATTTGCTCGCCTTCACAAACATTCCATGCTACACCACATCCTAGCTCAATCCATGTCATAGACATCTCCTCCTTAGTTTCTTCTGAGGTTAGGGTTTTTTCTTAGGTTTTTTGTTTCAATTTTTGTTTGTTTTGTTTTGGTTTATTTCCTTTTTTTGGCTCTTAGCTTAGGGTTTTGTTTTGTTTTTTCACTCTTAGTTTAGGTTTCTTTGTTTTAGTTTTACATTGTTGTTGGGTTAGGGATTGCTTAGTTTCAATATTGTTTTTCTCTCTTTGTCTCAGTCTGCAAGGGTCCAAAAGGACTATTCCCAAAATTGCCAAGTTGAAATTGTCTTTTGGCATTTTGGCCTTTGAATGTCTATTGTTTCTCAATCTACAATATCCTCTGAAAATCTCTTTTCAACCCTTTTTCCTTTCAGCGTCTGAAAGATTAAAGAAATCTTTGGTTCTTCAAAATATTCCAATCCTTCATTTTCCTTCAGCCTTTCAAATTTTTGGTCTTTCAGCCTCCAATGGTATCCAAAATCCCCTAACAGTCTGTTTCTCCACAACATTGAAGGAAGAAAGGTATTCTCTTTCGTCCTTTCGACCTCTGACAAAATCTTGCAAACCCAAACTCTGAAACACCAAAAATCCTTTTAATGCTAATACCTTGACCTTTTCGCTCTTTCATCTTGTCAAAGGCTGATTATTTCTTCAGTGTGTGCACTTTTGAAACCTCGAAAAATGAAGTTTAAGTCTTTATTTTGTGGTTTTTATCTTTTGGGTTTGATTTTATGGGATCTTTGAGACATTCTTGCTTGAATCTTTTGGTTTTTAGTAAGGTTTTAATGACTATTTGCATATTTTCTCTCAAGAAGCCAAAAAAGAGAGCCTCACCAACCATTAATCTCTTATTTAAAGGATATCATGCTATGTTAAAGGTTGGAAATTTTCACAATGAGATTACATGTACTAATATCGAGAATGCAGACTGGAATGAATTTTTAATAAGGTGTGCCAACCTAGAGGGAAGATATGAAGATTGCACTTCTTTTGTATATTCAAGCTTAGTCAATGTTGCGGCACATCTGGTGTCTATCTTATCTTTAGACTTGGTCATGACCCTTGCACAACACTTTGTTCCTATTGAGAGGGAGGTAAAGAATAAAATAGGGGATGTGGTTCTCGACCTCAGGCTGGACAACATCAAATATGTTTTTCACCTACCCAAAGGAGTTGATAAATCCTATGCATTCTCTATTGATAAGGGTTGACAATGGTTCAACAATGACCTTCAGTTGTCTTATGAAATTGTCAACAAGAAGTACCTGGTACATCCTCTTCCAAAAAATAAGATGAAAATAATAGACATGAGGAGAGGATATCTGAAAGATGACATTCAGGTGGCGGTAACCATAATAAGAAGATTATATAGTCTTCCCAAATCTATCCAACTTGAACCTTGGATGATTTTTTTGATTGAAAGGATTAAAGGAAGAAGGGCTAGATTTGACTGGGCCACTATCATATGTGACAACCTTGAAAATTAGTTGACTATGGTGAATAATGATCCCCATTTTTATATGGTTTCATACATTGTCTATCTACTTACCACCAAGGCAGAGTACCCCGACTTAATAAATACAAGAGCTATAGGCCAACTTAATGTATTGCCATTTATTGTATATCCACAACTCGTAAGAAAAAAACAATTGGCTGAAGATAGCATGGGATACAAGATTCTTAATGATGCTTTTGTCTTCACAATCATTCATTCAATTGAGGGTGATTATGCAAAAAGACTTTCAGAAGAATTTGCTTCTAAAGTAAAGGCCTTAGGTACCTTTTATATCCAATTCAAGACCTTCACATACATTAGAGTGATAGGAAGTACTCTAACACCAAAGAAGATTCCAAGTTATCCATTTGACCAAGTAATTCTCTTGGAGATAGTAAGACAACTCTTTGACGCTTATGAGCACATCAAGCACAAGAAGAAGCACTGTTGGGACTTTCTCATTTCCATCAGCCAGCATTCTCTTCAAGACATGAAGGTGTGCAAGTCTCTATCTTTTGAATGGGATGAGTACCCATTGAAATATCTCAATTTGATCAAAACTAGGTTTGACCCCATAGGCACCTATAGCTGCATTATGGGAAGGCACTATGTTCATGACCACATTTTAAGGATCACTAGATGAATTGCATAGATGATTACAAGGTTAGAATCTGAGACTATTACCAGATGATTCTAGAACTGGCACAAGATGCCATACTCCTCTGCATCCCACCTAAAGTATGGGAGGCAAATTCTGAAGATGTGTTGGACCCACTATATAATGAGGATAAGATATACACAAGGGCCATACTGAATGCCAAAGTTGATAAAGAAGAAAATGATGACATAGACTTCAAAGCCAACAACATAATTAAAATTACCAAAGATTTGATTAAACACTCATTAAAGATGGATATTGTACCCATGAAGCAACAACATGACCCATTTTCTAAAGGGGAGAAAAGAAAAGGAGAAAGGGTATTGATACCCTAGTTTAAAGGGGAAACTCCTCAAAATCTTGAGACAGTATATAGGCATGGTAGACCAACTATTTATGGTTCAAATTTAAAGGTAAAGCCAACCAGAACCAAGATGATAGGGAGTATGTCTCCACCTACTGATCAGTCTTCTGATGTCCAAGGACAAACATCTTCTTCATGAAGGTCCGCAATAATAAAAGACACATGACCCATAACTATTGAGGTGGAGAAATGGAAAGTATACAAAAGGAAGAGATCATTTACATCCCCTTAATTAGAAACCATACAAGAGAGAGATGAGGAAGAAGAAGAGGAAGATAATGTACCCTTGTCTCATAGAAGTTGATCAGGAACAACTTCTAAGGAAAAGAGAGTTTGAGAGAAGAGCCCTCCCAATGATGCTACCACAGGAGTACAAGAGAAGGAAATGGATCTACGGGAGTCCCTTGGTGATAGACTATATGTTTCTAATTTTGATGATATCCCTATTTTTAAACATAAAATGTCAGAGCAACCAATGCCAACACAAGAAACACATTTTGAAGATCAATTACCATTCACTTTCTCTCCTCCTCCATCTCAGTTTATTGACCCCACTATTGAACAAACAATTGAAGAACCGACCATTAAGAAGGAGCCATAACCACCAATATAGAAGGATTTCCTTGAAATATAGAAAGAGGAGCTAGATCAAGTAGAATATTCACATGAAATCCTACTAGATAAGGAGAGAACAGTTGATCCACCTCCTGCACCTACTCCTCAAACTCTGGTACAAACTCCTCCACCAAATTTTCCAACTCCTCCACCTTTGGTACAACCTCCTGCACGTACTCCTCCACCTCTGGTACTACCTCCAACACCTACTCCTCCACCTTTAGTGAAACTTCCTACACCAACTCCTCCACCTTCTCATCCCATATTTTCTTCTAATTTGACCACTAAAGATGTGGAAAAATAACCAAAAGAATCAGAAAGGGAAGAGATAAATCCTCCTCATGAGGACATGTTATAAGAACAACCAATGGAAGTGGAAGAGGAGGAAGCAAAAGGAGAAGAAAATTCAGAAGAGAGAGAAGCTATGGAGATAGAAGAGGAAGAAGCTCAAGTAAAAAGGGGGATGAATTTTGTGTTGATTGCTCCATATGAGCCCATAAACGCATTCACCAAGCCAAAGTGGTTCACAAAGGATATACAACCAAGGACAAGGGTATACTATGAGGAAGAAGACATTGACATCCCTATATTAGTTCAAACTTTCCATTAGGGAGAATCTATCACCTGAGAAAGAACACTTTCATATGTCACTCAAGATCATAGGTGTCGTTGGAAGGCACAGGTAGTCTTATCAATGATTGATGCTAGAATTTCAGAGATAACTCATAAGGACTATAATTTTGATGAGGTTGATCTAGTTGAACCTATAAGGGAGGGTATTAAAACATTGGCTACACTTGGTTTGAAATATGCCTTGGGGTTCATGGACAAAGATGAGGAGAAAATTGAGGTATTGACAGAGTAGAATGAAGCTATGAAGATATTTATTCTTAAAACATAGAGTCCCATTGATCTAAATAATCTTGAAGCCTCATTACATGTTATCCTAGAGAAGAGAGATACCCTTGAATTTTCAATAGAGGTTCCACATTCTTTCATTCAGGCCTACTCAGACTAGAAGGTAGATTTTGAAGAGTTCAGATTGGCCACTATCCAAGCAATTTTGAAACAATTCATAATTATTCTTTGGGAGGTTACCAAATTGGTATATATGGTAGGCAATGATGAGGGATGAGATGTGAAAATTGGCAAATTAAAAAAGGTTCTTAGGGACCTTAAAATAATAAGGAAGTAATGCTTCCAAGTCTTGGTGAAGATTTATGAAGGGTCAGAGTTGGACAATTTTGAAACTTGGATAAGGACATAGCTCGAGCCCTAAAAGTTTATAAAAAATGTCTGAGTAAAATAAGTAAGAAACAAGAAGAAATAATGGATTGGGTCGAGGAAATTCAAAAGTTCTTTGAGGGGATTAACCTTGATCTTTTTCACTATTAAAATAACCACATGATGTACATGATAAATAACATTGTACAATAGTTTGTGGGAATTTTGGTTGGTGTGAAAACAAAAGAAGACCTCCAACAAATTTTTTACCAAAATGAGGATATGCAAAGTATGTTGGGTCGTGAAGAAGAGATTAAATATTTTGCTACAGAGTTGGCTACCTTTAGAGAGAAGCAACAACAATGACTTGATAATATTCAAATGGGGGACTTCAAAAAAGTACAAGAGATAGTGGAAAGGCTTCAAAAAGCTCATCCATAAATCCTTCCAAATGACTAAGTGTTTGGTTTTGGACCTAGTCAAATTTTGCAGTGAGGAACTTTTTTGACACTTACCCATTTTTTTAGTTCATATTTTTGGCCTTATAGACTCCGAAAGTCCAAAATTTTGAGGAACCATAAGGTTTTTGACTTAGGTCAATTTTTAGGGTGTCATTTTTTTGGAGTTAGGGTCAGGGTCCAAAATTTATGAGCTGCTTCATCAAAGAGTTTTTGTCTTGAAGAGCTAATTCTAGGTTAGATTTGATGCATTGTTGGGGTTATTTTTTATCACTTTGGGGATATCAATCAATTGCAATCATTAAGGGGAGCTTTGACAAAGATTCCAAGGAAGAAATGCAAGTTTTAAAAGAAGAATTCAATTCAATCAGCGATGGAACTCTAGTTGTGATCTCTTTTTTACTCGATGGTTTTGGTTTGTTTCCTTCTTATAAATGTGTTGCACATGGATTAAATCCATGTTGGGTTGTTTAGAGCTGCCTTAGGAGTAGTTTTCTTTAGTTTAGAAGTTCTTTTTCAATTTTTTTCATAGTTGAAACCCTAGCTACAATTTTCTTATTTTCAAAAGGTGAAGTGCTATATAATGCATCAAAATAATGTAATAAAGGTTGACATTTTTCTACAATAAAGTTTAATTCATCTGGTGCTTCAATCATAGTGTGAAATTCTGCTATCTTTGAGAAATTTATGAATTTGTGTTTGTTGATTCATCTACTTCAGAGAGCCATTTGTTTTATTGCGTGTTATGTCTACGATATTTAGTAGCTTGGAGTTTATCACTGTTGCATCTTCTTGTTGTGACAAATTATTGAGGAATTCTTACTTTCACGCTTAAGGATAAATTTCTCTTATGTGTACGCACATTCATGGAAGCTTCATGATTTGATGAGTTTTGAGAAACATCACATCAGTTATTTATGTTCCGTTAATGATTGCACCTACATCTTATGATTTGTGAGCTATTTTGATTTGTATTGCGTATGGTTTTCCTTGAAATTCCTTGATGGTTTAATTTGCAAGCTTGGTATATCAATGGTTTATGCCTCTAGGAATTTTCTTATAAAATCATTTGATTTTATTCTCTCATTACTTTCAACTAGTTCTTGTTTATTTAGAAATCTGAGTAATTGTAGATTTATGTTCAAATTGCAATAGAAATTATATGTTCATTTGAACCTAGAAAATACAAAATAAGTTGTTTTGTTAAGATTTGTTTTGTAGCTTCTCCAAGATTTGAACCAAAAAAGGCCTCCTCGTGAACAGTTTCACATTTATATTCGATTGAGCTATCCATACGGTTGAGAACCAATCTAAAAGGAACCTTGGAAGTGATTTTATCATTCTTTCAAGAGGGGAATTTTCACTCCAAATTCCTAGTTGTTGTCTCGTGTAAAAATGATGCTAAAAAATATGGCATCCATCAAAGCCCACAACATGAATAATCTATCAAACATGTATGCACAATATGGAATCAATAACAATGCACTTGATTATAGAGATAAATTTATCAATGTGTATGTTATAATTGGAAATGCCTTGGAAGATGTGCCTACAAAATTTGAAAGATGCACATGAATACTTTTACAGAGTGTCTCAAGGAGATTTTGGATGAAGTAAAATAATTGTAATATTTGCCTAAAAAATGTGGATTCATAACCAAATTAGTTGGATCGATTTATAGAACCCCTCGAGGTGTTTTCTCAAAATCGAATGGAATGAGATTAAATTGTTACAGAATGTGAAGGAAATCTTGTAGGGAAAATCTCAAAATCTGAATCAGGAAGTGAAATTATATTACAAATTTTTCTTGATAGAAAATTAAATTTATGTGAATATGATGAAGTTGAAAATACATTATTTAGTGAATCATATCTCACAAAATTGTTAGTTAAATAAAAGGGGTAAAAGGCTAGTTTGTGAATGAAGGTTGGACAAGGGGTGATTTTTCTAGGCAAAAGAGAAAAGCTATTAATGCAAAATAGTTTCTCATATGGAAACAAATTAGTGTTTTCTCCAAAGAGTATAAAATCATTTCACGTGAACTTTGGGAAATGTTATTTTCTTCAGAATCTCATCCAAACATGCAACTAGAGAACACAATCAGGCTTTGATCTCAGAAAAAGAAGTTGTTTATGATTCTTCCAAAAACAAATAGAAGTGACATTAGTGCATCTTACAAGGTGCCTCATGATACATGGGATCAAACAAAACACAATGAGAGTAAAGATCAAAAGGAAGTGGTTTAATCGATTTGGAAGGAAAATAAGGCACTACAAACTAAAACCAATATTCACACAGTAGACAAGTAGGAAAGAGATGTTAGGGATGATGACCACATGTATGGCCCCTCCACTACCCCACTCCTATGGAATTATGAATTATATGTTAGTGAACTCATGAAGTTGAAAGAGTGGCTTGAATGTATAGAAGCAAAGAAGGAGCTTGGGAATTCAAGTTAAAAGAAATCACATAATTTTGTATGAATCTTGAAAAAGAAAATAAGATACTCAAAGAAGAAGTTGTGAAATTACAAAACACCATGGTAAGAAGACAAGATGAGTTAATCGCTATAAAATAAGAGCAGCTCAAAACAAGAACAATAAATAAGGAGAGTTCAAAAAATATAGATAAATGATACAACACAATGGAAGAAATCCAATTAGCAATGGAAAACATTAGAATAAAAGAATATAAAATAAAGCAGAAAGTAGAAGCAACCAAATCGTGGATGCTGATGGAGCTCAAAATTGTAGTGAAATTTTGGGATCTACATAATGAGAAGACCCTAAAAAATAGATATATTTACCCATGAATCACTCACATATTAGAGGATGCTTTATCAGAGACAAAGTATTCAATGAATGTTGTGAAGTATATTTATTCTAATTAGTTACATGTGGAATCTACGACTTGTGAAATTATTGTATACATATACTCTTAAAAGATAGTATCATAGGTGTGACTTGCCTTTACACCGATCTCACTTTATACAAATATACATAAGTAACGACAAGACTAGAAGATAGCTAGCTTAATGGTAAAAAAGTCATCAAAATAATTGATATAAATCACAAAGAGGGAAGAGATTTCAGAAGTTTTCCTTACAAAAGTAAGCTATACCGATGAGGATTCATCGACAAAAGTTACACTGGTGGGAAGAAAAAGGTAGTAAGCCAGGAGATATCGACAATAGTCCCACCAATAAAAGGATGTAGAGAATACCTACTTGGCAAAAGCTATCCTGATAAATTAATTGGCAAGACTAAAGAAATCAGAGAGAAGTTTTAAATGTCTTATCGATGACCAATAAGGTCATCGATAAGACCTATGTTGAAAAAGAAAGCTATTATCGGTGAAATTTTTGTGGAGTTTCATCGGTGTAGTCGATAACTAGCCAGATAATAACTAAAAAGTCTCATTGACACCTGTTGAAAAGATTGGGGTGTCTATTTAAGAGACTAGGGTTTCATAGTGAAACTAATGCCAGAAGGAGACTATAGAGATATTGTGTGAACAAGCTTCATGCATGCCTGATCATACTGGTTGAAGAAGAACTAAACTACAGAATAGTATTGAGCATTAGAAAGCTTTACCGAGGGATGGTAAGTTGTTGAATGTTGATGAACTGAATATGAAATATTGATCAAAGGATTTTATGGACTTAGTATAGATATAAATATCTTCAAATCAAGTTGCATTGTAATCAAATCACCTGATGTTACATTTTAACCATTGCAATAAGATAAAATCTCTTAATCGAGTGGACTTGAAAGTCTTATTATGTCATTCATAGAATGTACATTGTTATCCTGTCAACCCCATAGTGAATGTTGGTTGGATGATAATTGTTAGTGTTAAATCCTCTAACAAAGTCACACCTTACTATGTATGAGTGAATGTGACCTCAAATTCAACACACACGCAACATGATCATTACTCACATGATCGGATTACAGAAAAGAATATGAGTTATTCAATCCGAAATACGTAGTGAAGCGATCTGTTGCCTCCTATGTAGATGGGGTGTTTTCAAGATTGCTCTTAGATCGAAAGCCAACAACCATAAGACCGAACTACAATGAAGGATTTTAAAGAAAAGCATATGCATGAAAAAAAATTGCAAGTAATCTAGAATGAATGCATGTTAATCTAGAAATGAGAATGCAAGTTCTTTTTGGTATTTTCAAATAAGAATGCAACTAGATTAAGAACAAGATAAGCAAATTAATTAAATAAGAAATGCAATGTTATACTAAAATGAACTAACTAAAATGATAACAATCAAAAGCTATGAATCACAAAGAGTGTAGTAGAATTTTGGCATAATCTATGTGCTCTCAAAAAGTTCCTCAAAAAAATGTAGTAGAATTCCACTATAATTTCTATGCTCTCAAAAAGTCCATTTGAATGAGAAAAGCAAGCTCTTAAATAGAAAAGGAGGGGAATCTTGCATGTAACTCCTTTTGCCACATGTGGGGTGTGACTCTTCACTTCCCATTAAGGCTCTTCACTTTTTTGACAAATAAACATGGAATTATTTAATCAAAGAGTGGAATTTATGCCACATGTGAGGTGTGACTAGTTTGAATAATTTGAATAATTAAATTCAAATAGAAAGATGTCCACTCAAATAATTAAATAATGATATTAATTCCTTTTTTGATGTGTAATTAGCTAAAGGGGTAGATTTAATTTAATTTAAAGCACTTAGGACTTTAGAATTAAATTAATTTATCATAGGGATAATTTAGCTAATATAAGTCAAAGACTTTTAGGAATTAATCTAGCATTTGATTATTGCAATTTAGGGTCTTTGCAACTGACATCAAGTCAAATAGAGTCAAGTAGGAGAGAGAAAATTGCCTAGTGAGATAGGACTTTGATGACATAGAATTGAAGAAATATACCAAAATTGCCTGAAATAAATAGGTGCCAATTTTGGGGTATTACACTTACAGTGTGTTTTTTAACCTTTAATAGGGTTGGGTCTTCACTAAGCTCACTTCAGAAGAGTGAAATTTTTTTGGGTTACTGGTCCCAGGTGGTTTTTCCCTTTACAGGGTTTCCACATTAAATCTCTTGTGTTATGTGTTTATGTGGTAATTGTTTGGATATCATATTTTACATATTGCATATTTGATTTGGTCGGTAATCTCTATGAGCAATTAATTGGTAATCGGTAAAAGCACAAACAGATTAGTATTTTATGTTCACCGAGCTACATAATTAGCTGAATTTATTTTGTGATATACATTTTGTATATGGGACTGTGGATAACTGATTCACCCCCCTCTTAGTTATTCTAACAATTGGTATCAGAGCTTGTTGGTTGCTTGGAATAGAGTTTTAAGGACTTCAGCACAAAGATCACAAAATGTATAAGAGGGAAGTGCCAAAGTTGAATAAGGACAACTTTACAATATGGCAAAGCAGAATGAGACTGCATATATCTGGGATTGGGAATTTTGCCCTCACCCTATTGGATAATGGCTACTTAGCACTGCCTACAGGACCTTTGACTCTTGATCAGTTAAGAGATAGACATGAGCATAATGTTACTATGATGGAGATTGATGTTGCTCTATCAGATGCTGAATTTGAAGATGTCAAGGATTGTGTTACCTCAAAGGAAATGTCGGATAAACTTGCCCAAGTTTATAGTGGTGATGATAAGTCAAGAGAGCCAGAGCTGAAAGTTTAAGAGGAAGATTCAATGATATGAAAATGAAAGAAGGAGAAAATATAGTGCAGTATACAAACTGAATAAAGGAGGTAGTCAATGTTATCAGAGGATTTGATGGTGTCATTAAAGAAGATACAGTGGTAAGCAAAATTCTTAGAACCTTATTGCCTGTTTATGCAATTAGAATATCTACAATACATGAAATGAGGTCTACACCTGGCAACATTCTCACTCTTGATAATTTGATTGGTAAGCTAACAACCTTTGAGCTGAACAACTATGATAATAGTGTTGTACCGCCTGTTGAGTCTGCTTTCATGACTTCTCTGAGGATCAGTAAGTCTAGTAGTAGAAGTAATAATGATGATAATGATAGTAATACTGATGATGAGCTTGATGAGCTTGAAGCTCTTATGGCCAGGAGATTACCTAAAGGTAAAGGTAGATATAGGGGTAAATTGCCTATAGCATGTTTTAACTGCAAAGAAGTTGGTCATATTGTTGCTAGATGCCCGAACAGGAAAGAAGATGATATAAACAAAGACCAATCTGGTGAAGGAAGCTATGGGAGGAGAAACAATAGAGGTTACTAACACTACAACAAAGACAATCGAGACAACAATGACAAAGGTAAAAAGGTATGTTACATTGCTGAAGAGAATGCTACTGATACTGACTCAAATGATGATGTAGAAGTAGTATTTGTTGCTATGAAGGATGATTTTGAGGAAGAAGAAAAGTATGTAGAGACAACACTGATTTCTAAGGTTAATAAAAATGATACATGGATCATTGATAGTGGTTGTACCCATCACATGACTGGTGATGAAGAAAAATTTGATCATCTTGAGCAATATAATGGAGGCTCTGTAAAAATGGGTAATGATACACCTTGTATGGTTAGAGGAAAGGGATCTTTACTGATAAATGATAAAATCAAATGTGATAATGCTTATTGGGTAGAAGGACTAAATTAAAATTTGCTAAGTGTGGCACAACTTAACAACTCAGGTCACCGAGTAGCTTTTGAGAGCAAACAGGTTAAGATATTTGATGATGGAGGAAAACTTGTTGGAACAGGAGCACAAATGAAAGGTAACTTGTTTTATCTTGATAATGATAAGTCTTCCTATTTAATAATGAAAAATGAGGATGCATGGTTGTGGCATAAAATTTTATGTCATGTAAACTTTGATAGCATGATTAAAATCAGTAGAAAGAAAGAGGTTAGAGGTTTGCCTAGCCTAACAAAGCCAGATCATGTTATGTGTCATGAATGTCAAAAAGGGAAAATGACAAAATCTAGTTTTAAGAGTAAAGATTATTCAATAAAGATAATTTTGGAGCTAGTTCACACTAACCTATGTGGTCCCATGAGAACACAGAGCTATTATGGAGATAGATACTTCATTCCGTTTGTTGATGATTACACTAGATTAATGACTATGATGTTTTTAAAAGAGAAATTAGAGTCATTTAAGATGTTTAATGGTATAAAGAAAAGGTAGAGAAAGAAACCGGTAAGGAACTAAAATGCTTGAGATCTGACAGAGGTGGTGATTTTATTTCTGATGAATTTAGTAACTATTGTAATGAGCATGGTATAAAAAGATAGGTTTCTGCACCAAGAACACCTCACCAGAATGGAATTGTTGAAAGGAGGAATAGATCAATTGTTGATTGTGCAAGGACACTGATGTTGCAAAATAATGTTGCTCAGACATAGTGGAGAGAAGTAGTTAGCACATCTGTCTATGTGCTAAACTGAGTACAATTGAAGGACACAAACAAAACACCCTACGAGCTATGGTTTGGTCACAAACCGACTGTAAGTTACTTTAGAATTTTTGGTAGCAAATGTTTTATTCTAAAATATGTAAGAAATGGAAAGTTTGACTCTAAAGGGGATGAAGGGATATTTCTTGGATATTCCACTAAAATCAAAGCCTATAAGTGTCTGAATAAAGTTACTAATAAAATGATTGAAAGTACTAATGTTAGGGTTGATGAATTTGATACTAAGAACATTGAAGAAAGCACTAGGGAGCTGGAAGATTATAGTAGATTCACTTACATTGAACAACCAGAGTACCTACCGAAGCTACAGACTGTGACAACTAGTCATCAGGAAAACAACACTGAGGAACAACAAAGAGAAACCGACGATCAGGAAGGACCTACCGAGCAAGCACATGAACCTGAACAGGATGAAAAACAAAGAAGAGATCAAGTACTGGCTAGATTTGTCAAAAGACATCATCCTGAGAACCAAATCATTGGTGACAAGCAAGCTGGCATGATGACAAGAAGTAAGTTGAGACAAGGTACATGCTTAGTTTGTGAGTTTGAACCGAAAAATGTTAAGGTTGCATTGGAGAATGGAGAATGGTTAAATGAAATGAATGAAGAGATAGAACATATAGAGAAAAACAAGACATGGACTTTAGTACCTAGGCCTAAAGATAAGAATGTTATCGGTACTAAATGGATTTTCAGAAACAAGTTGAATGAAAATGGAGAGGTTACAAGAAACAAGGCGAGACTTGTATGCAAGGGTTATGCATAGGAGGAAGGCATAGATTATGGTGAGATTTTTGCACCTATTGCTAGACTAGAAGGAGTTAGAATGTTACTTGCATATGCAGCACATAAGAAGTTTAAATTTTATCAAATGGATGTTAAGTCTGCATTTTTGAATGGGATACTAGAAGAGGAGGTCTACATCGAACAACCATAATGGTTTGTTTGATCCAGATAAGAAAGATATGGTATGTAGACTACATAAAACTTTATATGATTTAAAGCAAGCACCTAGAGCCTGGTATGAAAGGCTGCATACTTATTTGTTAAGTATTGATTTTGTTAGAACTAGTGAGAACAAAAATTTGTATATGAAAGGAGATACTAATGATACTATCTTGATTGCTGAAATATTTTTGGATGATATTATTTTTGGAGGACAAGATCATATATGTAAATCATTTTCTAATGAGATGCGCAAAGAATTTGAAATGTCTATGTTTGGAGAGATTAAGTTCTTTCTAGGATTGTAGGTTATTAAGCAGAATGATGGAATATTCATCACACAATCAAAGTATATAAAGGAAGTACTAAGAACATTTGGCATGTTAGATGCTAAACTAGTTGGAACACCGATGGTCATAGGTTGTAAACTGACTAAAGATGATGAAACTACAGAGGTTGTACCGATCTATGTTTGGTAAGTTGATGTATGTAGTGCATAGTAGACCAGATATTGTACATGTTGTGGGAATTGTTGCTAGATTTTCTACAAATCAGAAGGAGTCACACATGATTGTAACTAAAAGAATCTTAAGATACCTGAAGAAAATAGAGGACTATGGATTATGGTATCCTAAGGAAGGGAAGTTTGAACCAAGAGTTTACACTGATGGAGATTGGGATGGAAATATAGATGACATGAAGAGTACCACCAGAGGAGAATTTTTCTTTGGTGAAAGACTTGTTACTTGGACAAGTAAGAAACAACCTTGTATTTCTCAATCTACTGCCGAAGTAGAATATGTTGTTGCTGCCACAAACTATTCAAACATTGCCTACATCAAGCAAGTGTTGGAAGGGATGAACGAGGTAATCACTAAGTTGGTGATTATATACTGTGACAACACAAGTGCAATTAATATTTTAAAGAATCATTTAATACACTCAAAGACCAAGCACATCTCTATAAAGTATCACTACTTAAGAGAACAAGTACATGAGAAGCAAGTTAAATTAGAATATGTTACATCAAAAGAGCAACTTGATGACATATTTACCAAGCCTCTATCGAAGGAAACTTTTGAATATTTGAGGACTAGACTTGGGGTCATCCCCTATCTACCAGTCACTAATGTGATCTAGAGGTTGCATCAGCCTAATCTTATTAGAAGATCATTCATGTTGATGCAACATAGTTCACAATTTGGATTCTGTCTAAGGTTGTGAAAGATTTCAGGAACAAAGATTTGCATATTGGTATACTGAGATACAAAGATACATTGTATACACCGGACAACAAAGAGTCACATGGCTAATACCGAGCTATATGTTTGTTTGTTTCTTTGGCATTGCTGTCAAAGGGAGAGATAAACAATATGATAATCGAGGAGATTACTAGAACATCTGTCTAAGGGAGAGACAATCTGAGAAAGTCGGGGAGAGATTTGAAGATTTGTTGCTGAGAACATAAGGAATTTGAGAACTAGAAAAACCATATCTACATAAGAAAGTCTGCATTTGTAATGTTGTTATGTAACGTAGTGATTAAACATATTAAGCTAAGGAGAGCTTACCGAGCTAAAACATTTGTTTACTGAGTTGTAGAATACATGTTTGGTATGGGTATGGTACACTTCATATTGCTTGAGTTGCCATCAATGCCAAAGGGAGAGATTGATGAACTACAACTGATTGAGAACTTGATTGATGAAGAACAAGTGATTAGAGATCACCGAGCACTGAATTGCTATGTAAGATAATTGAATCAGTCTTTATGTTGTCATTGATATCAACTAGTTTGATAGTACTTATCACGGTAGTTGCAAATATCTACACATCTGTAAAAGAGGAGAGAAAAGATGAAGAACCAAGATATCTACATTGAGGAAGAAGGATATGACATATGAGGATAAGGAATACTCTTGGTAACTTATTGATG
Organism: Chamaecyparis obtusa; assembly: GCA_027943335.1. Taxonomy (NCBI): domain Eukaryota; kingdom Viridiplantae; phylum Streptophyta; class Pinopsida; order Cupressales; family Cupressaceae; genus Chamaecyparis; species Chamaecyparis obtusa. Next base: position 1,705,308 of record BSBK01000678.1, on the reverse strand, counting down.
AGTCTATGACTTCATATTGTTGATTTGATTATGTTGCATTAATCTGTTATGAAGATAGAAGAAAAATGTTACAAAGCAGTGTGGTCGGTTAATGAAGCATTCTAGTATACACCGAGCCAGTGTAGTGTATACTGAGTGATAGTATCAACTGAGCTTGTGTTCACCGATGCATTTCTTTGTTAACCGAGTATGGACAAAAGAACTAAATGATTAGTTTAGCCGACAGAAATTGATGAGATGTAAAGTGTATGATTACGAGGTGGAAAGATAAAGTTTGTTGTAAGATCTATGACTAACAAAATTCAAGGAAGATCTAAAGGATGGAAACAAAATGTGTTACTGAAACATCAGCCGAGGAAGGTTTAAGCGACAAAATCAACGAAGGAGATTAAGTGGCAAAATCTGATGGATGAAAAGAAAATGGTTTACTTGTCTATTTAAGAGACTAGAGTTTCACAGTGAAACTAATGCTGGAAGAAGGAGATTGTAGAGATATCACATGAACAAGCTTCATGCATGCCTGATCATACTGGTTGAAGAAGAACCGAACTGTAGAATAATACCGAGCGTCAAAAAGCTTTACCGAGGGACAGTAAGTTGTTGAATGTTGATGAACTAAATATGAAATAATGATCAAAGGATTTTATGGACTTAGTATAGATATGAATATTTTCAAATCAAGTTGCATTGTAATCAAATCACCTGCTGTTACAGTTTAACCATTGTAATCAGATAAAATCTCTCAATCGAGTGGACTTGAAAGTCTTATTATGTCATTCATAGAATGTACATTGTTATCCTGTCAACCCCATAGTGAATGTTGGTTGGACGATAACTATTAGTGTTAAATCCTCTAACAAGGTCACACCTTACAGTGTGTTTTGTAACCTTTAACAAGGTTGGCTCTTCACCGAGCTCACTTCAGAAGAGTGAAAAGTTTTTGGGTTACCGGTCCCAAGTGGTTTTTCCCTTTACAGGGTTTCCACATTAAATCTCTTGTGTTATGTGTTTATGTGGTAATTGTTTGGATATCATATTTTACATATTGCATATTTGATTTGGTCGGTAATCTCTATGAGAAATTAACTGGTAATCGGTAAAAGCACAGATATATTAGTATTTTATGTTTACCGAGCTGCAGAATTAGCTGAATTTGTTTTGTGATATACATTTTGTATTTGGGACTGTGGATAACTGATTCACCCCCCTCTCAGTTATTCTAACAACTTATACCGATGAAATAGAATGGAAGGACTTATACCGATAAAGAAATAATATGGACAACAATGGAATGAAATATATCAACAAAGGTAACACTGATGGAAGAATGAAAGATCACAAAAAGGAAGTTGAAACAATCATGTCGATGAACATCATGAGGGATACCTATAGTGATCATCGACATAGTATACTATTATTGGGAGGAACATAAAATTGTATTGTTGATACCCGATGAGCATATCAGGAGAACATACACTGATATGGCATTTGAGGGAAATAAATCAGGTAGGGACACTCTGATTGAAGGATATTGATATAGCTATCCACTATCGAGAGAATGATTGAAATATTGCGCTGATACCCGATAAGATCATTGAGGAAACACTTTTCGATGGAATAATAGCTAGAGGAACTACAAAAGGACATTGATAAGACCTATAGTGATAGGTGATTTAAGGATGATATGATAGGGGAAACATACGTTGATAAGAGAATGAACAAATGCTCTAGATCCTATTGTTGAAACATACATTGAAAATGATGGAACAAGGGAATTGGAGAGATTCATGCCCATGACTTCATTGATATAGCTTGCATTACAAAATAAAAAAATGAAAGTCACACTGATGACCGATGGGTGAAGCAGTATAGCATATACTGATGATCAGGAATACATCACTCTATCGAGATAGTAAATGGTATGTAAAAGAAAAACTTGATAGATTAAATAAATTAAAAGACTCACATGAGACATTGTAATCATTAGATTACATAAGCATTTAGTAAAATCAATATGCACAACATTCATACCAAAATTGTGGGGAACTAGCAAAAAGGAACCTACATAAATAGAGTTCACATATGCCATTTCTCGTAAGATCATTTTGAAAATAAAATTTCTCAAATGGAGGCTTCCAGTGCATTAGGAAGGAAGAGGCCAACCAAGAGTAGAGAATCAAAAGAGAAAAAAGTCATGCTGGAGGAGCAACATGTATAAGTAATGTGTTATCCATGTCAAAGAATGTGAAACTAGAACACAAATATAATGATGAGCATGAAGAATGGACTGTGGAGCACCAGAGAGGGTATTTACGTCATTTTTGGACCATTTATCCATCATATACCCCTAAAATAGCTTTAATATACCTCTAATATGCCTTAACAACTTATAAAATGGTAATTAATTGCATAAACTAAGGTAATTTCGGGATTTGGATTTTTTTATTCAAAAGGGTGGTGTCTTTTCACCCAAAGGGGTATGAAAAATCATTCAACCATATATATGTGTGTGTGTGTGTGTGTGTGGTATAAAATATAATTAATAATGGAACAATGTCATCATCAATCAACAATGTAAATATTTTATTTTCTACTACAATTTCTACAAGTGATTTATTATACAAAAGACTTTTTGAAGCATTAATATAAATCGATATTTTCTCTAATTGGGAGTTGTGGATTTGATCATTCAGATTGATTGGTCCTTTGTGATTTTATCTCCAGAAGATAAGGCTATTTTAAAACTTCTTGTTTGGAAATTAGTCTTGTTTGGAAATTAGTCTTGTTATTCTGCAATTTGATCATTAGGATTATTAGGCACTAGTAATTCTATCTTATTGGTCTCATTAAGCTTGGGTTAAATTCAATAAGACTGATTGTGGTCTAATAGAATAATTGAAGACATTGAAGGAGAGCAGTTGATAAGAGCATTTATGTGGTGTTATCTGTCTCACTTAGCTATACATAGGATTAAAGAAGGAACTGTCTCTATTGCCCAATAGAAGAAAGGAGATGGTCTATCATCCTTAATTGAAGTCTTTTTTAGAAAGATTAAAAGAAAGAAGCAATAATACATATTCAAAATAAATAGGATATTACTATATAAAAGAATTCAAACATATTCTAAATACAATAATCAAAATATAAGTTTAGTGATTTATCAATTGTAAAATATACAATTCAATCTCCCTCAAGACCCAATTGTCATCTTGAGAGATCACACTAATTCAAAGTATAGTTACATATATGCTATAAAAAGCCTTAAACCTAGAGTTTGGGTTAAGGAATAGGTACTCCTTAACAATTCATTTCATAATCAAGGGTTTGAAGGACTTCAAAGAGGAAGAAAGGACTGATATTTTAGTAAGGGATTTTATTAAGGATCAGCTAAAGTGGTTAGACAGTATTCAACAAGAAAGTAGGATTGGAAATAAAATAGTTGAAAACATAAATAGACTTGTGAGGGTTACCTTAAGATGTGTGGAAGACAAGAATGTAGTCATTAAAAAGAAGGGAATACTTAGATGCACTCAATTCTACTTTGAAGAAGACTTGATGTTTACATGACAAGAAGATCGAATGAAAGAATGGGAGAAAGTAAAAATAGAAAGAGAAGAAGGAAAATGGGATTGGTTAAAAAATGGTAAATCTCAAATCAATGATGGACCTTCACACAAGAAATAGGGAAATGGGCCCCCATAGGATTGCCTCCATATGATCAGTTTGAATTGTAGAGGATTTTCATGGAGAGGATTGGGGTTGGGGCCCATAACACAAGGGGAAAACATCATTATTATTGAAGAAATACATGAGAATGATTCTTTCAAAGCTCCATATTTTGAAGGCTACAATGAAATCTTAGTTTGGAATAAAGGGTTTGAAACAGGTAAAGGTCATGGAGGGATCACACTCTTAATCAAAGATATGTAGGGAGGCATTATAAAAGTTGAGAAAAAATATCCAAATAAATAGTCTATATGGTTGAGAATAGTAGATAATGAGGTCACAATTTGGGTGGTGGCATGTTACTTTGCACTAAATAACTCAAAGTTTTACAAAAAGAAGAATTTGGACAATGAAGACCCATATACAACATTAAAAAAGACATATCTATTTTTAGCACTTTGGGAGATAGTCTTGGTGGGTGATTTTAATGCAATGACAACAAATAATTAGGCCATGTAGTTGGACAATAAGAGAGGAGGATACAACAATCCATTATGTCAAGATGAAAATATGGATCATGTTTAGGAAAGGGCTTCCCAAGATGAGAAATGTAATGTATCTCATTTTGGAGTAGAGCTTCTAGGTGTTTGTAGCTTATATGGATAGGTTATTTATAATGGAATTAAAAGTTGGCCACGATCTAGAGGTATTACTTGTAAAATATACAATAGGAAAAGTGTCTTGGATTGTGTTTTGTGATCTCAAGATTTCATTTCTCAAGTGTTGGATTTTAATATTGATACTTGTACTTTAAAGTTTAAATCTGATCATATGACACCTTTGTTAAATTTGGAGTTTACAATCACAATCCTCAAAAAAGAGAGAACATAAATTTTCTAAAGAAAGACCACCCACAAGGAAAAATAGTCATAAATCAAGCAAAACCAAGAATTATTTGTTGTTGCCTTGGATCAACACCTACAAATGGCAAAGGATGACCTTTCATGCAAAAATGACAAAGAAAATAAAGACCACATTGGCAACAACCTGCTTGTTCCTTAATTCACAAAGCTCTTAAATGTGCAAAAGGTCTCAGCCTAAGAAGGGAGTTAACAACACTTTTCCAAATAACCCATGGTATGAAAAAGATTAAAAATTTGCAAGAAGAACAGTCAAAGAGAATAAATCAAAAAAGGAAAGAAAAATAATCTATGATAAGTTGATAAAATCTAAAAAAGGAACTCCATGTTGAATTTCAAGGAGAAATGAATTAATCTCCTTGAATAAACACAATCCCAAAGGATTCAGGAGAGAATTTCAACAAAGGAGAAAAATGTAGAAAACAATATCACAAATGTTCAATGGTTAGACTATGAAAGTATTCTTTATGAGTGAATACAAGATAAATGGAGTCCTCCTTCAATTAACACTTCAACTGAACTCTTTTCATTGGAAGATGTCAAAAAAGGTATATAGAGTTTAGCAATTAATAAAGCACAAGGCATTGATGATTTACAGGCTAAATTCTTAAAGTCGGGAATAGAGTTTCTTGCCCCTCACATTCAAAATATTTTCAATAGTGTCGGTCAAAGCAGTTTTATGGTAGAATGGACTACTAGTGTGGTTATACCTCCCCACCAAAGTGGAGACATTAACAATCCTTCCAATTATCATACTATCATTGTCAATACACTTCTTGGTAATCTATTTGGGAGCATGATAGAATGCAGAATTAGCATTTGGGCAGAAAAAGAATAAAAGAGAGTGATTGGATAGGTTGTGTTTATACTGAAACAATCTACCATTGACCACTACATCACTCTTAGGCATCTTATTAAAAAAAATTGGGATCTCCAAGGTAGAGAATCCTTTTATTGTTTCATAGGTTTTGAAAAGGCTTTTGACACTGTTTCGAGAGACAAACTTTGGAAAAGAATGGAGGAACTCAAGATTCCAAATGAGATTAGAAAAATAGTACATAGACTTTATAAAAAAAGTTAGAGCTCAAATCAAAACTAAAGAAGGTATGTCAGAATTCTTTGGAAATGATATTGGGGTAAAATAGGAATGTCCACTCTTGCCCGCTCTATTTGGCTTTTATATTGATAAACTTTAAGATTGGTTAAACGAAACTATTGGGGAGGGCATCCAACTTATTGGTTATGTGGTGAAGTTGCTTCTTTATGCAGATGATCTCATTCTAATTTCACAAACTGCCTAGGATTTGAGAAAACATTTGAAAGCTCTAGAGATATTTCTTCAGGAGGTGTGTATGCTAATGAATACTAACTTAAAACCAAGATTATGATTTTATATTTAAAGAGTAAGAAACAACAAGATAATTTTATCTTTGAAGGAAGTTTGTTAGGGATTGTGGAGGAATAAAAACACTTAAGAATTGATTTCGCAATAGGCTCAATTGGGAGACATGTAGTGTAGTGCCGCTCCATAGTTTTTTTTCAAGTTTTATATTGCCAAACTCTTTTAGGCCACTTTCATGTGTGCATTGATATTTCACTTTTATTATGATTTTACATGTATGACACTACATGGTGAATTTTAATAAATGGATGATTATGATGGTTATATTGATGCATTTATAGGTTGTTAGTTATGATGATGTTGTACTTGTTTTGAAATGATGATTATACTTACCCCATACTTGCATGTGTATGGGGTTCTTATATGCTTTTATATTTCTGTTTGATGTGCTTGATGTGGTTGAGGGATGGAGTCATAGTTACTTTCTTGTGAGATCCACACGATCGGCCAATCCCCACCATTATATGTTGTATTTCTATACATGTATGCACATGCTTGTCTTTTATGCAAGTTTGCAGGTACCGGGCATCGACTTCCCTAAATTGTTAGGATGAGTGTGCCCTATCGCTAGTCTCAATGGTAAAAGAGGGGAGATAATGTGTAGATCCAAATCTTAACCTAAGCCATACCATTATCCTGAAATAGTGGACAAGATTATGATATTCCTACCCTTTTAAACTCATCAAGTTGACATGAGTTTATATCCTTGTTCTTGAGTATGAATGTGGGTCTTTAGGTTCTTTTGATTCTTTTGATTTTTGGTTATTGGTGTGATTCCTATAATTAGATATTTGCTATTTTAAGCTATGAGATATTATTTAATTTGAATTAATTAAATGCAATTATTAAGTTTAATTTATTATTCAAATGTTGGTGTTGATGGATCCTTAGATAATAAATTTGAGCTTTTTGATGATCTTAGGATATGTCCTTGAAGGTGTATATTGATATTTTTAGGTGATGTTAAGTATTGGAGAGCAAGTCACCATCGAGCAGACCCAAGGCACGAAACCCACGTGTGGGAATCTATTTTCTTTGCATTTGCATAAGTCTATGGGTTGGAAGCTTATGAAATTGGAGGTAGCATAACGCGGCCTCACCTCCCCGAGGTTTTCATCACAAGCGAGTGATTGGTAGTACATAATGGCTTTAATGAGTAGGTATTGTACTTGATGAAGTGATGATGGCATTGGTAGAAGCATTTGTAGAGGTTTTGAATGACTTTTATATTGGGAGAAGCGAAGGGTAGTTGCATTGTCATCAATTTTTTGAAGCTGCAGGGCAGAAGTAATGGAGGCCAATTTCTCACTGAGCACAAAGAGACAAATTTAGGATTTCAAAGGTCCCATTACATGAAAAAGATTGGGTAATGTTTTTAAAGTAGATGGAGAGGATTTCTAGGTGGACATCTACAATATCTTTGGGGAGCACTATCTACAATAGTGGTGGAGACCTCGCACAAACCTCAACATTTTGTCTCTATTCCTGGCCCTAGGGCTCATGGTGGTGGATTCAAAGGATGAAGTGAGAGTGGTGGTGAAGCAATGCATGGTCATCAAGTGGATCGAAGGGATAGAGGAGGTTATTTAGAGGGCGAAGGTGGGTGTGGGTTTACATATGGGTAATGTTCCCATTTGTTTGATTGGGCATGGGCGTTGGGAGTTACAACCCTTGGTCATTTGGTCTTGTGCCAACCTGGAAAATGTTCAATTGGCTCGTGCTCATGGTGGTTGGGTTACATTGGTGGCATTGCTAGAACAACAGAAAAAGATGGCACAAGAAGTTGGTGGGGGTTTTGGGAGGAAGCGCAAATGCACGCC